>CM062809.1:800499309-800809309 GCA_031772625.1 Pinus tabuliformis
GTACCCTCGACCAAGGCCTCGGGCGCAAATTCCATTCAAAAACTTGATGATTCACGGGATTCTGCAATTCACACTAAGTATCGCATTTCGCTACGTTCTTCATCGTAACAAGAGCCGAGATATCCATTGCCGAGAGTCGTTTCCACGTATTACCGAAAAATTGACCACAAAACTGAATAGGGGCACCCCCCACAACAAATGTAAGGCCAAGGGGAAAAAGGAGGAAAAACACATGAGAGAAAGAGAAACAAAGGTGTCTAACCCCATCATAGGGGGAGGCTCGAACAGAGGACAATCTCCCCCAGCCCCACGCTCTCGCAAAAAGGGGGGAAATGTGTGGAAAAATAATCGAGAAGGACTAGGGTGGCCACCCCGGGAGCTCACACTGCTTTTAACCCTTCCACAACACCACCCCACAACAATTCCCCCTTTTCTCCGTAAATCTAGGGACCGAAAGGAAGAAAAGGGTAGAAAACAAAGCACAAACAAAGCACAAGCCTCCCAAGCCCTGTGCTTTCAGCTAAAGGGGGGAATTGAAGGGGATGACGATCGAGAAGGACTAGGGTGGCCACCCTAAGAGCTCGCGCTGAGTTTCGTCCTTCCGGAACACCAATCCACAACAATCCCACCTTTTCTCCGTAACTGTAGGGGCCACGAGTAAGAAGGGAAGAAAACAACAAGAGGGAAAGGGATATATCAACTGTGGCTACTGGCTCACAAGGGGAGGCTTCAAACAGAGAACAAGCTTCCCCAACCCTGTGCCTTCACAAAAAGGGGGGACCTGCAGGGGATGGCGATCAAGAAGGACTAGGGAACTCGCACTGCTTTTCGTCCTTCCCGAACACCAATCCACAAAAATCCCACCTTTTCTCCGTAAAGCTAGGGGCCGAAAGCAAGAAGGGAAGAAAACAACATGAAATAAAGAGAGATATCAAACGCGTCTACCAACTCACAGGGGGAGGCTCAAACAGAGAACAAGCTTCCCCACCCCCGTGCCTTCGCAAAAATGGGGGGAACTATAGGGGACGATGATCGAGAAGGACTAGGGTGGCCACCCTTGGAACTCGCACTACTTTTCGTCCTTCCTAAACACATAACCACAACAATCCCACCATTTCTCTGTAAATTTAAGGGGCCAAAAGAAAGAAGGGAAGAAAACAACAGGAAAGTAAGAGATATCAAACTTGGCTACCGGCTCACAAGGGGAGGCTCAAACAGAGAATAAGCTTCCCAAACCCCGCGCCTTCAAAAAAAGAGGGGAACTGCAGGGGACGACAATCGAGAAGGACTAGGGTGGCCACCCTGGGAACTCACACTACTTTTCGTCCTTCCCAAACACCAATCCACAACAATCCCACCTCTCCTCCGTAAAGTTGGGGCCGAAAGGAAGAAGGGAAGAAAACAACACCAAAGAAATACAGATCCCAAGAAAAGAGAGAAGCTCAACAGCACGCCGAGTAGATGTCCGCTAACCAAAAATAAATCAAACAAGGCACCCAATCAAAAAAGTGTCCCACCACTTCACACCCTCCCACATGCATTCAACACAACACCCTTTCTAGCTTTACAACATAGCAAACAACCAAGAAAATAAATCACAACCCAAAATTGAACAATAGAAAAGACAAGGGCCACGATGAGACCAGTATCTGGAGCACGTCACTGAGAGGCAAACAGCCCCCCAACCCAGCGACACAAGGCTTCAAATGACAAATAGACTGCTGCCAATAACAAAAACCCACCCCGCTATTGCACCCCTCCATGTACAAAACACCCAACAACCTTTCCAGCGAGAAAGTCAACGGGGGTCAAAGAATCAAACTCCACAGAGGAGTTGTCACAGGCCGACACTCAATGGTGGAGAAATCTGTGGGCCAAAAATACATCGATGGTGCAAGGCCACTAGAGAGAGGAACGTTTGCAAAGTGCACACCACGAAACAAAGAATGACACAAGTGCCACAAAAAACCCACAATCCAAAGGGAGGAACAAAGACACAACCCGCTACTTATTTTTCGCTTAGAAGGGGAGTGGCTCACGAGAGGATGAGGAATTCCCTCGACGGAAAAGGCATGAGATAAGATTGCCACCCTCATGCCCGTCGGCGAGGAAAATTGTGATCTCGATGGAGCTTAGACTGAGGGATGGGTTTTTCATTACCTGGACACCCAACCCTTCTGCGAGGGCATGTCGAGGAACGGTCGGGAGGGACTAGGGTGGCCAGTCCAATGGGTTGAACCGCTCTTCATCCATCCCATACTGACCGCACCCCGATAATCTCCCCTTAGGGAAGGTTTGAGCTACCAGGCGCACGAGCAACCACTCCCTCGACCCAACCACAAGCGAAAAAGCTCACCCAAGCAGCACATCAACCGCCGCCGCCTTTTCGAGAGAACTGACTATGGAAGCCCCCACCCTTGCCTCATGCCTTCCAACAAACAAAAGACTGAGCATCACCGCTACGAATGAGTCCGAATTTATCCATCATATTTACCAAGCACCTCAACTCTGCAGCAACCATGCTCGGCCGAACAGATTGTCGGAAGGGCTCCCAAGAAACAAGCTTCCGAACCCCCTGCAGAAACACATTGGGGGGGAAGAAAAACAAAGGATGGGTGGGACAAGCACAAGCATGACTTGCAAGAACACATGAAAAAACAAGCGTTACCTCGAGACAAGCAACCAACAATGTTCCCTCCAAACACCAAACCCGCTCCCCCAGAGACGCACCACAAAGTCCCACATTGCAATCGAAACCCAACCAACCCGAACTAAAAAAGAAAATCCCTGCTATCAATGATCCTACCGTAGTTTCACCTACGGTAACCTTGTTACGAATTCTCCTTCCTCTAAATGGTAAGGGTCAATGAACTTCTCACGACGTCGACAACGGCGAACCACCATCATCGATGCAATCCAAACACTTCACCAGATCATTCAATCGGTAGGAGAGATGGGCGGTGTGTACAAAGGGCAGGGACGTAGTCAACACGAGTTGATGACACGCGCTTACTAGGAATTCCTCGTTGAAGACCAATAATTGGAATGTTCTATCCCCATCATGATGCAATTTGAGAAGATTTCCTGATCCTCTCGTACCAGGAATAAAAACTCGTTGGTTGCATTAGTGTAGTGTGTGTACGACCCAGAACATCTAAGGGCATCACAGACCTGTTATTGCCTCAAACTTCCATGGCCTAAACGGCCATAGTCCCTCTAAGAAGCTGGCCGTGAAGGGGAACCTCCGCGTAGCTAGTTAGCAAGTTGAGGTCTCGTTCGTTATCTAAATTAACCAGACGAATCAGTCCACCAACTAAGAACGGCCATGCACCACCATGTTGGGGGGAAAAGTATCCAATACGGAATGACCCTATCCCACTCTAAGGGTGATAGTACCTCAGCAACAACTGAATGCAAAGCTATTCAAGATTACTTCTTTATGGGATGAGAGAGGGAAGAGAAGGATGATCTACTAACCGTTATCTTGCGCTTAATAGTCGATCCAGTCTTCACTCCTTGCTGCTTGCTCCTAGCTCCTTGCTCTTTCACCGACCCAGCTACACAAAGATCCTGTAAAAGCACAAGAAAAGGAAACTACAAGAAGCATACATCCATAATCGATTCAGGGATTAGCATAAATCAAATATACAAGCATCTATTCACCATAAAGACACATGCATATAGAAGAACCTCAAATACTTTATTAAAAGAAGAAGTAAAGTTCTGAGAGAGTTACAACCATAATAGGCCCAATCCAGCAACACCTCCCAGCAGAAAGAAATCTCCTCTTCACCTCCTTCAAACAATCACCCAATAGTTCTATACACAAACCAACAGCACTTCCTTACTTGCACAAAATTCCAGCCTCCCTTAGACCTCATGAGAGAACTCTATATATAGGAGATTTGGAGAAAGGATGAGTCATCTTGAGACTGGCATGAAGCTGACTAGTGTCCTCTCCCACTTTAGTTAATCTTCAGTTCTTGAGTCCACTTGGAGATTCTTGCTTCCACTTGGAGATCAAGACCCTCTTACTCATCACAAGGCGAATTCCTTGACCCAAGTGTCAGTTTGGAAGCTTCCTGGGCAGTTGACACCTTGCAGAATGACTGTGCCACTTGGCCAATCTCGCCTAGTGCAGGTAGCCTTCATTAGTTTTGACATTCAACGCAGGTACAGAGTGGAGCAGTTGACATTCAACGCAGATGCTCAGTGGAGCAGCTGACATGATCCAGAAACTGCTTGTTTTTGAGTGTTTTCAGGTGGAGAACTGATTTTCAGTGCTGTGGTCTGCTGACCTTGTTCCTCTAGGGGTAAGAACAACATGTTTAGGGACTTTGGATCCCTTAGATTATTGACATTTCATGCTTCATGTTGTTAGGCACAAAAATGTCTATAACAGTTGCCCCCTAAAGTATGAGGTCGTTTATCGGGTGAAATGCTTTATCAGGAGGATCCGAAGTTCATTCAATTGCTGAGAGGTGACCTGTAATAAAATACAATACAATACATTATTTTTCATTATGCTTTCATGATCTAGCTGAGGCAGGCATTCCCATGCTCAGCTTTATAAATACATTTTGGTACATGGAACAGACGATCGTCTGGTGGTAGACTGATAATTCTCTGCTGAAATTATCATCCTTTGAGTAGGATGATCATCTGTTGCAATGATGTACATAACAAATGTCTTTATATTTCCTGAATATATATCGTAGCCCAGATGGATGAAACCAGATCCGGGGTCTTCAAACTCGTTCGATCTTCACTCTAAGTACAAGTCGATCCATGTGAGAATTGCGCTGAAGTCGAACATGGAAAGACATCGCTTGATTACCGGTCAATAAGGTAAACCGTTAACAAGCGCGAGAGGAATCACCAATAATGACAATGACCCTCAAGGTACTGCAGTACAATTCACGTGGTGTGAATAAAGGACTTGGCGTTGAACACCACGCAAAATCTTCTGGTCGAAGGTCATTGATGTATACCTGTCGCTGGAAGTGAGAAACTTGCCATTGAGGCATGCAAGCTTCAAAGTACTGAGGGGGGTTGTTCCTAGATCAACTTCTTGGATAATGAGCTGAAGTCGACAAGAAGTGATCCGTCAAAGGAGGGCCTTAATGAATCCCACATCAGTGACACGAAACGGAGCTAATGATTTTAGTGGAGGTGAAAACAATCTGTGAGATATGATTCAGGGTGGCGATCATGGGTGGATGAAGGATAATGTATGGCAGTGGATGGGACACGGTTGACTCTTTCTGAACACATCTCTTGAACATATAACGACACTGATGTGATGGATCGGTAGCATTACCCCAAATGTGGATGGTTTGGCGAGGACCATGGTGATGAGACCGGTGAATGAAACAACCCAACCCGATGTGATACGGAGGACAAAGTGTCATGTTCAAGAGCGACTTGCTACCATCAAAGCTTTGAGGTTCTCCCAATTTTTCCCCAGTCATTTCTGACCAGTACCTCTTTATTTTTGTCAAGCTTGAGGAGGATAACATATGCTTGTTCTATAACCTGCCCTTCGGGCAAGCCCATCGCTATGTTTTAACGAGCCTGGCGATAGGGAAACTCGTTCTCGTCTAAAGACAAGTTTGTCGCTATTTAATCATTTTAACGAGTCTAACGACAAGGAAAACTTGGTCCTTTTCATTTTTAGAGAGTCTGAAAAGGTACAGAAAGTTAACTCCAAAATTCCTTTTTCGTCATCTAATCCCTTAAGTCCGAAAAAGTATAAAACAATACAGAAGGGATGAGTTTTCGATAATTTTAACAAGCCGAATAAAACAAGCGCTCGACCTTTTTGTGTAATAATCCCTCAGGTCCAAAAATATTAAAATCTAGAGGAGGGATAGCTCTTCCGGTCACTTTAACGAGCTGGAAGGCCAAAACTCGGCAAACTTTTCATATTTTACGAGTCAGGAGAAAAGAGCTCAAAGAAGACTCGTCTTTTGAGGAACGAGTGATAAACAGGGATAGCAGCAGATTCCAGGTACAGGTTGGAATTTTCCAATCACGGTAGTGTCACAAGGATGGCTAAGTGAAATCACTCTTCGCAGCTGTTCCTCAAAATGGGTAAACAATCATATGGAGGTGAACAGTAGGCCAAATAGAATGGAGGTGGCGGGTGCAAACACGACCAAGGCTTTTATGGCTAATAAATTTACGATCACAATGGTTATTTACCGGTACTGGGCTCATTTTTTAAAGAGCTTTAATGCGCCAAAACACTGCTCAAAAGCTTATGTTTATTTTTTAACGAGCATGAACTATGACGCTAAAACTGCTCGGATCTCGCTTTTCTATTTTTTAACGAGCATAAATTCCGCGGTAAAACTGCTCGATATACCAGTCATAGGATAAGAAATGTCTTCCTGCAAGATTCCAATTTTTATAGAGCTTGCACCTCACATAAGCTATGCTCCATCTCATCCTTTCTTTATGCAAGTTCGGAAACGGTTAATCCCAAAAACAGATAAATAACCGCCCCTAGCTTGCACTCCAAAAGGTTTGCATGCCCCCAGGTATAAAGTACAATTTCAAGGCTGCCCCTACTTATCCGATAAAACATTTGTTTTAAAGGGTGAGGCTTGCCTCTTCCTGGTTACCCAAAGATTGTTTTGTTAACACCATCAAATGAAAACACTTCCTCGGCACTGTCTACTGAAGTAGACAATGGTGAATGACCTTTGTCAGACAAGTAACCTTATCAAAAGAATCATGTTCCAGAACAACCCCTCTTCCTTTTCGGACGGGGTACGGACTAGTCATATTCTTCCGCGGAAATTCTACCTTATACCCAGGGTTTCCTCTGCCCGAAGCAGACCAGGATGCATGCCCCCTGGGTTCCAGTCCCATCTTTCCAAATCACTCGCACTCATCGGGAAGGAGGACTGGTGGTGGAGACATTTCTTGGGTGAATAGACCATTGAGGATTGGTATTTGACTATTTGCGATGTGTGATCCCGGAAATGAAAGTTGGTCTACGAGCTTGACCATTCTTCCTTCGTGTGGAAAACACATTACTCTAAAGAGTGAGGAGACTATAGCTCCCATGCAATATATATAGTCTCGTCCAAGGAGTAGGTTATAATCCAAGGGTCCTTGAACGACCATCACATTCATTTGAACGGTCTTCCCTTTCAATGTAACAGGCACATTGGGGAGGATCCCTAACGGTCGACTGGTTCCTTTATCAAAACCTGAGAGATTTCTCATCTCAGGAAAAAGCGCCGGGGAACCCAGTGCTTTCCAAGCAATAGAGGAAAGGATACTCACAGATGCCCCTTCATCAATGATAGTCCCAGCCATTACCATTCTGTAAATTTGGACTATGATTCTGAATGGTATACTGGCTGGTAACCGGGGTCTGCCTAGTTGGTTCCAATCAAAGGACACAACCAGGTTGCTTGGTGGTGGGACCGAATACACGGCCGGATACGATCCTGACGATGTTCCTTCCTGCGATAAAGGAATGGGCGCATTGCCCTGATGCTCATCAGAATCTGTGTTGATGAAAAGAATCTGGATGGTGTCATCCTTTTTCTCTTCAGTGAGGGTGTCACCTGAAGATGAATCTTCAGTGACGGTGTCATTTGAGGATGAAATCTCTGAAGGAAGAACCGGGTCAACTGCCGTATTGACCTTTAGACTTTCGTCTGGTCTGGATTCAGTAGGTTCATTTTCAATGACTGATGCTTCAGCTGACCACTTGAGCGGGCCAGCTGTATTTTCAACCAACGAAGGACTTAGCACGAGTTTTTTGTATCCAGGAGGAAGTATTACCGGTGAAACCGGGCGATCTTCCAAAACTCTCTTCGCTTCGTCTAAGAAGGGACAACGGTGGATGGCGTGACCGCCTTCACACAGTCTGCAGGGGGATCTTGCTCCCCCTCTTTGTCTTGAACCTTCACTTTCGCTGGTTGATGGTAAGCAATCAACATGGCTATCAGAGGTTGATGCTCCCGAATTGTGCAAACGAGGTGACCAGTCCCTTAGTATCCGGGGAATACAGGGACAATCTCTATGGAAGTGGGCTCCTCTACATATGACACATGGCGATTTGGGCCCGGTCTGTGCTGTGTGTGGGTTTTTGTCAGATGTCTTTTGCTTGCCCCCAGTCGCCTTAGGCTCCTTCTTCTTCTTCTCTTTCTTCTTCTTTTCCTTCTTCTCCATGGGAGCTTGGCTTTTGCCAGCCCCACCTTGCAAAGATGGAGGATTAGAGGAAGAGTTATAAGAAGTGGAAGGCTGGTGGGCAGCTCTAGACTGATCTAACATTTGACTCGACTGTTCAGGAACCATGGTGGTCTGAACTACATTAGTTGAGAACAGCCAAATAGGTAGGCCAATTGTCAGTCTTGGAAGCGACAATGTGGCCATGTGGGGCGCACCAACTTCTCCCCAAGAGGAGAATGGACTAGGACTTCCATCGTGTGGAGTTCCTTGGTTGGGGCGTTCCATGTTCTCAACTTAAGATCAACGCGGGAATAGGAGGTGATTATGTTCCATTTAAAATAAATTTTATAACGACGCTTAGACACAACTTGCTTTTTCACTTTTTAAGAGTCGAGAAAAAGCTAAAGATGACTCTAGTCTCCTTCGATGTTTCAACGAGCCCGAAGTGACAAATGCTCGGTTGGACTTTTTCAGTTATAGAGTTTGAAAAAGGCCAAAAGAAACTGCTCTGGAGTTCTAGGCAGAGGGTGTGCCAAACTTTTCGCAAAACCACAGAATACGTTTTACGGTACGGGTGGTCGATCTTCGTGAATATTGTGTTCACTGCATTGCGATCAGTAGGGCGGCCGACACGGTTTCCTATTGGATAAAGGCTTTGTTCCTCTAGGGGTCTCCCAATATATACGTGACGGTACGTGGGAGCACAAGTCCGTATTGATACTTATCGCTTCACCGTGGAGGAATCACCCAACCACTCAACGCTAAGATATCACGTTTAACGACGCCAGAACACATCTCTAGCTTAGACCTCTAGATGTTTGCGTTATGTTTCAATGCGTTGTTATGTAAATTCAATTTATTTTATGGTTGATCTTGTTTAGCAGTTTGCCTTTATGGATCACCACGAGATGTATAGTAACACTCCTAAATGCAGTCTAAGATGATAAGCAAGCTTTTCAATCTTTCAACTTTGAAAACCTTAACTACTGAGGGAAAAGAAAGATAACACCTTTTCACACAGATCATAGAGAACACACTAATGCACTTTTTCCTAAATCGACATGCAAGTTGTCATAATGCACATGCACAATGCAAGTATTTCTTTTCTCTTTCTTAATGTTGGTGAAATGCAAAAAGAAAGTTGTTGTATAAATTTGAATTCAATTTCAAGTGAAAGCAAACAAGTTTGTCCAAAATCAAAAGACACCTTAAGATTTACTTGTTTCGACACTAGAAATATACAAACTCAAACCATATGACGAAAGCAAAAGCTCAATCAGCTATGAACAACAAATAAACTAACTCTTAAGATCAAAATGACACTTTATCACAGGTCTAGATCTAAGAGGCCACAACAACACTAGTTCACTTTCGTTATGGGAAACTGTAAATGTACAATAAATACACAAAGAACAAACACAGTTTCTTTATACAACCGAGGCGGAATAATGATAAGGAAAGTTGGTTTCAGATAGGCCTACTGACTGGTAACAAACAGCAAAAACAAGAGTGAAAACAAGGCAAGACACAGCAGGAAACCCCAGCAGCACAAGGCAGGACTGGTCCAGCGCAGGTGGAACACTGCCTGTTTGACCTTCAGCGCAGGTAGCCCCTTCGGGAACTGCGCTGAAATGCAAACAGCCTTTGTACAGCCTGCACTGAAGAACGAGACTTTCGTCTCTCTTGGTTTCCGGGTCACAGATTGCTCAAAAATTCACAGTTTTTGCTCAAATCAGAAGCTATCAGTCAAGGACACACTAAGGAATGATAAGGAGGATGAAAAGCTATCACTAAGAGCTTATTAGAGTCCTTGTGGATCAGCTCTTCAAATTCTAAACTTGCCCAGAAACTGAGCTAGAGTAGTTGCCCTCTACTTTGTATTCGAAAGATTCGAACACAGTTCGATTCGGTACTCCCTTTGTTTATAAAATGAATAGCAAAAAACACAAGTAACCAACAAGATACGATCCCCAGCGGAGTCGCCAATTTGTTGGGGGGAAAAGTATCCAATACGGAATGACCCTATCCCACTCTAAGGGTGATAGTACCTCAGCAACAACTGAATGCAAAGCTATTCAAGATTACTTCTTTATGGGATGAGAGAGGGAAGAGAAGGATGATCTACTAACCGTTATCTTGTGCTTAATAGTTGATCCAGTCTTCACTCCTTGCTGCTTGCTCCTAGCTCCTTGCTCTTTCACCGACCCAGCTACACAAAGATCCTGTAAAAGCACAAGAAAAGGAAACTACAAGAAGCATACATCCATAATCGATTCAGGGATTAGCATAAATCAAATATACAAGCATCTATTCACCATAAAGACACATGCATATAGAAGAACCTCAAATACTTTATTAAAAGAAGAAGTAAAGTTCTGAGAGAGTTACAACCATAATAGGCCCAATCCAGCAACACCTCCCAGCAGAAATAAATCTCCTCTTCACCTCCTTCGAACAATCACCCAATAGTTCTATACACAAACCAACAACACTTCCTTACTTGCACAAAATTCCAGCCTCCCTTAGACCTCATGAGAGAGCTCTATATATAGGAGATTTGGAGAAAGGATGAGTCATCTTGAGACTGGCATGAAGCTGACTAGTGTCCTCTCCCACTTTAGTTAATCTTCAGTTCTTGAGTCCACTTGGAGATTCTTGCTTCCACTTGGAGATTAAGACCCTCTTACTCATCACAAGGCGAATTCCTTGACCCAAGTGTCAGTTTGGAAGCTTCCTAGGCAGTTGACACCTTGCAGAATGACTGTGCCACTTGGCCAATCTCGCCCAGCGCAGGTAGCCTTCATTAGTTTTGACATTCAGCGCAGGTACAGAGTGGAGCAGTTGACATTCAGCGCAGATGCTCAATGGAGCAGCTGACATGATCCAGAAACTGCTTGTTTTTGAGTGTTTTCAGGTGGAGAACTGATTTTCAGTGCTGTGGTTTGTTGACCTTGTTCCTCTAGGGGTAAGAACAACATGTTTAGGGACTTTGGATCCCTTAGATTATTGACATTTCATGCTTCATGCTGTTAGGCACAAAAATGTCTATAACACACCACCCATAGAATCAAGAAAGAGCTCTCAATCTATTAATCCTTACTATGTCTGGACCTGGTAATTTCCCCATGTTGATTCAAATTAAGCTGTAGGCTCCGCTCCTGGTGGTACCCTTCCATCAATTCCTTTAAGTTTCAGCCTTACGACCATACTCCCCCTAGAACCCAAACACTCTGATTTCTCAGAAGGTGCTGGCGGAGTCCTTAGAGCAACATCCACCGATCCCTGGTCGGCATCGTTTATGGTTGAGACTAGGATGGTATCTGATCGTCTTGGAGCCCCCAACTTTCATTCTTGATTAATGAAAACATCCTTGGCAAATGCTTTCGCAGTGGTCCGTCTTTCATAAATCCAAGATTTTTACCTCTGACAATGAAATACGAATGCCCCTGACAGTCCCTATTAATCATTACTCCGGTCCCGAAGGCCAACACAATAGGACCAGACTCCTATCACATTATTCCATGCTAATGTATTTAGAGCATAAGCTTGCTTTGAGCACTCTAATTTTTTCAAAAGTGCCAGAACCACGACCCAGCCAATTAAGGCCAGGAGCACGTCGCCGACAAAAGGGATGGAAGGGCAGGTGCACACCGAGTAGGCGGACCGACCTTTACGGCCCAAGATCCAACTACGAGCTTTTTAACTACAACAACTTAAATATAGGCTATTGGAGCTCGAATTACCGTGGCTGCTGGCACCAGACTTTCCCTCCAATGGATCCTCGTTAAGGGATTTAGATTGTACTCATTCCAATTACTAGACTCGATGAGCCCAGTATTGTTATTTATTGTAACTACCTCCCCATGTCAGGATTGGGTAATTTGCACGCCTGCTGCCTTCCTTCGATGTGGTAGCCGTTTCTCAGGCTCCCTTTCCAGAATCGAACCCTAATTCTTCGTCACCCATCACCACCATGGTAGGCCTCTATCCTACCATCGAAAGTTGATAGGGCAAAAATTTGAATGAAGCATCGCCAACACAAGGGCTGTGCGATCCGTCGAGTTATCATGATTCACCGGAGAAGGGGGCAAGCCCACGCTGGCCTTTTATATAAAAATGCATCCCTTCCAAAGAGTTGGGACTTGGTGCACGTATTAGCTATAGAATTACTACAGTTATCCGAGTAGTATGGTACCATCAAAAAAATTATAACTGATTTAATGATCCATCCGCAGTTTCACAGTCTGAATTAGTTCATACTTAGACATGCATGGCTTAATCTTTGAGACAAGCATATGACTACTGGCAAGATCAACCAGGTAGCACCCTCCCACTTCAAATGGAATTCCAGGTTCTCTCTTACCGAGAGCCAACCTGAACATCCATCAAGTCAAAGAGACGTCAAAATATCATGTAAAACTTTTATGCCTTGCACCTCTTGCATCCCAAGAAGGAAGCGCATTCAACATGCCAAGGACATGGCGAACAAATGGGAAAACCTGCCAAGCCACAATGCACCAAGGCCACCCCAGACTTTGCATCCACAGCCCAACCAACAAGAAAATGAGCAATCACTCACCCACTCCCTTAGAAATGCCTCCAAAGGCCTCCACGCCCACACTGAGGCCACCTAGGAATCCACCAGGACAGCAGCAATGATGGACCTCGATCTCCCGACTGCCTGCGGCAGCCTCAATGTGAAGGAAAAGGAAGGAAAATAAAAAGAGGATGACCGACCGCACAAATCCCATCATAGAGAGACCATACAAAACTCCCCGCACCCGCACCGATGCCACTTAGGAGTCCACCCGGACAGAAGCAACATTGGGCCTCGATCAGATGATCACCTACGGCAGCCTCGACACAAAGAAAAGGGAAGTAAATCATACAAGACAAACCGAGCCCCCAACCTCCCTTAGAAATGTCCCCCAACCCACCCCTCCCTGCACAGGGGCCACCTAGGAGTCAACCCGGACAGCAGCAACGATGGACCTCGATCGCATGATCGCCTGTGGTAGCCTCAATGCAGAGGAAACGGAAGGAAATAAAACAAGACCAACCAAGCCCACAACCTCTCTTAGAAATTCCCCCCAACCCTCCACGCCACGCACCGAGGCCACCTAGGAGTCCACCCAGACAGCAGCAATGGTGGACCTCGATCACTTGACCGCCTGTGGAAACCACGATGTGAAGGCAAAGGAAGGAAATAAATGCAAATCAAGAGGCTCGCTACACAATACAAGAACATATCCAAACAGGAGGAGGGATTGGGTAGCTCCGCACCCCACGCACCCTACGTACAGGCAACCTAGGATATTTCCCAAAGCTTTACCGACGAGAAGATGAATAATTTTCCCCTACGGCCACCTCCACGCAAAGGAGGGAGGTCGAAGCATTCCACCTCAAAATCCTTCTTCCAAATAACCCCCACCATCGATGTAGCAAGCCTCCTCCCCGTTGGACAACGAGCGCATACACAATTGAAACAACAAGTGCCCCCAAACCCTCCCCTCCCCGTAGAGAGGCCACCTAGGAGTCCGCCCAGACAGTAGCAATGATGGACCTCGATCGCATGATCGCCTGCAGCATCCTCAATACAATGGAAACGGAAGGAAACAAAACAACAAGACCAACCAAGCCCACAACCTCTCTTAGAAATGTGCCCCCAGACCCTCCACGCCACACACCGAGGCCACTTAGGAGTCCACCCAGACAGCAGCAACATCGGAACTCGATCACTTGACTGCCTGCGGCAACCACAATGCGAAGGAAAAGGAAATAAATAAATGCAAATCAAGAGGCTCGCTACACAATACAAGAACATATCCAAACAAGAGGAGGGATTGGGTAGCTCTGCACCCCCCGCACCCTACGTACAGGAAACCTAGGAGATTTCCCACAGCTTTACCGACTGGACGATGAATACTTTTCCCCTATGGCCACCTCCACGCAAAGGAGGGAGGTCAAAGCATTCCACCTTGAAATCCTTCTTCCAGATAGCCCCCACCATCGACATAGCAAGCCTCCTCCGCATTGGACCAAGAGCGCATACACAATTGAAACAACAAACACCCATAAACGTTGTGACTTAACATTTCCAACCGCAAAAGCCTGCCATGCACGCATGATGCAAGGGAAAAGCTGAACCCTCGATCAAACATATGGGCCAACACATCTATCAAAACCTCAAAGCCAACGCAACCACGAATGATGTGCACTTTAAAAGGAATGCCAACCCTTGACTTTACAATAAGGAGAACAGGGCCTCACATCGCCCGATGGAAAAAGCAAGCAAGAGGGAGGGGTATGTGGTTTACAACCAAAACCCTTCCACATCCCTCTTAAATGTATGCATCTCAACCGACAATGCCAACACAGAAAGAGTACAAGCACAAGACACTGGTACCATAAACATCCGAAAAATGAAGAGGCTAGCCATCACAAGGAGCCACACCACAACAACCCATACAACTCCCAAAACTTGGAGAAGAAGGGCAATCGTTCACATATGCCTCCCGGGACAAGCATGGCCAACATTACTGCTCATGCACTACCGAGTGGGTATGGAGAGAAGATGAAAATCGGCCACCCTACAAATGACCCAAGGCCATTCTTGAGGCAAACCCGAAAAACCAACTCAATTACCAACCCACCTTTCACACGAAAAAAAAAACCATCTGCACCAAATAGGGAGGAGGTGAACAATATAACGAGGAGCCAATTTCAATGGAGCCAGAAATGGCTGCCCAGCCCAATCAAAATTATCTATTCGCAACAACCGAGGGGCACAATAGCGACATATGCACGATGGAGTTTTGGGGCTTCCATCTAGGACCGCAACAATGAAGGCTCAAAGGAGCGCCGAGAAAACTTTCAACATTCTTATCGTAGGTATGGGAAAGAGGGACGGGGATGAGCATGGCCCACATTACCGCTCATGTGCTACCGTGTGGGAATGGAGAGAAGATGAAAATCGGCCACCCTACAAATGACCCAAGGCCATCATTCGGGCAAACCCAACAAAGCAACTCGATTACCAACCCACCTTTCACACGGAAAGAAAACCTGTCACCGGTATCTTATGGAGGGGCATGAGAGGGACCAAGACGAGCCAAGGAGCAACACCACAACAACCCATACATCTCTAAGAACTTAGAGAGTAGAAGGGGAATTGTTCACATATGCCTCTTGGGATGAGCATGGCCAACATTACTGCTCATGCGCTACCGAGTGGGGATGGAGAGATGATGAAAATCGGACACCCTACAAATGACCCAAGGCTATCATTCAGGCAAACGCAAAAACACAACTCAATTACCAACCCACCTTTTACACGGAAAGAAAACCTAATGCTGGTATCATCTGGAGGGGCACAAGGTGACCAAGACAAGCCAGGGAGCCAAACCACAATAGCCCCTACAGCTCCAAGAAATTAGAGAGCAATTGTCCACATATGCCACCTGGGACGAGCATGGGAAACATTATCGCTCATGCGCTACTGACTGGGGATGGAGAGAAGATGAAAAGCAGCCACCCTACAAACAACCCAAGGCCATCGTCTAGGCAAATGTGAAAACACAACTCGATTACCAACCCACCTTTCACACGGAAAGAAAACCTGTTGCTGGTATCATCTGGAGGGGCACGAGGGGGACCAGGACGAGCCAGGGAGCCACACCACAATAGCCCATACAGCTCCAAGAACTTGGAGAGCGGAAGGGGAATTGTTCACATATGCCTCCCAGCACGAGCATGGCCAAAATTACCGCTCATGCGCTACCGAGTGGGGATGGAGAGAAGATGAAAATAGGCAACCCTACAAATGACCCAAGGCCATCGTTCAGGCAAACGCAAAAACACAACTCGATTACCAACCCACCTTTCACACGGAAAGAAAACCTGTCACTGGTATCATCTGGAGGGGCACGAGGGGACCAGGACGAGCCAGGGAGCCACACCACAATATCCCATACAACTCCAAGAACTTGGAGAGTCGAAGGGGAATTGTTCACATATGCCTCCCAGGACAAGCATGACCAACATTACCACTCATGCGCTACCGAGTGGGGATGGAGAGAAGATGAAAATCGGCCGCCCTACACACGACCCAACACCATCGTTGAGGCAAACGTGAAAACACAACTCGACTACGAACCCATCTTTCACACGGAAAGAAAACTCGTCCCTGGTATCATCTGGAGGGGCATGATGGGACCAAGTCAAGCTAGGGAGCCACACCACAACAACCCATACAGCTCCAAGAACTTGGAGAGCGGAAGGGGAATTGTTCACATATGCCTCCCAGGACGAGCATGGCCAACATTACCGCTCATGCACTACCGAGTGGGGATGGAGAGAAGATGAAAATCGGCCGCCCTACAAACGACCCAAGGCCATCATTCAGGAAAACCCGAAAACACAACTCGATTACCAACCCACCTTTCACACGGAAATAAAACCTATTGCTGGTATCATCTGGAGGGGCACGAGGGGTCCAAGACGAGCTAGGGAGCCACACGACAACAGCCCATACAGCTCCAAGAAATTGGAGAGCGGAAGGGGAATTTTTCACATATGCCTCCCAAGATGATTATGGCCAACATTACCGGTCATGTGCTACCAAGTGGGGATGGAGAGAAGATGAAAATTGGCCACCCTACAAATGACCCATGGCCATCATTCAAGAAAACCCGAAAACATAACTCGATTACCAACCCACCTTTCACACGGAAAGAAAACATGTCGTTGGTATCATCTGGAGGGGCACGAGGGGGACCAGGACGAGCTAGGGAGCCACACCACAATAGCCCTTACAACTCCAAGAACTTGGAGAGAAGAAGGGGAATTGTTCACATATGCCTCCCAAGACGAGCGTGGCCAACATTACCGCTCATGCGCTACCAAGTGGGGATGGAGAGAAGATGAAAACCGGCCACCCTACAAACGACCCAAGGCCATCGTTCAGGCAAACGTGAAAACACAACTCAATTACCAACCCACCTTTCACATAGAAAGAAAACCTGTTGCTGGTATCATTTGGAGGGGCATGAGAGGACCAAGATCAGCCAGGGAGCCACACCACAACAACCCATACACAACTCCAAGAACTTAGAGAACTGAAGGGTGATTGTTCACATATGCCTCCTGGGACGAGCATGGCCAACATTACTGCTCATGCGCTACCGAGTGGGGATGGAGAGAAGATGAAAATCGGCCACCCTACAGACGACCCAAGGGCATCCTTCAGGAAAACCCAAAAACACAACTCAATTACCAACCCACCTTTCACGTGAAAAGGAAACCTGTCGCTGGTATCATCTGGAGGGGCATGAGGGGACAAAGACAAGCCAGGGAGCCACACCACAACAACCCATACAACTCCAAGAACTTGGAGAGTAGAAAGGGTATTGTTCACCTATGCCTCCCGGGATGAGCATGGCCAACATCACCACTCATGCGCTACTGAGTGGGGATGGAGAGAAGATAAAAATCGGCCACCCTACAAAGGACCCAAGGCCATCCTTCAGGCAAACCCGAAAACACAACTCAATTACCAACCCACCTTTCACGCGAAAAGGAAACCTGTCACTTGTATCATTTCGATGGGCATGAGGCACCGGGGGGGACCAAGGCGAGCCAGGGAGCCACACCATAACAACCCATAAAATTTTACACGGACACCCTCGATCGAATGAGTTTGCACGGATGCCCTCGCCCGACCCGCCTGAACGAGTTGACGTGGACGCCCTCAAACGATCCGCCCGTATGATTTTACATTGGCGTGGACACGACTGTAACAATAGGACAATGGAGAGCTGGGAAAACGAGCTGCACAAATGTGCACAAAGCCAACCTTAGGTCACAACTTAGCAATTTTGATACGGGCTCATTCCCCTGGGTGTGTCCTCGCTAGACCCACCTAAACGAGTTGACGCAGACGCCCTCAAACGACCCGCCGGTATGACTTTACATGGGCGCCCACACGAACGTAACGAAGGGACAAGGGAGAGCTGGACAAATGAGCTACACAAACGTGCACAAAGACAACCTCGTGTCACAACTTAGCATTTTTGATACGGGCTCGTTCGCCCGGGCACGCCCTCGCCCAACCCACCTGAATGAGATGACACGGACGCCCTCAAATGAACTGCCCAAACAAATTTGCATGGGCGCCCACACGACCAAAATGAAGCAACAAGGGAGAGTCGGGGAAACGAGCGGCACGAACGTGCACAAAGCCAACCTCGGGTCACAAATTAGCATTTTTGATGCGGGCTTGTTCACCTGGGCGCGGCCTTGCCCGAACGACCCGCCCGAATGAGTTCACATGGATGCCCTCAAACGACCTGCCTGAACGATTTTGCATGGGATCCTACACGACCGAAACGAAGTGACAAGGGAGAGCCGGGCAAACGAGCTGCACGAATGTGCACAAAGCCAAGCTTGGGTCACAACTTAGCATTTTTTGCTACGGGCACGTTCGCCCGGGCGTGCCCTCGCCCCAATGACCCACCCGAATGAGTTCACACAGACGCCCTCAAACGACCTGCCTGAACGAATTTGCAAGGGCACCCGCACGACTGAAACGAAGCGACAAGGGAGAGCAGGGCAAACAAGCTGCACGAACGTGCACAAAGCTAACCTCGAGTCACAACTTAGCATTTTTTTATACGGGCTCATTCGCCCGGGCGCACCCTCGCCTGAACGAGTTCACACAGACACCCTCAAATGACCCGCCCGAACGAATTTTCATGGGCGCCCGCACAACCGAAATGAAGCGACAATGGAGAGCTGGCAAAGGAGCTACATGAACGTGCAAAAAGCCAACCTCAGGTCACAACTTAGCATTTTTGATACGGGCTCGTTCTCCCGGGCACGTCGTTTCCCAAATGAGTTCACACGGATGCCCTCAAACGACCCACCCGAACGATTTTGCGTGGGTGTGCGAACAACCGAAACGAAGCGACAAGGGAGAGTCGGGCAAACAAGCTGCACGAACATGCACAAAGCCAAACTCGGGTCACAACTTAGCATTTTTTATACGGGCTGGTTCGCTTGGGCACGCCCTCGCCTAAACAACCTGCCCGAACGAGTTCACACGGATGCCCTCAATCGACCTGCCTGAACGAATTTGCATGGGCGCCCGAACGACCGAAACGAAGCGACAAGGAAGAGTTGGGCAAAAGAGCTGCACAAATGTGCACAAAGCCAACCTTGGGTCAAAACCTACCATTTTTTGGTACGAGCTCGTTCACTCAGGCGCAGCCTCACCTAAACGACCCATCCAAACAAGTTCACACGGACACCCTCAGATGACCCGCCCAAACGAGTTCACACAAACGCCCTCAAACGACCCGCCCGAACGATTTTGTATGGGTGTTCGAACGACCAAAACGAAGCGACAAGGGAGATCTGGGCAAACGAGCTGCATGAACATGCACAAAGCCAACCTCGAGTCATAACGTAGTATTTTTTGATACGGGCTCATTCGCTCGGGCGCACCCTCGCCAGAACGATTTCACACGGATGCCCTCAAACGACCCACCCGAACGATTTTGCATGGGTGCCCGAACGACCGAAACGAAGTGACAAGGGAGAGCCAGGCAAACGAGTTGCACGAATGTGCACAAAGCCAACCTCGGGTCACAACATAGCATTTTTGATATGGGATCGTTCACCCGGGCATGCCCTCGCCCGAACGACCCGCCCGAATGAGTTCACACGGACACCCTCAAATGATCCGCCCGAATGAATTTGCATGGGTGCCTGAACGACCGAAACGAAGCGACAAGGGAGAGTGGGGAAAACGAGCTGCATGAACATGCACAAATCCAACCTTGGATCACAACTTAGCATTTTTTGATACGGGCGTGCCCTCGCCCGAACGAGTTCACACGGATGCCCTCAAACGACCAGCTCGAACGATTTTGCATGGGTGCCCAAACGACCGAAACGAAGCGACAAGGGAGAGCCAGGTAAACGAGTTGCATGAACATGCACAAAACCAACCTCGGGTCACAAATTAGCATTTTTTGATACGAGCTCGTTTTCCTGGGTGCGCCCTCGCCCGAACGATCCGCCCAAATGAGTTCACACAAACGCCCTCAAATGACCCGCCCGAACGATTTTACATGGGCGTCCGAACAACCGAAACGAAGTGACAAGGGAGAGCCGGGAAAACGAGCTGCATGAACGTGCACAAAGCCAACCTCGGGTCACAACTTAGCATTTTTTATACGGGCTCGTTCGCCCAGGTGTGCTCTCGCACGAACGACCCACCCGAACAAGTTCACACGGACACCCTCAAACGACCCTCCCGAACGAATTTGCATGGGTGCCCGCACGACCGAAACTAAGCGACAAGGGAGAGCTGGGAAAACGAGCTGCACGAACGTGCACAAAGCCAACCTCGGGTCACAACTTAGCATTTTCTGATATGGGCTCGTTCGCCCGGGCGCACCGTCGCCCGAACGACTCGCCCAAATGAGTTCACATGGACACCCTCAAACGACCTACCCGAACAATTTTGCATGGTAGCTCGAAAGACCGAAACGAAGTGACAAGGGAGATCCGGACAAACGAGCTACACGAACGTGCACAAAGCCAACCTCGGGTCACAACTTAACATTTTTTGATATGGGCTCGTTCGCCTGGGCACGCCCTTGCCTGAACGACCCGCCTGAAAGAGTTCACATGGATGCCCTCAAACAACCCGCCCGAATGATTTTGCATGGAAGCATGCACGACCGAAAGCAACAAGGGAGAGCTGGGAAAACGAGATGCACGAACGTGCACAAAGCCAACCTCGGGTCACAACTTAACATTTTTGGTATGGGCTCGTTTGCCCGGGCGTGCCTTGGCCCGAATGAGTTCACACGGACGCCCTCAAATGACCCGCCCGAACGATTTTGCATGGGCGCCTGAATGACCGAAACGAAGCGACAAGGGAAATCTGGGAAAACGAGCTGCACAAACGTGCACAAAGCCAACCTCGGGTCACAACTTAGCATTTTTGATACGGGCTCATTCGCCCGGGCGCGCCCTCGCCCGAATGACCTGCCCAAATGAGTTCGCACGAACACCCTCAAACGACCCACCCGAGCGATTTTGCATGGGTGCCCGAATGATCGAAATGAAGTGATAAGGGAGAGCTGGGCAAACGAGCCACACGAACGTGCACAAAGCCAACCTCGGGTCACAACTTAACATTTTTTGATACGGGCTCGTTCGCTCGGGCGTGCCCTCGCCCGAACGAGTTCACATGGACGCCCTCAAGCAACCCACCCGAATGTTTTTGCTTGGGCACTCGAACGATCGAAACGAAGCGACAAGGGAGAGCCGGGAAAACGAGCTACACGAACGTGGACAAAGCCAACCTCAGGTCACAACTTAGCATTTTTTGATACGGGCTCGTTTGCTTAGGTGCGCCCTCGCCCGAACGACCCACCCGAACGAGTTCACATGGACGCCCTCAAATGACCCGCCCCAACGAGTTCACACGAACACCCTCAAACGACCCGCCCGAACGATTTTGCATGGGCGCCCGCATGACCGAAACGAAGCGACAAGGGAGAGCTGGGCAAACAAGCTACACGAACGTGCACAAGCCAACCTCGGCTCAAACTTAGCATTTTTTGATACGGGCTCGTTCACCCGTGTGCGCTCTCACCCGAATGACCCACCCAAACGAGTTCACACGAATGCCCTCGAACGACCTGCCTAAACGAGTTGACACGGACGCCCTCGCCAGACCCGCCCGAACGGGTTTGCACGGATGCCCTCGCCCGACCCGCCCTGTAACGCCCTGTAATTGTATAGCCGGGTGTGCGCGTTTCCCACTCTGAAAAACAACTAAGGCATGAAACCAACCATCGTTTATAGACGAGCCAGGGCACACATGAGCGGTGGGTGAGCTGACTCGTTGTAGGGGTGTCGCACATCGGGTAAAGGCATCGTTTTAGCATAAACGATGGCATTTTGGAGGGTTGGATGGTTGGAGGTCGCCCACGGTTGGAGGCGGCGTATATACACTTGGTGGAAACGCTCATTTCAACCATCGAACTTCACACTCTTTCATCGCATAAGGAGTAGTGCGAAGTCGCACTTAAGGCCACAGTGCGCAGTAGTGTGGAGATGCGCCCGCCGAGTCGGGCAAGGCACGGGCACGTCGTGTAGGGCGGTTGAGGCGCGGGTGGAGGGCGTAGTAAGGTGCCCGCCCGCCGACTTGGGTACATGGTCTCGGTTGAAAAAGGGGCACGGGTGTGCACGGGTGCGCCCGCCCATTTGGGCATAAGATTGTGTGTATTTGTTGGGTGAACGAGTTCAGTTGTGAACGGGCATGGGTCGTGCACGGGCGTGCCCGCCCGTTCGACATAAACTTGTGTATTGTATTTTGGGTGGAGTGTTGTGGTGTGACCACCGTGTGCTCTTGCACGGGTGGGTGCCCAACCTCGGTTATGAACGCCGGTGGAGCGCCACTCCCGGTCATTGTAATATTTCTTCATATATAATAAAAGAAGATTTCCCCTTGCATATTGTTGGGTTATTATTGTTGTTCATGTATTATTAATGGATTCCACACATTAATAATATTAATTCATGGTTATTATGAATTGTTGAAGGTGTAGTTCGTAAAGTTAATCTAACTATGGAAAGAGTTGGTAACTTAGGCGGTGTCGCACCCAGCAAATTTAAGGAAAAAAGAATTGGGGGCGTGACAGTTGGTATCAGAGCAGGTTCACAGGGAGTGAAGCCATTGCTTGATGATGAACGCAGAGAATAGACATGTATGTAGGGAAAGCAACCCCCCGCTAAAGCACCTTATCGATTGTCAGGACCTGAGTTGGAGGAATTGAAATGAAAGTTAAAGGAGTTAACTGACACAGGTTTCATTAGACCTTCAAGGTCCCCTTATGGAGCTCTGGTATTGTTCCAGTGGAAAAAGTATTCGAATGAGCTATGGATGTGCTATGATTACCATGCATTGAACAAGCAGATGGTAAGGAACATGTATCCTTTGCCATTGGCTGCTGATTGCTTTGATAAGCTTGTGAAAGCTCGAGTGTTTTCCAAGCTGGACTTGAGGCATGGGTATTATCAGGTGTGGATAGCTGAAGGAGACGAGAAGAAGACCGCGGTAGTAACAAGGTATGGTAGTTTTGAGTTCCTTGTTATGCCATTCGGGTTGTGTAACGCTCCTCCTACATTTTTCACTTTGATGAATGATGTCCTATGACCATACTTGGATTCGTTCATAGTAGTGTACTTGGACGATATAGTGGTGTTCAGTGACAACATGGAGGATCATAAGCACTTGGCAATGGTGTTTGAGGCACTGAGGGAAAATCAGTTGTTCTTGAAGAAGTCTAAGTGTGTGTTCACTCAGATCGAGATTCTGTTCCTTGGGAATATTGTTGGTCAAGGGTACATACGGATGGAGCCAAGCAGAGTGAAGGCAATCGAGGATTGAGCTGAACCGAAGAATGTACATGAGATGAGGGTGTTCTTGGGCATGACCAACTACCAACGGAAGTTTGTAGAGGGGTACTCCAAGGTGACATCGGCACTGACAGACCTATTGAAGTAAGAGAAGAGGTGGAATTGGACTGATAAATGTCAAAGGGAATTTGATGACTTGAAGAAGAGGATGGTTATAGCACCGATACTGAAGTTGCTTGACTTCGTGAGACCATTTGTGGTACACATAGATGCTTCAAATTTTTCCATAGGAGGGGTTCTTATGCAAGATGGGCATCCGGTGGCATATGAGAGTCGGAAGTTACAGGATAGAGAACGGAGGTATCCGGTCCATGAGAAGGAGATGACTGCCATCATCCACTGTCTTCATGTGTGGAGGCATTACCTGATTGGGAAGCCATTTGTTGTCAAGACTGAAAACATTGCAACAAGTTATTTTGCATCACAACCGAAGCTTTCTACGAAGCAAGCTTGTTGGTAGGACTTGTTGGCAAAATTCGACATGACTATCGAGTATAGACCGGGAAGGCACAATGAGGTAGCAGATGCCCTTAGCTGGAAGGGACAACTTGCAGCATTGGAAGGAGAAGACCAGGCAGCTAGGAGTAGGAGTTGAGTTCAGATGTCAGAAGAGATGCAGAATAAGATCAAGGAAAGTGTTGAAACCGATACTTTGGCGCAGAATATAGTGAAGTAGATAATGGAGGGAAAGACACAAAAGTTCTTTCTACGAGACAGGTTCTTGTTCTTTGGAAACTAACTCTATGTTCCAAAGTCATCTAGACTTAGGAGGCACCTTTTGAAGGAGTGCCACGACTCGCCATGGGCTGGCCACCCAGGGATGCATCGTTCTTTGGCATTGTTGGAGAGAGGATTCTTTTGGGAGAAGATGCAGGAGGATGTAAAGGAGTATGTACATACGTGCATCATTTGTCAGCTGGACAAATCAGATACTCAGAGACAAGGAGGACTGTTGCAGCCTTTACCAATTCTTGAGAGACCATGGATGAGTCTCTCGATGGACTTCATCACTTAGTTGCCACAGGTTCAGGGGTATAATGGGATAATGGTCATGGTTGATCGTTTTTCCAAGTATGCTATCTTTGTTCCTACAAAGATGCCTTGTGGAGCCGAGCAGACTGCGGAGTTGTTCTTTAAGAACATAGTGAAGTATTGGGGAATGCCATTAAGCGTTGTGTTGGATAGGGATCCAAATTTTATAGGCATATTTTGGACCATAATGTTCAAGTTAGTCGAGACAGAGTTGTTGATGAGTTCGAGTTACCATCCGCAGACAGATGGGCAGACCGAGAGGATCAACGCATTGCTGGAGGACTACTTGCGACATTATGTGAGGGCTGATCAAAAGAATTGGCCTGAACTCTTGGATATTGCTCAGTTTAGCTACAATATTCAAAAGAGTTCTGCGACGGGGTATAGTCCATTTGAGTTGGTGAATGGACAGATGCCAGTTGCACCACATACCGTAGTGATAGGGGGTTTTTTGAGGAGTCCTCATGCGAAGAAGTTCATGAAGGCTTGGGATGAGACCTTGGAGTTAGCACAGTTGTGCTTGCACGAAGCTGCAAGGAGAATGAAGAAATATGCTGATCGAGGAAGATGGGATGTGCACTTCAGGGTGGGAGATATGGTGTTTCTTAGGATTACTGGAGAGCAGTTTTAGCCAGCCAAGGGGACTGCGAGCAAACTGACACTGAAGTATGAGGGACCATTCCGAGTGAAGAAGAGAGTGGCGGAAGTTGATTACAAGCTGGTGCTTCTACACCATATGCACATTAAGCATCCAGTTTTTCATGTGAGTCAGTTGAAGAGATGTAGACTTGATTCAGACCATCCAGAGAGAGTTGAACCGCTGAGAGGACCCACCGGGATTGTGGACAAGCCAGGTCTGGAGTTGGAGAATATTTTGAGCTACAGAACTACAGGGATTGGTTGCCACATGAAGTGGGAATTTCTTGTCAGATGGAAGAATGTACCAGAGGAAGAAAGTTGGGAATCGGAGGACTCACTTTGGAGATGGAAGGAAAAGATTGTGAAGTATGACAGGAAAATTCTGAGGCAGTCGGGATTGTCGAGGGCAACAATGATTTCCAGTGGGGGAGGATGTAACACCCTCTAGTTGTATAGGCAGGCGCGCGTGCTCCCCACTCTAGAAAACAACTAAGGTGTGAAATCAACCATCGTTTATAGATGCGCCAGGGTGCACATGAGCGGTGGGCGAGCCGACTCGTTGTAGGGGTGTCGCACATCGGGTGAAGGCATCGGTTTAGCATAAACAATGGCGTTTTGGAGGGTCGGCCGGTTGGAGGTCGCCCACGGTTGGAGGCGTATATACACTTGGTGGAAACGCTCATTTCAACCATCGAACTTCGCACTCTTTCATCGCATAAGGAGTAGTGCGAAGTCACACTTAAGGCCGCAGCGCGCAGTAGTGTGGAGATGCGCCCGCCGAGTCAGGCAAGGCATGGGCACGTCATGTAGGGCGGTTGAGGCGTGGGTGGAGGGCGTAGTAAGGTGCCCGCCCGCTGACTTGGGTACATGGTCTCGGTTGAAAAAGGGACGCGGGTGTGCACGGGTGCACCTGCCCATTTGGGCATAAGATTGTGTGTATTTGTTGGGTGAACGAGTTCGGTTGTGAACGGGCGCAGGTCATGCACAGGCACGAGTCGTGCACGGGCACGGGTCGTGCACGGGCACGCCCACCCGTTCAACATAAAATTGTGTATTGTATTTTTGGTGGAGTCTTGTGGTGTGACCGCCGTGCGCTCTTGCACGGGCGGGTGCCCAACCTTGTTTATGAACATCAGTGGAGCGCCGCTCCCGGTCATTGTAATATTTCTTCATATATAATAAAAGAAGATTTCCCCTTGAATATTGTTGGGTTATTATTGCTTTTCATGTATTATTAATGGATTCCGTACATCAATCATGTTAATTCATGGTTATTATGAATTGTTGAAGGGGTAGTTCGTAAAGTTAATCTAACTATGGAAATAGTTGGTAACTTGGGCAGTGCTGCACCCGACCAATTTAAGGAAAAAAGAATTGGGGGCATGACACACCCGAACGAGTTTGCACAGATTCCCTCGCTCGACCCGCCCTGTCACGCCCCCAATTCTTTTTTCTTTAAATTGTCTGGGTGCGGCACCGCCTAAGTTACCAACTCTTTCCATAGTTAGACTAAATTTATGAACTACACCTTCAACAATTCATAATAACCATGAATTAACATTATTAATGTGCAGAATCCATTAATAATACATAAACAACAATAATAACCCAACAATATGCAAGAGGAAATCTTCTTTTATTATATATGAAGAAATATTACAATGACTGGGAGCGACGCTCCACCGGCGTTCATAAACGAGGTTGGGCGCCCGCCCGTGCAACAGCGCACGGCGGTCACACCACAACACTCCACCCAAAATACAATGCACAAGTTTATGCCGAACGGGAGGGCGTGTCCGTGCCTGACCCACGCCCGTTCACAGCCGAACTCGTTCACCCAACAAATACATACAATATTATGCCCAAATGGGTGGGCGCACCCGTGCACACCCGTGCCCCTTTCTCAACTGAGACCGTGTACTCAAGTCGGCAGGTGGGCGCCTTACTACACCCTCCACCCACCCCTCAACCACCCTACACGACGTGCCCGTGCCTTGCCCGACTCGATGGGTGCATCTCCACACTACTGCGCGCTACGGCCTTAAGTGCGACTTTGCATTACTCCTTATGCGATGAAAGAGTGCAAAGTTTGATGGTTGAAATGAGCGTTTCCACCAAGTGTATATACACCTCCAGCCGTGGGCAACCTCCAACCAGCCGACCCTCCAAAATGCCATTGTTTATGCTAAACTGAAACCTTCACCCAATGTTCGACACCCCTACAACGAGTTGGCTCACCCACCGCTCATGTGCGCCTTGGATCGTCTATAAACGATGGTTGATTTCACGCCTTAGTTGTTTTTCGCGAAGGTAGGTGCACGCGCCCGGTCGCCCAATGACCGCAGGTCATCACATCCTCCCCCACTGGAAATCATTGTCGCCCTCGACAATCCCGATTGCCTCAGTATCTTCCGTTCATACTTCGCAATCTTCTTCTTCCATCTCCAAATTGAGTCCTCTGATTCCCAGCTTTCCTCCTCTGGTGCATTCTTCCATCTGACAAGATACTCCCGTTTCATGTGGCAACGAATCCCTGTAGTTCTGTAGCTCAAAATATTCTCCAACTCCAGTCCTGGCTTGTCCACAATCCTGGCTGGTCCTCTCGGTGGTTCAGCTCTCTCTGGATGGTCTGAATCAAGTCTACATCTCTTCAACTGACTCACATGAAAAATTGGATGCTTCATGTGCATATGGTGTGGAAGCTCCAACGTGTAAGCAACTTCCCCCACTCTCTTCTTCACTCGGAATGGTCCCTCATACTTCCATGTCAGTTTGCTCGCAATCTGCTTGGCTAGCTGAAACTGCTCCCCGGTAATCCTGAGAAACACCATATCTCCCACACTGAAGTGTGCCTCCCATCTCCCACGATCAACATACTTTTTCATCCTCCTTGCAGCATCGTGCAAGTGCAACCGTGCTAACTCCAAGGTCTCCTCCCAAGCCTTCATGAAATTATTCGCACGAGGACTCCTCAAAATACCCCCTATCACTATGGTATGCGGTGCAACCGACATCTGCCCATTCACCAACTCAAATGGACTATACCCTGTCGCAGAACTCTTTTGAATATTGTAGCTAAACTGAGCAATATCCAAGAGTTCAGGCCAATTCTTCTGATCAGCCATCACATAATGTCTCAAGTAGTCCTCCAGCAATGCATTGATCCTCTCGGTCTACCTGTCACACGGAATAAGTCGATCTTGCGGACAACATAGACCTTCCTAAAATCTAAAGAAGACCTAATGACAAGCAAACCAACTAGACACTATCTTTCTCTAAATATGCTTTGATAAACAAATAGCAAACAAGTGTTTTTAGGGCCTACCTTAGGTCCAACGCAAGCTTGTGGATGCCCTCGCTCCTTTGATCCAAGTGAGCTCCTCTTTGTGAATCTGCAAACACAACAAGGCAAACAAATTAAATAGCACATGAAAAGCCAATTGCATAAAACATATTTAACATGAAAGTCAAGGAGTCCATGAAACAAATAACATAAGGTACTTGTTGAGAAAAATGAGTTTGATTGTATTAATTCAAAAGAATAAGAACTTTACAACCTTTGCCTTAACGTTGTACAAGCTCCTCCCAGGGTCCAGCAAGAAGTCTCCTCTACTTTGACAAGTTTCACTCACTCCCCAATGAAGCCAAAAAGATGTATGATCTCTCCTCTTAAGCTCAACTAGGAAGTCTTGATTTCACCAGTAAATGTTCAGCTTCTAACCTCCCCTGCAACCAGCCCAATGCCTGTATTTATAGTGCAATGGAGGGAGGTTACTAGGTCCTCCTTCAAAGGGATAAAGCACTCCTTCAAAGGGATAGATCCTCTCATCAAGGGATTAGCTCCTTCTCTTTTGGGATGCATGAACCACCTCAGGGCGAACAATCCATGTCAAAATTCCTTCTAGAAACCTCTAGAATTAACCCAAAGTTAATTTTTTAGATAAAACTTGCACCTTTTGACTTTCACAGGGGTCTGCACCTACACCGTTAGGGACAGAGCAGGCAGGTCAGCGGTTTTTGTACACAGAAGGTGCGGGACCACAGGTGACCATGAGAGAAAGTGCAGAACCAGAGTTACATTGATTTTTAATGTCTTTCTCTCATTTACAAAGCTTGATTTGAAGAGCTGAGGCCTGAGACTTTCTTAGGAGGACAGTACAAGTGATGATAGACCTATACTGACTGCAAATAATCATGGTGACGATATTTTTGTGTAACAGATTGCCCCCTAAAGTGCGAAGTCTGTAGTAGATGAGGATTTCTTATCATTTAGGAAGAGTGAAGTACTTTATCATTTCGAGGATCATCTTGTGGAGGGCCCAGTTGGAACCTATAAAAAAATTCAATGCAAGATATATATATGAGATCATATCATCGCTGAGGTAGGCATTCCCATACTCAGACCAAAACTAACTAGAAAATCTAACTACTGCTCTGATATAGGAATGATCTTGTAAAACATCACAAGTATAGACTCATGTGGACACAGTATGGACGCAGCCATCTGTTTATGAATAGTCCATTATATAATGAATACAAAATTCCTCGCAGCCTGGATTATGGAAACTAGATCCAGGGTCTTCATTTCTACTTCTCGAAACAATACGATTATATCCATGCGAATGAATGTGTTGATGTCGAACATGGTAGAAACCACTTGATTACCAGTCAATGATGTAAATTGTTAACAAGTGTGAGAGAAACCACCAGTAATGTCAATGGCTCTCAAAGTACCTAGTACAGTCCATGAGATGCGAATAAATGTGTTGATGTCGAACATGTCACGGAATCCTTTGATCGAAAGTCAATGATGTAAACTGTCGTCAAAGGTGAGAAACCTGCCATTGAGGCATGCAGATCCCAAGGTACTGACGATTCCTAGATCATATTTCTAGATAATGAGCTGATGTCAATAGAAAGCGATCCGTCGTAAGCAAGCCCACAACACAAAATCATAGATCAAGTTGAAGAAATTTAGATGCAAGGACTGAATCAGGGATGATCAAGATGGATGACAGATATTTTGCAGATGAATGGCTTATTGGCAGTGATCTCTTGAACACATAACGACACGATAGATGGCTTGGTGACAATTGACCCAAAGTTAATACCCAGAAATCGGCTAAAGACTTTCAATGTGGTTTGATCAACTGTTAGGCAAAGGATTTCCCAACCCAGGTGAATAAAAGTGTCGTGTTCAAGAGTGGTTACAAAGTATGACAAACAGACTCATTTTTCTCTCTTTTCCCCTACCATTTCTGGCGAGTACCTCTTTATTTTTGACAAGCTTGAGGAGGATAACATTTGCTTGATTATAAGCTCACCCTTCGGATGAGTCCAACTTAGTTTAAATTTGGACCCTAAGAAGGAGTGGTTCGTTCCTGTTTGTAATTGAATAGGTCCTTTACTGTGAAATTTTAACGAGTCCAGTATAGGAGAAACTCGGCGTTTTTAAATTTTAGAGAGTCTGAAAAAACTTAAGAAGACTCTAGGGTTGACCTTTTTCGTAAATTTGTGTCTCCCAAGCCCGAAAAAGTATAAAATAATACTTGAGAGAACCGCTTGATCTTTACGATCAAGGAGTACTTTTTCGTAATTAGTGCCCCTGATCCAAAAAAGTAAAAAAGCAATCAACGACACGTCGTTTTATAACCAATATCAAATTTGAAACGACAAAAATCCAACAATCTTTTCATGTTTTTACGGTCAGAAAAGAGTTGTAAGTGGACCGTCTTTTAGTTCTATTTTAACGAGTTTAAAATAAGAACTCGACAATCTTTTCATATTTTAGGAGTCAGAAAAGAGCTTAAATGTGACTCTGACGTTTCACTTTTTCGTAAATTTTAACGATTTCGACAAAATGATGAAAATGTACTCATGGTTTTCATTTTTTCGTAAGTTTCAATGAGTTCGAAAAAATGATAAAAATGTACTCATATAGACGACTTTCAATTTAATTTACGAGCAGGAAAAGACGTAAAGAACTCGGCATTTTCATTTGTTTTACGAAAATGAAATATAGCAAAATAATCTCAGGATTTTCATGAGTTTAACGAGTCTTGAAAATAACTGAAATTGACTCGAGATAGGTTTCATTTTTACAAAAGCTTAAAACAGAGAGAAAATTGTGCTTGATGCCCCCTAAGTGTAACTGCTAGAGCGCATTCCCCCTAGCTTCATTTCATTCAACTAAGTACAAGCTGGATGGAATGAAGGTTCATGTACAAGATCATTTGAAAGACTCGACCTAGAACTGTAAGAAAATTATGCAAAAAACTGAAATAACTAACCTAAATATACAACTTAACATTTATGAGATCTAGTCAAACTCTCAACTCAATTAGAGGAGGATTTGTTTCATTTTTTAATGAGCTTGACACAGGAAAAGAACTATGCTCGGATTTAGTTTCATGTTTACGCAAGCTTGAAACAAAAAACTATGCTTGTTATAAGTTTGCATTCCCCCAGCATAACGACGCAAAATGAGGTACATGCCCCCCAAGCTTCATTGCATTCAACCAGGTGGATGAAATGAAGGTTTACTTTCGAAATCTTGGAAAGACTCATGGGAGTTGTTTCATTTTTTAGTGAGGTTGACACAAGAAAAGAACTATCCTCAAAACCCTTGTTTCATTTTTTAAATGAGCTTGACACAAGATAAGGAACTATGCTCATAACTACTCTCTACAATCTACCTATATATCCTAAAATCTACCTGATTCATTTTTTATTGAGGTTGACTCAGTAACAGGAACTATCCTCTAACACCCTGTCTCATTTTTTAACGAGGTTGACACAAGAAAAAAACTATCCTCGCTTCTACCCTCTACAATCTACCTATATAACCTACCCTTGTTTCATTTTTTAAAGAGCTTGACACAAGACAAGTAACTATGCTCTAAAAAACCTTGATTTATTTTTTAACGATCTTGACACAAGACAAGGAACTATGCTCTAAAATCCTTGATTCATTTTTTAATGAGCTTGACACAAGACAAGGAACTATGCTCATGACTCCTTGTTTCATTTTTTAACGAGCTTGACACAAGACAAGGAACTATGCTCAAGACATCTGGTTTCATTTTTTAATGAGGTTGAGACAGGAACAAACTATCCTCGTATCTACTCTCTATAATCTACCTATATACCTATCCTTGTTTCATTTTTTAATGAGCTTGACACAAGACAAGGAACTATGGTCAAGACTCGTTTCATTTTTAACGAGCTTGACACAAGACAAGGAACTATGCTCCAGAAGTTCGTATGCCCCCAACATAATGATGCAAAGCGAGGTACATGCCCTCCAAGCTTCATTGCATTCAACCAGGTGGATGGAATGAAGGTTTACTTTCAAGATTTAACTTGAAAAGGGAGTTGTTTCATTTTTTTAGGAGGTTGACACAAGAAAAGAACTATCCTCATACTTGATTCATTTTTTAACGAGGTTGACTCAGTAATAGGAACTTTCCTCTAACCAACTGATTCATTTTTTAATGAGGTTGACACAGGAAAAGAACCGTCCTGAGACTCACCAATCATGGCTTCCAACTGGAAGAAAGACATGTTAATGGACACACCTTGATCATGGCTTCCAACTGGAAGAAAGACGTGTCAATGGACACACCTTGATCATGGCTTCCAAGAGGTCTTCATCAGAAGGAAGAATAGTTCTCTGGAAGGAACACATGTCAAGGGACTCCAAAGGGATAGGAAAATCGGGTTCAAGTAATCCCATAGAGTTTTCCATGTCAATTACCGGATCTAAATCAAAGGAAGATGAGAAAATAGTGAGAGGCTCACTTACATCGGCAACTAAAAACATGGGACTAGTTGCCACATAATTAACCCGTGGCGGGGTAGATACCACTTGAGAATCAAGAACATTTAGGGCTGTCATATTATTGGTAGTTGAAAAAAGACTAGGGAACGAAATCTGGTCTACAGTCACAATATTTCCATTGTGAGGGAAAGACATCACGAGAAAGAGTGTCAATACGACAGCTTTCATTGCATAAACATAGTCTCGCCAAAGGAGTAAATTGAAATCCAAGGGACCTCGAACTACCATAAGATTAATACAGATAGTTTTACCTTCCAAGGTAATGGAAAAATTAGGAAGGATCCCTAAAGGTTCACTAATGGTTCTGTTAAAAGCTTTTAGATTCTGCGTAATAGGCGCAAGTTGAGGGGAACCCAAAGATTTCCAAGCAATTGAGGATAAAATACTAACAGAAGAACCTTCATCTACCTGTGTGCGATGCATGTCCCAACAACCAAACTTGACAATGATTTGGAAAGGGATGGAGGAAGGAAGACGAGGTTCTGTCAGTATATTCCAATCAAAGGAAAAGACCTCAGTACTTGGTGGGGGTTCCATAGAAACAGGTGAAATTCCCCCCGACGTAGAGGAATCTGATGTAACAAAAAGAACCTAAGCGGTATGAAGTTCACTCTCTAAAGGGAAAGTGGGATCAACCGAATGTGAAATTGAATTAACCACTTGATCAACTAATGGATCATCAACCTGAGTGACATGAGTTTCACTCTCCAATGGAAGAGTGTGATCGATTGTACTTGAAACTAGATCAATCACTCCGTCAGTTGATGGTAGGTTGGGAGAAAGTTTACGATAACCAGTTGGAAATTCTTGTTGTGGAACAGTAAGGTTTTCCAACAATTTCGAGGCTTCATCCATGTGAGGGAAAATGTGAGTTTGATGAATCCCTTTGCATAACATACAAGGAAACCTAACTTTACTCTTTTTCCCAGGAACCTGACTATCACTAGTTGATGGATCAAAGGAAAGTTGATGAGATTTTTCTAACCATACTTCCAAGACCTTTGGAATACTAGGACAATTGATAAGGAAGTGGTCACCCTTACAAAGCCTGCAAGGGTATTTGGGTTTACGATGCTTGTCGGAGTTTTCCTCAACACAACTAACACTTACAGCAATGGTTGGTTGGTTGACTTCTTTCTTATCTTGCTTCTTCTTCTTCTTCTTCTTCTTTTTCCCTCTCTTCTTCTTCTTAGACACTTGGTTACTAGCGTCAAGGCTTTTACCAAGCGAAGAGGAAGAAATGGAGGAAGAAAAATTAGGTGAAGAAGCTAAAGGGTCAACAGAAGGTTGGTGATGTTGAGATGGTGAACTCTGTTGAGGTGAAGCATTCGGTTGAGGTGGAACAATTGTTGTATTTGGGGCCAACGAAGTTGAAAATAACCATATTAGTAAACCTATCATAAGTCCAGGTAATGACAAAGTAGCCATATAAGGAGGACCAACATTTCCAAAGTAAGGAAAGGTACTAGGATTCTCATTAAGAGGGGTTCCTTGGTCGGTAAATTCCAGAACACTTGCCATTATATTCAACTTCAGTGAATTTAAAACTAAAATTAACAATTCACAATTCACACCTATGGTCTCTAAAAGTAAAAACAAAAAAATTAACACGTGCTATCAAATCTAGGAGTCAAACCACACACAAACAATAACTTTCCGTACCGAAAACACTAGTTGGTGATGAAATCCAACGTCGCAGAATTCAATACAGAAATGGCGGTTGGAATAGTTACCCCGACAACCTGCTTAATGAATAGATTGGCACAAGTTTCTCCACTAAACCATCTCGAGTGAAGAGAACCCCCCAGAAAATCCAAGTGAGTCTAGTCGACGTCTGCTCTAGGTACAGTGGGATCTTCCCACCACTATCACCTCAAGAAGAATCCTAAAGAATATGGCCACTAAGATTACCAACTGAAACAAATATACCTGGGGGAACAGTCTACGATCCAATACGCATGCAAGGGCAGAGTAGCAAGCTCAATCCCCTTGAAGGCTCCTTGACATAATCCAAGGTTTACCAACAAGTGACCCCAGGCTCCTCGACAATGGTTAATCCGAGGTTTACCATTTTTAATATGCGAATATCTGGCGTCGTTCCCAATGAGGAAGGATTGATTCCCACATTGGTTCGGACATGATCTCATGATTCTCCTTTAAGAGGAGCTTTCCCAGAGTATAAATGCAACAATTGGATTTCTTCCCTACCAAAAGATACAACTACTTGTTTGTTTTTACTGTCTTGGAGAGTTAATTACTCTCCTATTCCAAGGCACTAGCCTAAGCTAGATTGGTGGAAAGAGCCCTAAAAATGTAAAAATTACTAGATGAATTTTAATTAAGCGCTGTGTTATTTAGGCTGTTATTACTCAAAAGGGTAAATGGATATGTGTTATTTAGGTTGTTTTTTATTTTTATTTCTGTGTGTTAAAAACAAGCATAAAAATATGTAAATTCAAATCAAAGAAAACTGATCTAAATCTACGATTGATTTCTCAGAATGTAAACTATGCAATTGTAATCTATGCACAATTCACTTGAAAAGTATGCAAATGTAATCTATGCACATTTTTCATTCATATTCTGAAAATGAGAATCCTAATTATGCAAATGTGATCTATGCAAGAGAATTCTCAAACACAAGATGATTCTAATGTAATCTAAGAACCAATCAAGTGCAAGTCAAGAAAATTGGGTGAGAGTTCCAAAGATCAAAAATAAAAACACTCAAAGGCGATTAACACTCATACACAATTTAGCCCCTGTCATGTGGAAAGAGTCGATAGTGCAGACACAACCGACCTCCCTAGAAGCAAAAGCTTTCTAGTGACAAACAAGACAAATAAACACTACCTTTCTCTAAACATGCATTGAGAATACAAGTAATCAGGTGATTTTAACATACCTTTAGTCCAACGCTTTGTAGTAGTCCAGCCTTGCCGATCCAGATGAGCTCCTCCTTCTCTTCGAAACCTGCATTCACTAACAAGCCAAAAGATTAAATAGCACCTGATAAACTCATAAAACAATACATATCCATCATACAGACCAAGGAGTATATGAAACAAATCATGAATAACAATCTGTTGAGAAAAATGAGTTCATTTGCATTAAGTGGAAACAAAAGGAACCATTACAACCTGAGCCTTGGTGTTGTGCAAGTCCCTCCTAGGGTCCAGCAAGAGCTTTCCTTTACTTTGATCAGCTCACCCATTCTCAAATAAGGCTAGGAAAGGATGGGAATCTCTCCTCTCAAGCTTTACAAGGGAGTCCTAATTCCAGCAGCATCTACCCTTAGGAATGTTCAGCTTTTAACCTCTCCTCCTTCTGGCCCAATGTCTGTATTTATAGTGCTCTAGAGGAAGTTAATCAGGTCCACCATCAATGGGATAAGCCCCTCTTTGAATGGGATAGCTCCCCTCTTGATGGGATAAGTTCCTCTTTCATAGGGATACATGAACCATCTGGAGGCGCTCAATACACGTCAAACAAACTTCTAGAATGCTCTAGAAATGACCACAAGTAACTTTTTTGAAGTGAAACTTGCACCTTTTGACCTTTACAGGAGTACGCACCCACCCCTTTACAGACAGAGCGTACAAGTACGCAGGTATTGTGAAATTGGGGTGTGTACACGCATGTAAGGCTAAGAGAAACTGCGTACCCAGAGTTATTTGACTTTTTAAGGACTTTCTCTCTTTTTGGAGTTTGACATGAGGAGCAGAGGTATGAGACTTGCCAAGGAGGATAGTATGAAAGTTGATGGAGCCATACTAACTGCAAATAGTCATGGTGAAAAAATTTAGTGTAACAGATTGCCCCCTAAAGTGCGAAGCCTGTAGTAGATTAGGGTTTCATATCATCTAGGAAGGGTGAAGTACTTTATCATTTCAAGGATTATCTTGTGGAGAGCCCAGTCGGAACCTGCAAGTATTCAACACAAAATACATATATAATATCATATCATCGCTGAGGTAGGCATTCCCATACTCAGATTGAAAACTTTAACTAACTACTGCTCTGATACAGGAATGATTTTGCAGTACATCATAATCATAGACTTGTGTAGACACAGTATGGACGCAGCCATCTGTTTATAATTGGTCTAGTATACAATGAATACAAAACTCCTCGCAGCCTGGATGGTGGAAACTAGATCCAGGGTCTTCATTTCTACTTCCCGAAAAGGTACGATTCTATCCATGTGAATAAATGAGTTGATGTCGAACATGATAGAAACCACTTGATTACCAGTCAATGATGTAAATTGTTAACAAGCGTGAGAGAGACCACCAGTGATGTCAATGGTTCTCAAAGTACCCAGTACAATCCATGAGATGTGAATGAATGAGTTGATGTCGAACATTTCACGGAATCCTTTGATCGAAAGTCAATGATGTAAACTGTTGTCAAAGGTGAGAAACCTGCCATTGATGCATGCAGATTTCAAGGTACTGACGATTTCTAGGTCATCTTTCTAGATAATGTGTTGATGTTGATAGAAAGCGACCCATTGCAGGCAAGCCCACAACGCGAAATCATAGATCAAGTTGAAGAAATGTAGCTGTAAGGACTGACTCAGGGATGGTCGAGATGGATGACTGGTATTTTGTAGATGAATGGTTTATTTGCAGTGACCTCTTGAACACATAACGACACAACAGATGGCTTGGTGACATTTGACCCAAATTTAATACCCGGCTGAAGACTTTCAATGTGGTTTGATCAACTGTGAGGCAAAGGATTTCCCAACCCAGGTGAATGAAAAGTGTCATGTTCAAGAGTGGTGATAAGGCTTCTTCTGAGACAAAGGATAAAAAATAGGCTCATTTTTCTCTCTTTTCCCCCACCATTTCTGGCAAGTACCTCTTTATTTTTAGCAAGCTTGAGGAGGATAACATATGCTTGATTATAAGCTCATCCTTCGGATGAGTCCAACTTAGTTTTGATTCGAACCCTAAGAAGGAGTGGTCCATTCCTGTTTGTAATTGAACAGGTCCTTTACTGTGAAATTTTAACGAGTCCAGTATAGGAGAAACTCGACGTTTTTCATTTTTAGAGAGTCTGAAAAAACTTAAGAAGACTCCAGGTTGAACTTTTTCGTAAAGTTGTGTCTCCCAAGCCCGAAAAAGTATAAAATAATACTTGAGAGAACCGCTTGATCTTACGACCAAGGAGTACTTTCATGATTAGTGCCTTTGACCTGAAAAGTAAAAAGCAATCAAGGACACGTCGTTTTATTTCTAGTATCGAGTTTGAAACGACAAAAACCCGGCAATCTTTTCTTGTTTTTACGGTCAGAAAAGAGCTATAAGGGGATCGTCTTTTAATTCCATTTTAACGAGTGTAAAAGAAACGCTCGAAAATATTTTCATGTTTTAGGAGTCAGAAAAGGGCTTAAAGATGACTCTGATGTTACACTTTTTCGTAAGTTTTAATGAGTTCAAAAAAATGATAAAAATGTACTCATATGGCCGACTTTCAATTTCATTTACGAGCAGGAAAAGACGGAAAGAACTCGGCATTTTCATTTGTTTTACGAGAATGAAAAATAGCAAAATAATCTCGGGATTTTCATGAGTTTAACGAGTCTTGAAAATAACTGAAATTGACTCGAGATAGGTTTCATTTTTACAAAATCTTGAAACAGACAAAAACTATGCTTCAAAGTAGTTTCATTTTTACACAAGCTTGAAACAGAGAGAAAACTGTGCTTGATGCCCCCTAAGCATAACTGCTAGAGCGCATGCCCCCCAGCTTCATTTCATTCAACTAAGTACAAGCTGGATGGAATGAAGGTTCATGAATGAGATCGTTTGAAAGACTCGACCTAAAACTGTAAGAAAAATATGCAAAACACTGAAATAACTAACCTAAATATACGACTTAACATTTATGAGATCTAGTCAAACTCTTGATGCAATTAGAGGAGGATTTGTTTCATTTTTTAACGAGCTTGACACAAGAAAAGAACTATGCTCGGATTCGGTTTCATGTTTACGCAAGCTTGAAACGAAAAACTATGCTTGTTATAAGTTCACATGCCCCCAGCATACTGACGCAAAATGAGGTACATTCCCCCCAAGCTTCATTGCATTCAATGAGGTGGATGGAATGAAGCTTTACTTTCAAGATCATGGAAAGACTTGTGGGAGTTGTTTCATTTTTAGTGAGGTTGACACAGGAAAAGAACTATCCTCAAAACCCTTGTTTCATTTTTTAAACGAGCTTGACACAAGATAAGGAACTATGCTCATAACTACTCTCTACAATCTACCTAAAAAAAAACTTTACTCTAAAAACCTTGATTCATTTTTTAACGAGCTTGACACAAGACAAGGAACTATGCTCTAAAATCCTTGTTTCATTTTTTAATGAGCTTGACACAAGACAAGGAACTATGCTCATGACTACTCTCTACAATCTACCTACTTAACCTACCCTTGTTTCATTTTTAAACGAGCTTGACACAAGACAAGGAACTATGCTCAAAAAGTTCGCATGCCCCCAGTTTAATGATGCAAAATGAGGTACATGCCCCCCAGGCTTCATTGCATTCAACCAGATGGATGGAATGAAGGTTTACTTTCAATATTTAACTTGAAAAGGGAGTTGTTTCATTTTTAAGGAGGTTGACACAAGAAAAGAACTATCCTCATACCTGATTCATTTTTTAACGAGGTTGACTCAGTAACAGGAATTATCCTCAAAACCCTACTTTCTACAATCTACCTACATATCCTAAAATCTACCTGATTCATTTTTTAATGAGGTTGACTCAGTAAAAGAACTATCCTCATGCTAGCTTGTTTCATTTTTTAACGAGGTTGTTACAGGAAAAAACTATCCTCATACTCACTGATTCATTTTTTAACGAGGTCGACACAGTAAAATGAACTTTCCTCGTACTCACTGATTCATTTTTTAACGAGGTCGACACAGTAAAAGGAACTTTCCTCGTACTCACTGATTCATTTTTTAACGAGGTCGACACAGTAAAAGGAACTTTCCTCGTACTCACTGATTCATTTTTTAACAAGGTCGACACAGTAAAAGGAACTTTCCTCGTGGCAGCCTGTTTCATTTTTTAACGAGGTTGATACAGGAAAAAACTATCCTCGCACCCACTGATCATGGCTTCCAACTGGAAGAAAGACATGTTAATGGACACACCTTGATCATGGCTTCCAGGAGGTCTTCATCAGAAGGAAGAATACTTCTCTGGAAGGAACACATGTCAAGGGACTCAAAAGGGATAAGAACATCGCGTTCAAATAATCCCATAGAGTTTTCCATGTCAATTACCGGATCTAAATCAAAGGAAGATGAGCAAACAGTGAGAGGCTCACTTACATCGGTAACTGAAAACATGGGACCAGTTGCCACATAATTAACCTGTGGCAGGGTAGATACCACTCCAGAATTAGGAACATTTAGGGGTGTCATAGTATTGGTAGTCGAAACAAGACTAGGGAAAGAAAGTTGGTCTACAGTCACAATACTGCCATTGTGAGGGAAAGACATCACCCGAAAGAGTGTCGATATGACAGCTTTCATTGCATAAACATAGTCTCGCCCAAGGAGTAAATTGAAATCCAAGGGACCGCGAACTACCATAAGATCAATACAGACAATTTGACCTTCCAAGGTAATAGAAAACTTAGGAAGGATCCCTAAAGGTTCACTAATGGTTCTGTTAAAAGCTTTCAGATTCTGCGTAATAGGCGCAAGCTGAGGGGAACCCAAAGCTTTCCAAACAGTTGAGGATAAAATACTAACAGAAGCACCTTCATCTACCTGAGTATGATGTATGTCCCTACCACCGGCCTTGACAATGATTTGGAAAGGGATGGAGGAAGGAAGACGAGGTTTTGTCAGTCTATTCCAATCAAAGGAAAAGACCTCAGTACTTGGAGGGGGTTCTGTAGAAACAGATGAAATTCCCCCTAGCATAGAAGAATTTGATGTAACAAGAAGAACCTGAGTGGTATGAAGGTCACTCTCTAAAGGGAAAGTGGGATCGACCGAATGTGAAATCGAATCGACCACTTGATCAACTAATGGATCATCAACCTAAGTGACATGAGTTTCACTGTCCAATGGAAGAGTGTGATCGACTGTACTTGAATTTAGATCAATCACTCCGTCAGTTGACGGTAGGTTGGGAGAAAGTTTACGGTAACCAGTGGGAAATTCTTGCTGTGGAACAGTAAGGTTTTCCAACAATGTTGAGGCTTCATCCATGTGAGGGAAAATGTGAGTTTGATGACTCCCTTTGCATAACTTACAAGGAAACCTAACTTTACCCTTTTTCCCAGGAACCTGACTATCACTGGTTGATGGATCAATGGAAAGTTGATGAGTTTTTTCTGACCATACTTCCAAGACCTTTGGAATACCGGGATAATTGATAAGGAAGTGGTCACCCTTACAAAGCCTGCAAGGATATTTGGGTTTACGATGCATGTTGGAGTTTTCATCAACACCACTAACACTTACAGCCACGGTTGGTTGGTTGACTTCTTTCTTATCTTGCTTCTTCTTCTTCTTCTTCTTCTTCCATTTCTTCTTCTTCTTAGACACCTAGTTACTAGCGTCAAGGCTGTTACCAAGTGAAGAGGAAGAAATGGAGGAAGAAAAAGTAGGCGAAGAAGGTAAAGGATCAACAGAAGGTTGGTGATGTTGAGATGGTGAACTCTGTTGAGGTGAAGCATTCAGTTGAGGTGGAACAATTGGAGTATTTTGGGCCAACGAAGTTGAAAATAACCATATCGGTAATCCTATTGTAAATCCAGGTAATGGAAAAGTAGCCATATAAGGAGGACCAACATTTCCAAAGTAAGGAAAAGTACTAGGATTCTCGTTAGGAGGGGTTCCTAGGTTGGTAAATTCCAGAACGTTTGCCATTATATTCAACTTCAGTGAATTTTATTAACAATTTTAAAACTAAAATTAACAATTCACAATTCACACCTAACAATTAAAATTCACAATTCACACCTATGGTCTCTAAAAGTAAAAACAAACAAATTAACACGCGCTATCAAATCTAGGAGTCAAACCACACACAAACAGTATCCTTCCGGACTGAAAACACTAGTTGGTGATGAAGCCCAACATCGTCGAATTCAGTACAGAAGTGGTGAGTGGAACAGTTACCCCGACAACCTGCTTAATGAATAGATCGGCACAAGTTCCTCCACTTTAACCGTCTCGAGTGAAGTGAACCCCCCAGAAAATCCAAGTGAGTCTAGCCGACGTCTGCTCCAGGTACAGTGGGATCTTCCCTCCACCATCACCTTGGGTAGAACCCTAAAAATAATGGTCACTAAGATCACCAACAGCAACAAATACACCTGGGGGAACAGTCTACGACCCGATAGCACGCAAGGGCAGAAGTAACAAGCTCAATCCCCTTGCCGGCTCCTTGACAATAATCCAAGGCTTACGGACAAGTGACCCCAGGCTCCTCGATAATAATTCGAGGTTTACCGTTTGTAGTACGTGCATATCTGGCGTCTTTCCCAATGAAGGAGGATTGATCCCCTCACTGGTTCGGACACGGTCTCGTGCTTCTCCTTTAAGAGGAGCTTTCCCAGAGTATAAATGTAACAGTTGGATTTATCCTATCACAAGATGAGCTACTTGTTTGGTTTTACTGTCTTGGAGAGTTAATTACTATCCTACTCCAAGACACTAGCCTGATCTATATTGGTGTTTCAGAGCCCTAGAAATGTAAAAATTACTAGATGAATTTTAATTAAGCGTTGTGTTATTAAGGTTGTTATTACTCAAATGGGTAAATGGATACGAAACCAATGGTGTTATGACCCGACTTAAAACTGAATGCAATCAAATATGATAATATAATCCTTTCAATTCGATGAATCCTAACTAAAGTAAGGAGAGAGTTTCCATTCACTTCCAACAATGCAAAAATTGATCATTAAGAGAAAATATAACAAATTCTCTAATGCACTAATTTCATCAAGAAAAACTAATGCAAATCAATTCCAAACCATTTTTTTATTTTTTTATTTTTGTGTAAATTCAAATCAAAGAAAACTGATCTAAATCTACGATTGATTTTTCAGAATTTAAACTATGCAATGGTAATCTATGCACAATTCACTTGAAAAGTATGCAAATGTAATCTATGCACATTTTTCAATAATATTCTGAAAATGAGAATTCTAAATTATGCAAATGTGATCTATGCAAGAGAATTCTCAAACACAAGATGATTCTAATGTAATCTAAGAACCAATCAAGTGCAAGTTGAGAAAATTGGGTGAGAGTTCCAAAGATCAAAAAATAAAAACACTCAAAGGGGATTAACACTCATACACAATTTAGGCCCCCCCCCCGGACGAATGAGGGGGAATTTTTTTTGCAAAAACAAAAGCAAAAAGATGCAAAACTGTGAAAAGACTGAGACAAACCTCCAAGTAATGACCAAAGGAAATCAAATTTAGAATTTCTCAAAAAAGAGACTCAAAACACCCAATTGACAAAAGCTTAAAGCAGGAATGCCAATGAAATTAGCCAAGATGAAGGCTTCTGACAGGTGAACAGTGGATCTGGGCAGCAAAAACAAGCTATAAACAAAATCTAAGAGGAGAAAAAAGAAAAAATTGAAATTTTCTCAATTTTGACAGGGTACGCAGGCAACCTTTTTGCACAGGTGCGTGTACGCTCTGTGCACAAAGCTGTAGTGCGTACAGGTACGCACTGTGCTCAACGCAGAGGCTGCGTACTTCTAGCAAAACTAAGAAGAACTAAAATCTAATTTAACCCTAAGCTAGCCCACCCAAAAACATAGTCAGACAGCCAAAAACCAGGAAACAAATGACTTATCTTAGACCAAAGTTTCACACAAAGGAAAAAAAACATTCACATCAATGGATTCCCCAGCGGAGTCGCCATTTTGTCATGCGGAAAGAGTCGATAATGCGGACACAACCGACCTCCCTAGAAGCAAAAGCTTTCTAGTGACAAACAAGACAAATAAACACTACCTTTCTCTAAACATGCATTGAGAATACAAGTAATCAGGTGATTTTAACATACCTTTAGACCAACGCTTTGTAGTAGTCCAGCCTCGCCAATCCAGATGAGCTCCTCCTTCTCTTCGAAACCTGCATTCACTAACAAGCCAAAAGATTAAATAGCACCTGATAAACTCATAAAACAATACATATCCATCATACAGACCAAGGAGTATATGAAACAAATCATGAATAACAATCTGTTGAGAAAAATGAGTTCATTTGCATTAAGTGGAAACAAAAGGAACCATTACAACCTGAGCCTTGGTGTTGTGCAAGTCCCTCCTAGGGTCCAGCAAGAGTTTTCCTTTACTTTGATCAGCTCACCCACTCTCAAATAAGGCTAGGAAAGGATGGGAATCTCTCCTCTCAAGCTTTACAAGGGAGTCCTAATTCCAGCAGCATCTACCCTTAGGAATGTTCAGCTTTTAACCTCTCCTCCTTCTGGCCCAATGCCTGTATTTATAGTGCTCTAGAGGAAGTTAATCAGGTCCACCATCAATGGGATAAGCCCCTCTTTGAATGGGATAGCTCCCCTCTTGATGGGATAAGTTCCTCTTTCATAGGGATACATGAACCATCTGGAGGCGCTCAATACACGTCAAACAAACTTCTAGAATGCTCTAGAAATGACCACAAGTAACTTTTTTGAAGTGAAACTTGCGCCTTTTGACCTTTACAGGAGTACGCACCCACCCCTTTACAGACAGAGCGTACAAGTACGCAGGTATTGTGAACTTGGGGTGCGTACACGCAGGTAAGGCTAAGAGAAACTGTGTACCCAGAGTTATTTGACTTTTTAAGGACTTTCTCTCTTTTTGGAGTTTGACATGAGGAGCAGAGGTATGAGACTTGCCAAGGAGGATAGTATGACATTTGATGGAGCCATACTAATTGCAAATAGTCATGGTGACAAATTTTAGTGTAACAGCCCCCCCTCATTCGCAAAGATAAAAGCAAAAAGATGCAAAATTGTGAAAAGACTGAGACAAACCTCCAAGTAATGACCAAAGGAAATCAAATTAAGAATTTCTCAAAAAAGAGACACAAAACACCCAATTGATAAAAGCTTAAAATGAGAATGCCAATGGAATTAACCTAAGGAAAGTTCTAAACAAGTCATGTGCAGGTCTGGGCAGGGGATAACAACATATACACAAAAAATAAACTGACTAACAGAGAAAATCTTAGGTTTTCCAAAATTCTGACAGGGTCCGCAGGCCCACAGTTGACACAGGTGCGCTCCCGCTCTGTGCTAAAAGCCAAGCTGCGGGTAGGTATGCACTGTGTCAAACGGCTAGGGTGTGGTCCTCTCCCAAAGCTATGAAAAACAAAAATAACCCTGGATCTACAGACTCTACCCAATTTTACACAGAACAAGCCAAAAACAGAAACAAAAATAGAGTTTCTCAGGTCAAAGTAAAAACAAGGAAAACAATCAAGTCCCCAGCGGAGTCGCCATTTTGTCACACGAAATAAGTCGATCTTGTGGACAAGATAGACCTTCCTAGAATCTAAAGAAGACCTAATGACAAGCAAACCAACCAGACACTATCTTTCTCTAAATATGCTTTGATAAACAAATAGCAAACAAGTGTTTTTAGGGCATACCTTAGGTCCAACGCAAGCTTGTGGATGCCCTCGCTCCTTTGATCCAAGTGAGTTCCTTTTTGAGAATATGCAAACAAAAACAAGGCAAACAAATTAAATAGCACCTGAAAAGCCAATTGCATAAAACATATTTAACATGAAAGTCAAGGAGTCCATGAAACAAATAACATAAGGTACTTGTTGAGAAAAATGAGTTTGATTGTATTAATTCAAAAGAAGAAGAACTTTACAACCTTTGCCTTGACACTGTACAAGCTCCTCCCAAGGTCCAGCAAGAAGTCTCCTCTACTTTGACAAGTTTCACTCACTCCCCAATGAAGCCAAAAAGGTGTGTGATCTCTCCTCTTAAGCTCAACTAGGAAGTCTTGATTTCACCAGCATTTACCCTAAAAAATGTTCAACTTCTAACCTCCCCTGCAACCAGCCCAATGCCTGTATTTATAGTGCAATGAAGGGAGATTACTAGGTCCTCCTTCAAAGGGATAAAGCCCTCCTTCAAAGGGATAGCTCCTCTCATCAATGGATTAGCTCCTTCTCTTTTGGGATGCATGAACCACCTCAGAGCGAACAATCCACGTCAAAATTCCTTCGAGAAACCTCTAGAATTAACCCAAAGTGAGTTTTTTAAGATAAAACTTGTGCCTTTTGACTTTCACAGGGGTCCGCACCTACACTGTTAGGGACAAAGTGGGCATGTTTGCAATTTTTGTACACAGAAGGTGCAGGACCGCAGGTGACCATGAGAGAAAGTTTGGAACCAAAGTTACATTGATTTTTAATGTCTTTCTCTCATTTCCAAAGCTTGATTTGAAGAGCTGAGGCTTGAGACTTGCTTAGGAGGACAATACAAGTGATGATAGACCTATACTGACTACAAATAATCATGGTGACTATATTTTTGTGTAACACTGCCCATCTGTCTGCGGATGGTAACTCGAACTCATCAACAACTCTGTCCCAACTAACTTGAACAATGTGGTCCAAAATTTGCCTGTAAAACGCAGATCTATATCCGAAACAATGCTTAATGGCATTCCCAAATACTTCACTATGTTCTTACAGAACAACTCCACAGTCCGCTCAGCTCCACAAGGCATCTTTGTAGGAACATAGGCAGCATACTGGGAAAAACGATCAACCATGACCATTATCCCATTATACCCCTAAACCTATGGAAACTGAGTGATGAAGTCCATCGAGACACTCATCCATGGTCTCTCTAGAATCGCTAAAGGCTGCAATAGTCCTCCTTGTCTCTGAGTATCCGATTTGTCCTCATGACAAATGATGCACATATGTACATACTCCTCTACATCCTCCCGCATCTTCTCCCAAATTAATCCTCTCTCCAACAATGCAAAAGAACGACGCATACCTGGGTGGCCAGCCCATGGCGAGTTGTGGCACTCCTTCAAAAGGTGCCTCCTGAGTCTAGATGACTTTGGAACATAGAGTCAGTTTCCAAAGAACAAGAACCCGTCTCATAGAAAGAACTTTTGTGTCTTCCCCTCCTTTATCTGCTTCACTATATTCTACGCCAAAGTATCAGTTTCAACACTTTCTTTGATCTTATTCCGCATCTCTTCTGACATCTGAACTCGACTCCTACTTCTAGTTGCCCGGTATTCTCCCTCCAATGTTGTAAGTTGTCCCTTCCTGCTAAGGGCATCTACTACCACATTGTGCCTTCCCAGTCTATACTCAATATTCATGTCGAATTCTGCCAAGAAGTCCTGCCAACGAGCTTGCTTCACAGAAAGCTTTGGTTATGATGCAAAATAACTTGTTGTAACGTTGTTAGTCTTGACAACAAATGGCTTCCAAATAAGATAATGCCTCCACACATGAAGACAGTGGATGATGGCAGTCATCTCCTTCTCATGAACCAGATACCTCTGTTCTCTATCCTGCAACTTCCGACTCTCGTATGCCACTGAATGCCCATCCTACATTAGAACCCCTCCTATGGAAAAATCTGAAGCATCTGCGTGTACCTCAAATGGTCTCTCGAAGTTAGGAAACTTCAGTATCGATGCTGTAACCATCCTCTTCTTCAAATCATCAAATGCCTTTTGACATTTATCCGTCCAACTCCACCTCTTGTCTTTCTTCAATAGGTATGTCAGTGCCGATGTCACCTTGGAGTACCCCTCTACAAACTTCCGTTGGTAGTTGGTCATACCCAAGAACACCCTCATCTCATGGACATTCTTCGGTTCAACCCAGTCCTCTATCGCCTTCACCCAGCTCGACTCCATTTGTATGTACCCTTGACCAACAATATGCCCAAGGAACGGAATCTCAGTCTGAGCAAACACACACTTAGACTTCTTCAAGAACAACTGATTTTCCCTCAGTGTCTCGAACACCATTGCCAAGTGCTTCTTATGATCGTCCATGTTATCACTGAACACCACTATATCGTCCAAGTACAATACTAAGAACGAGTCCAAGTATGGTCGTAGGACATCATTCATCAAAGTGAAAAACGTAGCAGGAGCGTTACACAACCCAAATGGCATAACAAGGAACTCAAAGCTACCATACCTTGTTACTATCGCAGTCTTCTTCTCGTCTCGTTCAGCTATCCGCACTTGATAATACCCATGCCTCAAGTCCACCTTGGAAAACACTCGGGCTTTCGCAAGCTTGTCAAAGAAATCAGCAGCCAATGTCAAAGGATACGTGTTCCTTACCGTTAGCTTGTTCAATGCACAGTAATCACAGCACACCCATAGCTCATTCGAATCCTTCTTCCGCAGGAACAATACCAGAGCTCCAGAAGGGGACCTTGGAGGTCTGATGAAACCTAGATCATTTAACTCCTTTAACTATCATTTCAACTCCTCCAACTCCGGTCCTGACAACTGATAAGGTGCTTTAGCGGGGGGTTGCTTTCCTGGCTCAAGCTCAATACTATGGTCCACTGCACACCTTGGTGGAAGCTTCTTTGGTAGCTCATCAGGCATCAAATCTGCATATTTTGTCAGTACCTCGAAAATCTCAGCTAGAACAGGTGTCCCCACTCCATCACCTTCGACTTCCTTGAACATCACCGCATATGTCTCCATATCTGATTCCTTCATAGCCTTCTCCAAACTCAGTACCGAAACATGTTTCACCTTGACTTCCCTCCTTTTCCTATGAGTGGGAAAAGTCCAAGTTTGTGTCTATACAACCAGCACCACCTCATCACAGAAGGGGACAACAATAGCCTTGTTTCCCTTCAAGAAATCATGTCTATCATATCAAATTCATTCATCTCCATCACTGTGAAGCCCAACTGACCCTTCCAGTCTTTTATCTGCACAGGTACTTCGTGTACCAACCCCGCCACTTTAGCTCTAGAGTTCACTACCTTGAATTCCACATTTGATGGGAAGATCATCAGTCCAACCTCTTTTGCCAACCGTGTCATCAGGAAGTTATGAGTGGCCCCCGTGTCCACCAGAGCTTGAATGGTCTTGCCATGAACCATCAAGTCCATGAAACCCAGACTGTTCATCCACAATTTCTCCATAACGTTTCCCTGCACACATGTCTGTTCTCTGCGTTCATCATCAAGCAACGACTTCACTCCCTGTGAACCTGCTCTGATATCACCTTTCAAGGTTGGTATCAGCTTTTCGTCAAGCTTCTTCAACCCTGAATCTTCTCTGATGCCACCTGTCATGCCCCCAATTCTTTTTTCTTTAAATTGGTCGGGTGTGGCACCGCCTAAGTTACCAACTCTTTCCATAGTTAGATTAACTTTACGAACTACACCTTCAACAATTCATAACAACCATGAATTAACATTATTAACGTGCGGAATCCATTAATAATACATGAACAACAATAATAACCCAAAAATATGCAAGAGGAAATCTTCTTTTATTATATATGAAGAAATATTACAATGACAGGGAGCGGCGCTCCACCGGCGTTCATAAATGAGGTTGGGCGCCTGCTTGTGCAAGAGTGCACAGTGGTCACACCACAACACTCCACCCAAAATACAATGCAAAAGTTTATGTCGAATAGGCGGGCGCGCCCGTGCACGACCCGCGCCCGTTCACAACCGTACTCGTTCACCCAACAAATAAACACAATCTTATGCCAAAACGGGCGAGCACACCCGTGCACACCCGCGCCCCTTTCTCAACCGAGGCTGTGTACCCAAGTTGGCGGGTGGGCACCTTACTACACCCTACACCCAAGCCTCAACCACCCTACATGATGTGCCCGTGCCTCGCCCGACTCGGCGGGTGCGTCTCCACACTACTGCTCACTGCGGCCTTAAGTGCGACTTCGCATTACTCCTTATGCGATGAAAGAGTGCGAAGTTCGATGGTTGAAATGAGCATTTCCACCAAGTGTATATACGCCTCCAACTGTGGGCAACCTCCAACAAGTCGACCCTCCAAAATGCTATCATTTAAGCTAAATTGACGCCTTCACCCGATGTGCGACACCCCTACAACGAGTCGGCTCACCCACCGCTCATGTGCGCCCTGGCTCATCTATAAATGATGTTTGATTTCATGCCTTAGTTTTTTTTCGCAGAGGTAGGCGCGCACGCCTGGTCTCCCAATGATCGCAGGTTGACACACGCCCAAACAGGTTTGCACGGACGCCCTCACCCGACCCACCTGAATGACCCGCTCGAATGGGTTTGCACAGATGCCGTTACCCAACCCGCCTGAACATTTTTGCACGGACAACCTCGCCCGACCCACCCGAATGAGTTTACACGGGCGCCCTCAAACGACCCGCCCGAACGAGCTTACATGGGAAACGACCCGCCCGAACGAGTTTTTACACGGAAAACGACCTGCTCGAACGAGTTTATATGGGCTCCGACACACGACCAAAACGAAGTCACAAGGGAGATTCGGGCAAACGGGTAGCATGATCGTGCACAAAGCCCACCCGGTCACAACTTAGCATTTTTTATATGGCCACATGTGCCCGGGGCACCATCACACAACATGACACGACATGACCCGACCCGACCCGACCCGTTTGCGCAGGCACCCACACACGACACATCCCGACCTGCCCGAACGAAATTTGGGGTTTCCATGGGCGCATGACCCGAATGAAATTTTGGGGTTTCCTTGGGTGCACAACCTGAACGGAGGCACGAGGGAGCACTAGGAAAACAGGCCACATGAATGTGTAGAAGACACACGGGTGGTCACGACTTAGCATTTTTGGCACGGCCATGTGTGCCCGGGCACCCACACACTGCACGATACGGCCCGACCGGCCTTGTGCGAGTTGACCCGACCCACCCGAACGCATTTGCACGGGCACCCACACATGACACGACACGACCTGACCCGAAAAAATTTTGGGGTTTCCTTGTATGCACAACCCGAATGAAATTTGGGGTTTCCATGGGTGCGCGACCCGAACGAAGGCACAAGGCATCGTCGGGCAAACGGGCCGCATGAACGTGTAGAAGGCACATGGGGGGTCATGACTTAGCATTTTTGGCACTGCCACATGTGCCCGAGCACCCACGCACGACATGAACCGACCCTCCCGAACGTAATTTTGGGTTTCCATGGCTGCACGACCCGAACGAAGGCACGACAGATCGTTGGGCAAACGGGTCGCGCGAACGTGTAGGAGGCACATGGGTGGTCACGCCCTAACATTGTTTGCATGGCCACATGCGCCTAAGCAGCCACGCATGGCACAGCACAGCCCGACCTGACTCGACTCTCCTGAACGCGTTTGCACGGGCACTCACACACGACACTACCCGACCCGCCCGAACGGAATTTGGGGTTTCCATGTGTGCACGGCCCGAACGAAATTTGGGGTTTCCATGGGTGCACGACCCGAACAAAGGCCCAAGGGAGCGTCGGGCAAACAGGTCGCACGAATGTGTAGAAGACACATGGGCGGTGATGACTTAGAATTTTTGGCACAACCACGTGTGTCGGGGCACCCGCACATGGCACGGCATGACCCGACCTGCCCTGGGCGAGCCTACCCGAATCGCCCGAATGAAATTTGGGGTTTCCATGGGTGCACAACCTGAGAAAAAAAGGCACATGGGTGGTCATGACTTAGCATTTTCGGCATGCCCACATGTGCCCGCGCACCCCCACACACGGCATGGCACGGGATGACCCGGCCCGCCCGAACGAAATTTGGGGTTTGAACGGGCGCACGACCCGAACGAAGGCACGAGGGTAGGAATATCTTCGACTATAATACATAAATATACCTGGGTAACATGCCCTTAAGGTCTTCAACATTTTCTTTTGACTCTTTATAACACTTTAACATGTGCTAGGCCTATTTCAATAAGCAAGAAACTCAATGATAAATATAATATATATATATATATATATATATATATATATATATAGATATATATATATATATATATATATATATATATATATATATATATATATATATATATATACATACATATATATATATATATATATGTGTGTGTGTGTGTGTGTGTGTGTGTGTGTGTGTGTGTGTGTGTGTATATTTATTTATTTATTTATTTTCTTGAATAAATACAAATATCAAAAGTACATTTATGAAGATCGAACCCAATTACACTTTCTTCAACACCCCCTCTTAACTAGGGAGGTAATCATAAATCATTACAAGGTGTTTTGCTATTTTTAAATCTTGAATAATTCACATAAGAGAAACCTGATTGGCAACCCATCCATTATAGCATCATATTAGCCACGATTGTTCATAGCAAGGCCTTGACTAATAGATTTATCTCTCATAAGATCAGAGCACAATGTTCGCGAGGCCAATGGCTTATAAACGCCTTGGTCATTGTCTCTAAAGGTACATACCCACCCAGGTGTTCCCTGAGTATGACCTTCTAGGACAATTCTTGTCTTGGGTTCCCAGCCCTCAAAGAATATTACTCCTCTTGCCTACTCTTGTCTTGGGTGCCCTACACATCCTCAAAGAGCATCAGATTCCAAATGATTGCCCAATCCTCCCGTTATTTCTTGCCAAGTGAAGACAAGAATGTTGTGTCTATCTCTTCCCCTTGATTGGGGAAGACATGCCCAAGTTTCCTCTGACAAGGAACTTGCCCAAGCTCCTTTGTAGTTGGGAACTTGTTAGAACTCCCTCTTAGCTAGGGACTTTTCCATTCATCAACAACGTCTTCTTCGTGGGTCCTTCAGCCGCTTGATCTCCTTCTTTCCTTCGATGTCATGAAGTCTTTGTTTGAACTTCTTCTTGGCAGGGTACCAGCCATCAATCACTTTCCCTCTTGGTTTGTCATGTCATTGCTCCCTTCATGGAAAGTGGCCTTCTTGATATATATATCAGGTCCTTTTTGTCATCTAGCTACTCCTTTGTCACGATGTCTATCCTTCATAACACTTATCACATGGATGCTTAGTTGTACTCGCTTGTTCTCGTACTTTGATTTAGTGGCCCTTCATGACTTCATCATGATATTTCTCTTCATCATGACATATTTGTAGAGTTGAGTCAGTTATCTGCACCTTACTATCTCCAATGCCTTCGTAGGTGTCAAGGGTCCAATATCTTTTTCTTCCTTTGTCAGATTTATCGTGCCTTCTTTCGAGAGATGTTGAGGAATCTTGTCAAATAGTTATTCTTTGTGACTGCGATGTTCTTCATTTGCTTCTTCTTAAATTGATTGGTCATCCACCTTATACTCCTTGTGAGAGCACTTCTTCATGTTGACCTTTTACTCCACTGTAGTACATGCCTCCGAGCATGTCGTTGGTGAAAGAGATCCTTTTATTCTTGATCGTGATTCTAGAACTTTTCCGATGACCCAATCAATATATATGATGACATGACTTAAACTTTGATGCATACCTCATCTTGATTATGCTTTTATCATCGCAGATTTATTTGATAGTTCTCCTCGATTGGTGTAGCCTTTCTTGCTTCATCTGCTCTTGCCTATATATCATCCTCTCTTGAATCCCATAAATGGGACCCCCAATGAGACCTATACCCCCTTTGAAATAATACTTTAAGCAAAGAGGTTGACTTAGTCATAAGAGGATCTTCCTTCTTTTGCTTCTTGTCGTCTTCTTTCACTTCTTGAGTTACATGAGCTTCTTCCCTTTTTCTCTTGTTTTTGTTGTCCTTCTTAAGTTTAGGACAATCCCTTTTGTAGCGTCCATACTCTTGGCATCCAAACCATTGGACTATGGACATGTAGTGGTCCCAACCAATTTGTTACTTTCCTTGCAAAAAGACATTGAGGTATTATACTCAGAAGGGGACATATACTTACTTGATAGATTTTGAGATGTAGTGAACTTGCTTTCTTCTTGAAGACTTGATGGCTTGCCTTCCTTAGACCTTGATGTTGTTCAAGTTGCTTTCTTCAAATGGACTTGCTTGATGACTTGACTCGTAGTGCCTTTCATTCTTCAAGATGGTGTAGCTTGATGTAGGTCCCTCTTTGATTTCTTCTTCTTGTAGGTGCCTTTATACAAGGCGTTTCTTCTTGCTTTATAGTCTTCCATGATGAATGATAGATGGTAGACCTTCTTGTCCTTGATATGATTGAGACTTCTTGGCTTGATGCTTCAACCTTGCGGATGTTCTTGAGATTCCCTTCCCTTGATGTGTCACCTTAGCTCCAATATCGTGTTGAAGAATCTGGGGCAATGGGGTATAGCGGGATTCTTCCTGACTTGATAACAATTTGTGAAGCTCTTTTGCAATTTATCGTGTTATCTTAATCTTCTTCTCTTCCTATTAATGCATGTGTGTCTCTGCCAGGGAAAAACCCCTCTCTCTCTCAGAGAGGAAAACCCTTCCATAAATTTCTCTCATTGAAGCTTCTTATGGGTCATTGCGAAGCCCTAGACCCTTGACAATAATATCCCCCAAGCACATGCCGTGTCCTTCCTCCTCTCTGCACTTTGTTTCTTCGGCGCTTCGTTCTCCAGCACTCTGTCCTTCTTTCAACTTTTGATAGTCCATGGTGGACTAGCTCTAGAAGACCAACCTTTGATCCATAGTGAGATCCTTTACCAATGAAGAAACCTTCATTCTCTTGACCAACCAAGCCTTTTTCTTGATGTGAGGTTGTAGGCTCGATGTACACCAAGCTTACTACACCTGGGGCAATTTCCATTGCGGTGAGACATGGAAACCCCAAATTTCCCGCACTTGGGATGCTTTCGACAAGGCGGGACATGGAATCCCTGGGTTCCCCCCAATTTGGTGACTTTTTTCGAGGAGGGACTGGGAGACCCCATGTCACACTCCTATCCTAGTGGTAGTATTTCAACCACACATAAGCTGGTGTGGCACCGCCGTATTATTTCCTTTTACTAATACTTGAGTACACGGTCTGCGCCTACTTCAACACTCGGTCAATTTTCCAATAAGTGTTCTTAATAATGCAGCGAAAATAACTTACCATAAATTTATATTCTTCAATTATTCTTTCAACCTGTCGTGTCGTGTGGTCATGTTGCACTAGCCCGCGGCCTGCACGACACAACTCCACACCTGAACTGCGAACCTGTCCGCCCGACTTTCCCTTCCGTGGTGCCCAAACTCTGCCCGTCGGTGCGGTCCATAGTGAGGGCGCATGGCCCACATGTAGTGCGGCCTACCTCCCCAGACAGTAACCCGCCCCGCTCTACCTGTCCACGCTACCAAGCCTGACCCGCCTTCTGTAATCCACCCGCCGGTGCGGCCCTCTTACCCGCGTCCTCTTCTTCCTTCCATTTTTGCCCAACTCCTTCCTTCGAACTTGTTCTGCAATATGGAAGCCTGAGTTTGATGTCCCTTCGTCGAACGCCATCCTCCTTACTTATACGCATCCTTTCGCCCAAGGGCCATGTCTCTTAAGGATAACAAGGGTCGGCTCCATCAAAATGCATGCCCGTCTGACCTACCACATAACCTCGACACGCCCCATTCCATCGAACCGTCGCATCCCTTCGTGTGCACCGTCGCACCCATGGGTCGGCTCCAACACCTCGCCGATTACACTCGTCGCCGCACATCGCACACCTGCCCACATCCTAACTCGTCCACACATGGTCACCTCTTTCATCCGGGCATGCAACAAGGGTTGCCCACGCACCTTCCATCGGTGGCTCGCCCATTGTGCAGGTATCAAGGGGCGTGCACCATGCCCAACACAGTGCAAGTGACATGGGAACCCCGTGTGTCACATCCCCAGGCCTACAGTAGTCTTTCAGCCGTACTTGGCGAGGTGCGGTGCCACCGAACACTTTCTTTTCACCAATACTTATGTTCATGGACTACGCCTAACCATTAGTCTAATTAGTTTGTTTTTCGCAACCAAGTTCCTTTATACCAATGAACACCCATACACATTCATTGTCATCAACAATTATACATCAAGAACACAATTGCACAGTATAAAGGGAGGAGAAACTCCCTGAACAATGAGTTTTCCCGAATACAATATATTATTCAACTCTACAATGTTTATGAGGCTTTACAAGTATACTTGGGAAACACTAAGTTTCATACTTAGCCAATTTTAAAAATATGCAACACCTACGTGTGCCAACCGTGTTCCTTGCTCGAGCTGGAAAGGCGCACCCTCACATGAGTTGCCAACCGTACTCCTCGACCGAACCTCGTTTACCGCTGCACGACGGGCGGGCGACCTCACCCGAGTCACCCCGCGTTTCCTTTTGCATGACGGGCGGGTGACTTACCCGAGTCACCCGAGACACCTCCGCATTTCTTCTTCCACGACGGGCGGGCGACCTACCCGAGACACCCCGTGTCACATCGAACGGAGGGTTCCTTCCTTACCCGTAGCCTCACCCGATAACTGAGACACGTGCGTATCGTGTGTGCTTGCCCAAGAGCAGGCGCATATATGCCCGCGCCTCTTTTGAAACCTACTCCACTGCTTTGCACTTTTTTCTTGATCACCGAATGCTCATGTTCGAATGTCCATCTTCGAATGAATGCCAAATGCACCAACGCCTTGCCATATTTATACGATCGGTTGGGCGAGTCGCTGCCCAGGCCGACTTGACCACCGCATGCCAAAACGCCCTTACACGTTGCAAACTTGCCATCAAATTATTGGTCAGCAAACAATCCTTTGTTCAAGTCGGCCCATGGGTTATGCCAAACGCTCCCACCCTATAAACCAACCATCGCTCCACCTCTAATGCGCATTATACTTATGTCCCTTCACACATTTCGGTCATATAGTTCGCACTTCGCATCGATGGGGAGAAACTGAACCGCAGATATTTACACCGCATTTCCCAGACTTGGGTAGCAATTTTTGTTGTGACGCGAAATGGAAACCACGTGTGTGTCCACTGACTTGGGTAGCAGTTTTCATCACGCTGCGAAATGGACACCCTGAGTTCCCCAGACTTTTGCGGCTCTTCGTGGCCCCACGACATGGAAATCCAAAGTTCCACAGACTCTCGGGCGATTCAAGGTGTGCCACGACATGAAAATAGCGAGTTCCCTAGACTTGGGCAGCAGTTTCAAAACACCCCAAGTTCACGAGACTTGCAAGCTGGTTTGCATCGTCATGGAAACCCCAAGTTCCCCGTGTTGGGGCATTGTTGAAAACCCTGCGATTCCATCATGCCGTAAATGTAGAAACTCGTGGTTCCATCAAGGGTGGGACATGGAAACCCCAAGTTTCCCAGGGTTGGGTGCCAGGGCGTGACATGGAAAACCCGGAGTCTCTGCAGGCTTGGGTGCCGCCGGCTTCAGTTGTGGCACGACATGGAAACCCCAAGTTTCCCCATGCCTGGGCATCTGGGCGTGACTTGGAAACCCTCAGTTTCCGCAGGCTTGGGCGCCACTAGTTTCGGTCGTGGCGCGACTCAGAAACCCCAAGTTTCCCAACGCTTGGGCATCGGGGCACGACTCGGAAACCCCAGTTTCCCCAGGCTTGGGTGCCACCAGGTTCGATCGAGGCGCAACATGGAAACCCCAAGTTTCCCCTGGCTTGGGCGCCGGGGCATGACATGGAAACCCCAAGTTTCTCTAGGCTTGGGCGCGACTTGTAAACCCCAAAAACATTTGCGCCAGGCGGAAACCCTAAATTTTAGGCGCGACATGAAAACCCAAATTTTTTTTCTACGCCGGGTGGAACCCCCGAATTTTAGGCGCCGGGTGGAGACCCCAAATTTTTGGCGCGACATGGAAGCCCTGAATTTTAGGTGCCCAGTGGAAACCCCAAATTTTAGGTGCAAGGTGGAAACCCCAAATTTTGGGCGCCGGGGCGCGACATGGAAACCCCAAATTTTGGGTGCCGAGGCGCGACATGGAAACCCCAGTTTTCCCTCGCTTCGACACCTTTTTCGTCGTGGCGTGGAAACTCCAAATTTACCGCCCCCAAGCAATGAAAATTTGTCGTCTGGAGGAGAGGGTTGCCCAGATTCTATTTGTGACAAGAGCGAAGCTCTGAATCGAGGTGACCAAGGGCTGAATCTTAGTGGATCATGGCAGCAAGGCCACTCTGCCACTTAGAATACCCCATCACGTATTTAAGTCGTCTGCAAAGGATTCTTCTCAACGACCATTTCGAATTAAACTTCAAAGCTGCCTCGATCGAGATGCTTCACGGTCACAGTTTGCAAATGAAACAGGCCCCTGGGGGCGACAAAGCGATGCCCCTACTATGGGTCAAGATACAGTCGAAGAGTGACATGCACAGATTCTAGCGTGGATTCTGACTTAGAGGCATTCAATCATAATCTGACACACGGTAGCTTCACACCACTGGCTTTTCAACCAAGCGCGATGACGAATTGTGTGAATCAATGGTTCCTCTCGTACTAAGTTGAATTACTATTGTGGTGCGGTTCATCAGTAGGGTAAAACTAACCTGTCCCATGACGCTCTAAACCCAGCTCACGTTCCCTATTGGTGGGTGAACAATCCAACACTTGGTGAATTCTGCTTCACATGATAGGAAGAGCTGACATCGAAGGATCAAAAAGCAACATCGCTATGAACGCTTGGCTGTCACAAGCCAGTTATCCCTGTGTTAACTTTTCTGACAGCTCTAGCTTCAAATTTCGAAAATCTAAAGGATCGATAGGACACACTTTCATGGTTTGTATTCGTACTGAAAATAAAAATCAAATGAGATTTTACCCTTTTGTTCCACACGAGATTTTTGTTCTCGTTGAGCTCATCTTAGGACACCTGCGTTATATTTTAATAGATGTGTCGTCCCAGCCAAACTCCCCACCTGACAATGTCTTCCACCCTGATCGACCCGCCAAAACATGCCTTAAGGCCAAAAACAAGGGCAGTTCCCCGTCTCCACCCCACGGAATAAGTAAAATAACATTAAAAGTGGTGGTATTTCACTTGCGTCGGAAACGGCTCCCACTTATTCTACACCTCTCAAGTCATTTCACAAAGTCAGACTAGAGTTAAGCTATGGTTTCACTAGATAGTAGAAAGGGACAGTGCGAATCTCGTTAATCCATTCATGCACTCCACTAATTAGGTGACGTGGCATTTGGCTACCTTAAGAGAGTCATAGTTACTCCCGATGTTTACCCGCGCTTGGTTGAATTTCTTCACTTTGACATTCAGAGCACTGGGCAGAAATCACATTGCATCAGCATCCGTAGGGACCATCGCAATGCTTTGATTTAATTAAATAGTCAGATTCCCCTTGTCTGTACCAGTTCTGAGTCGACTATTCGATGCCTAGGGAAAAGCCCCCGGCAGAGGGGCATTCTATGCCCGTAGCCCAATCAGTACGCGACTGCCCGCCCTCGCCACGAAAGTAGCTCGGGCAGACTGCCGACAGCCCACGAGTTCAGGGCACAGACCCCTAGGCCTAGCCCTCAAAGTCAATCCTTTTCCCTAAGTTATGGATCCGTTTTGCCAACTTCCCTTACCTACATTGTTCTATTGACCAGAGGTTGTTCACTTTGGAGACCTGATGTGGTTATGAGTACGACTGGGCATGAACGATACCCGGTCCTCCAGATTTTCAAGGGTCATCAAGGGTGCACCGAACACTGCAAGATGTGTGGTACTCTTCCAGCTGCTGGACCCTATCTCTGGGTGAACCGATTCCAGGGTGGGAAAGCTGTTAAAAAAAAGAGATAACTCTTCCTGGGGCCCCGGATGACGTCTCCAGATTTCCTAACGTTGCCACCCGCCGCCATGTCCTGGTTCGGGAATATTAACCTGATTCCCTTTCGATGCTCGTGCAGAGTGCACCCTTGATACAAGGCTTCCCCATCTCTTAGGATCGACTAACCCATGTCCAAGTGCTATTCACATGGAACCTTTCCCCACTTCAGTCTTCAAAGTTCTCATTTGAATATTTGCTACTACCACCAAGATCTGCACCAGGGGACGATCCACCCAAGCTCATGCCCGAGGTTTCTCAACAACCCCCGCGTCCTCCTACTCATCGGAGCTAGGAAATTGCTCTGACGGTTGAGTATAGGTTGCGCGCTTCAGCTCCATCCATTTTTGGGGCTAGTTGATTCGGTAGGTGAGTTGTTACACACTCCTTAGCGGATTTCGACTTCCATGACCACCGTCCCACTGTCTTAATCAACCAACACCCTTTGTGGGATCTAGGTTAGCACGCAATTCAGCACCATAACTCGACTTTTGGTTCATCCTGCATCGCTAGTTCTGCTTACAAAAAATGGCCCACTTGGAGCTCTCGATTCCATGGCGTGGCTCAATGGAGCAGCTGCACCCTCTTACCTATTTAAAGTTTGAGAATAGGTTGAGGGCATTACACCTTTGATGCCTCTAATCATTTGCTTTACTCGATAAAACTCGCGCGTGAGCTCCAGCTATCCTGAGGGAAACTTTGGAGGAAGCCAGCTACTAGATGGTTCGATTAGTCTTTCACCCCTATACCCACGTCAGACAAAAGATTTGCACGTTAGTATCGCTACGAGCCTCCACCAGAGTTTCCTCTAGCTTTGCCCTGCTCAGGCATAGTTCACCATCTTTCAGGTCCCAATAGGTGTGCTCGCACTTGAACCCTTCGCATAAGCTCAAGGTCAGTCGACGATGCACCCCCCTAGAGAGGGGATCTCGCCCGTCAGCTTCCTTGTGCCTCGCAGGTTTTCAAACCCGTCGACTCGCACACATGTTAAACTCCTTGGTCTGTTTTTCAAGATGGGTCGAACGGAAATCCCGCCAACCAACACCACGAGCACGCAGGTACACACGGCCCACCACAAGGGCACACGCTTCATTCCTCGACCATCACAGTGGCAAACCAACAGGCAGTAATCTACCCGCACTTGTGACGATGTAGTAGCCCGTGTTGGTTTGCACCTCAAGTCGAGTGGCAGACCTACCTGAGCCGTTCCACATCTGGTCGAGACATATCGATAGCCTCCATCCACTTCCCTCCTGGAAATTTCAAGCACTCTTTAACTCTCTTTTCAAAGTCCTTTTCATCTTTCCCTTGCATTACTTGTTTGCTATCAGTCTCTCGCCCGTATTTAGCCTTGGACGGAATTTACCACCCAATTAGGGCTGCATTCCTAAACAACCCGATTCGCCGACAATGCCTTGTGATGTGACAGGGTCCCAGGCCGACAGGGCTGTCACCCTCTCGGGCGCCCCCTTCCAAGGGACTTGACCTAGGTCCGCCGCTGAGGACACTTCTACAGACTACAATTCAGGTGGCGCCGCCGCCTGATTTTCATGCTAGGCTCTTCCCGGTTCGCTCGTCGCTACTAGGGGAATCCTTGTAAGTTTCTTTTCCTCCGCTTAATTATATGCTTAAAGTCAGTGAGTGTTCTCGCCTGAGCTGAGGTCACAAAGTTGGAGCTAAATCTGCCCTACCCCATGGGAGGACAAGAGAGAGCAAAGCAAGTTCGAGCGATGCCACACAAAGCCCGCATCAGCTAACGTCGACTACCCATCCAAGGGGACAATATCACTGCTCGCCGATGCACGCCACAAAACATCACTTGAGGTATTTTAGCTGACCGCACCGCATGGGGCACAGATGATCAGCTCCGCTACTCCCTAGCATATTGCAGGGAGCGTGTTTGAATGGGATGCGACGCCCAGACAGACGTGCCCTCGACCGAGGCCTCGGGCAAAAATTGCATTCAAAAACTCGATGATTCACGGGATTCTGCAATTCACACTAAGTATTGAATTTCACTACATTCTTCATCGTAACAAGAGCTAATATATCTGTTGCCGAGAGTCGTTTCCACATATTACTGAAAAATCAGCCACAAAACTGAATAGGGGCACCCCCCACAACAAATGTAAGGCCAAGGGGCAAAAGGAGGAAAAAAGCATGAGAGAAAGAGAAACAAAGGTGTCTAACCCCATCACAGGGGGAGGCTTGAACAGAGGACAATCTCCCCCATCCCATGCCCTTGCAAAAAGGGGGTAAATGCATGGAACAACGATTGAGAAGGACTAGGGTGGCCACCCTCGGAGATCGCACTGCTTTTAGCCCTTCCCCAACACTAGCCCACAACAATTCCCCCTTTTCTCTGTAAAGCTAGGGACCGAAAGGAAGAAAAGGGTAGAAAAAAAAGCACAAACAAAGCACAAGCCTCCCAAGCCCTGTGCCTTCGGTGAAAGGGGGGAATTGAAGGGGATGACGATCGAGAAGGACTAGGGTGGCCACCCCCAGAGCTCGCACTGCATTTCGTCCTTCAGGAACACCAACCCACAACAATCCCACCTTTTCTTCGTAATGCTAGGGGCCACGAGGAAGAAGGGAAGAAAAAAACAAGAGAGAAAGGGATATATCAACCATGGCTACCGGCTCACAAGGGGAGGCTTCAAATAGAGAACAAGCTTCCCAACCCCATGCCTTCACAAAAAGGGGGGAACTGCAGGGGACGACGATCGAGAAGGACTAAGGTGGCCACCCTGGGAACTCGCACTGCTTTTCGTCCTTCCCGAACACCAATCCACAACAATCCCACCTTTTCTCCATAAAGATAGGGGCCGAAAGGAAGAAGGGAAGAAAATAACATGAAAGAAAGAGAGATATCAAACGTGTCTACTGGCTCACAGGGGTAGGCTCAAATAGAGAACAAGCTTCCCCACCCCCGTGCCTTCACAAAAAGGGGAGGAACTGCAGGGGATGGCGATCGAGAAGGACTAGGGTGGCCACCCTCGGAACTCACACTTCTTTTCGTCCTTCCTGAACACCAATCCACAACAATCCCACCTTTTCTCCGAAAAGCTAAGGGGCCAAAAGGAAGAAGGGAATAAAATAACAGGAAAGCAAGAGATATCAAACGTGGCTACCGGCTCACAAGGGGAGGCTCAAACAGAGAACAAGCTTCCCAAACCTCGCGCCTTCGAAAAAAGGGGGGAACTGCAGGGGACGACGATCGAGAAGGACTAGGGTGGCCACCCTGGGAACTCGCACTGCTTTTTGTCCTTCCCAAACACCAATCCACAACAATCCCACCTCTCCTCCGTAAAGCTGGGGCCGAAAGGAAGAAGGGAAGAAGACAACACCAAAGAAAAAAAGATCCCAAGAAAAGAGAGAAGCTCAACAGCACGCCGAGTAGATGTCCACTAACCAAAAAGAAATCAAATAAGGCACCCAACCAAAAAAGCGTCCCACCTCTTCACACCCTCCCACATGCATTCAGCACAACACCCTTTCTAGCTTTACAACATAGAAAACAACCAAGCAAATAAATCACAACCTAAAATTGACTAATAGAAAAGACAAGGGCCATGATGAGACCAGTGTCTGGAGTACGTCACTGAGAGGCAAATAGCCCCCCAACCCAGCGGCACAAGGCTTCAAATGACAAATAGACTGCTGCCAATAACACAAACCCACCCCGCTATTGCACCCCTCCATGTACAAAACACCCAAAAACCTTTCCAGCGAGAAAGTCAACAGGGGTCAAAGAATCAAACTCCAAAGAGGAGTTGTCACGGGTCGACACTCAATGCTAGAGAAAGCCACGGGCCACAAATACATCGATGGTGCAAGGCCACTAGAGAGAGGGATGTTCGCAAAGCGCACACCACGAAACAAAGAAATGACACAAGTCCCACAAAAAACCCACAATCCAAAGGGAGGAACAAAGACACAACCCGCTACTTCTTTTTCCCTTAAAAGGGGAGTGGCTCAGGAGAGGATGAGGAATTCCCTCAATGGTAAAGGCACGAGATAAGATTTCCACCCTCATGCCCGTCGGCAGGGAAAATTGCGATCTCGATGGAGCTCTAGCCGAGGGATGGGTTTTTCATTACCTGGACACCCAACCCTTCCATGAGGGCATGTTGAGGAACGGTCAAGAGGGACTACGGTGGCCAACCCAACAGGTTGAACCGCTCTTCATCCTGTTAGCCTCCTGTTGCGACAAGTGTTCATTTTTCATGATTGACATTTTTTACAAGCCAAATATGTCATACTTCGCATGGTGCAGTGTTCCATATTTCCAAAAAGAGGTTAAAGAAGACACTGTGAAAGTGTGCCAATCCAAATGCCACTGCTGAATTCCAATTTTGATGACTCAACCATTTTGTTCTATAAAAGGGAGGGCCAAATAGCTTAAACTTGGTCTCCCTAGGTTTCAATTTCCTGCTTTAGAATATAGAGAATGATATCTGTCCAAACAATTTAATCTTGGCAGATTTGTAGATAGGTAGAGAATCAAAGGAGCCCAACTGCTTAATCTGAGCCCTTGGCAGAAATAAGTGTAGACTTATATAGGATAACAGAAAAAAAGAAAAAATTTGTAAAGTTGGGTCTGCAAGTCTAAGTGCACCCAAACCAAAGAGAAGAAAAAATGTTAGTATGGTAGGCTGGGTAGGTAGTTTTGAGGTTGCAGAATGATGATTCATGATCAATTTTGTGTTTCTAAGTGTTATATCTTTTCAGGTCACAGTCATGATGCATTTTTCATCTGGAGGAAGTCAAGCTGGACATAACTAACTCCCCTGTTCATTCTTATTCCCCAAATCACTCATTAATCTTCCCAAAAGAGGTCAAGATCTGCTTGATGCCTCTTAAGTCATCATTTTCCACATCATTGGCCTTGGTGAAGATCTGCTTCACTCAAGGATTTCCATTCTTCCGTTACAAAGTCCTATTCCCCCAAAAATGGCCTAAGGTTCCTTACCTTAGCGTTTTCTCATCATCTCCATATTAACTACTGACTATATTATATAGCCCCCTATCTATTTCCCTTTTCCCTACTAAATCTATACTAAATAACTCCCCTATATACATACCCCACCCTCTAGCACTATAGCTATGTATTTATCAGTTCTAGGACAAATAGTCCACCTGGGACTATCATGAACCCATCCACGTCCTAACAGGAGTTGGTGTGACACCTGGTCATGTTAACAACCTTTTCCCCTAACCCTAAACCTACAAAACCCACTTCTTTGCCCTTATCCTAAAAGTTTTGTTCATATATATTCAAACCCCGCTCGTTTAACATCCATGAAAACCCGCATTTTCCTAAGTCTTCACCCTCCCCGCTATGCTGTATCAAAAATTGAATATTCGCGCCCGTCCATTATTCTCCCGCCAGCTCCACACTTCGTCCACCGTCGGATCGGGCCCTCCCCATCCGACGGCTCTTGGCGATTTCGGAGGTGCCCCGTTGCTCGGTCGTTAGCTTCTGATAGCGAGGCGGTTTTTCCACCATACCCAAAGACACTTGTCCACTTCCTATTGCATCGGAGGGGCTATACAGATACCACCCCCGTATAGAAAGCGGTCCGATGAAACCGCTTTCTGCCTTCTGTACGCGTGCCCCATGTAACCTATCCTGTCCTATGTACTTGTTGAGTCACCACACCACATCACCTACATAACATCGGCCTCCTGCCACATCATCCACTGTACATGCTGATGTCACCCTGCTGACATCATCCTGCCACGTCATCCGCCATACCATGGTCCCCCCGCTGATGTCATCATCAATTTTTGAGGCAAAAGGCGAAAATCGTGCTTAGGAAGCCCGGATTCAAATTCCGAGGCAGTTTTTCATGCGTGATTAGCGCCTAGCGCTGATCGCGCATGGCTACGGGAAAAGGGCCGAAGTGGAAAATCCCTCATTGTGCAGCCCCCAGCAAGCCCAAAAGGCATCGAATGACCTGGTTTTCTTCGCGAGGCATGCAGAGAGGAACAAAAGAAAATTCTAAAGAAAACAAAGGGCCAAACAGTGGCCATTAAGTTTGATTTGACCCGCAGCGAGAGAGAAACTAGCCCAATTCATTTGTCAAAGAGTATCAGAGGAGAGATGAAGCGGCAAAGAGTATCAGTTAATTTTTTAATGGAAAACTTCAGTTCCCAAGGCAGGTCAGCATTAATTGGCCTCCAGCAGAGTCAAGTCAAGAGGTGTAAGCCCATCCTAGCTCTCAAATCACAGTTAAAGCACTTAAAGCCACCGAACTACAATGGAGCAGAAGTCCATGCATAGTTATTACAGAAGCACTACACCAAGCCACCGAGGACAATGCATTGATTCAGTTCTGATACGGTTGCCCTCATTGCAGCTCATAGATATTTTTTTGCATTTATAAGTTTAGGTTAAAGTAATCATTTACTTTCAGACCTGTTTAGGTCACAGCTGTAATAAACAATTTTGGAGAATCTTCCCTATATATACCACCCACTGTATTGTTTCAAGGGTTGGTTGATTGATAACTTTTCATTAGAGACTCGCACTGTATGTCTGATACTTTTCTTTAATCAAAGATTGTTGAAGAGATTGGAAGAATGACTGCCTGATGTGTTGTTACTGGTCTCTAGAGACAGAATGATGGAATTCTTGTGCTACAACATGAATCAATAAGTGCCTCTTACCTCTGTTTTCATTTTTCACCATCTAAATAGCAAAAAGAAAGATTAGTTTAGAACTTGTTTAACTGCACTCTAGGCTCAATTTATGCTATTTCTTTATGTTTTTTCATCTGAAATGAACTGGACATGAATATGAATTCCTTATGGCTCATATTTACTCTTATTCACATGTGTTTGATAGTTATCTAGGGATTATTTACTGCCCCTAAATAGAGATCATTCAATTTCTTTGTTAAGCTGACTGAGAGATTCTTAATTGCCTCTCCTTCCTTAGCATTCTTTCCATCCTTTAAAATTTGGAAAATTGTTTCATGTTCAACTACCTTGCTCCTAATTCCCCGTGTGACCAAGAAAACGCACCAATAGTCTTATTTCCTTGACTCCATGCCCAATGGTTTGAAACTTTCACACTACACTTGCCTCTTTACTTGAAAACATCAATTTTCCCACCAAAACACAAACAAAACACAAACACAAAAAATCCCTGAACTCAATAGCTAGCCTAAAATCATCATCAATAAAGCTAAATCATAAAGAGAGAGCCCTCTATGACTACAAGTGGGCTAGAACCTGTAGTCCAAAGTTGTTTTGTGGTTACCTCGGCCGTATCCCTTTACTTCGACCTGGGGGACAACCTAAGTGATAACATAATGGCGACTCGACTGGGGACATCCTCAGTTAATTTCACTAAGAAGGTTGGAAAAATCCACTAAGCGAATCAATTTTCTAATTGTTGTATATCACTTAAAACTACAGATGAAGCCTGAATGTCAGCCAGGAAGCCTTTGAAATTGTTCCTGTCTTACATGAACAGAAGCAAATAAAAGCTGCTTCAATCAATCTTCATGCTAGCTTTAAGCTATACACAGTCATTTCAAAATCTGACAGTTCCTTGCCAATTTCAAAAATATTCCCATAAAGTTACCAAAAAACAACATTCGGAAACTGGCTCCCAAGAAGAATCCACGATATACAAGGTCAAATCCAGATCCAAACCCTCCAGCTGTTTTTGAAAATCCCAACCTAATCCCAAAGATCCTTAGGAACCAAGAGCAAAGACAAGATGTTGCTGATTTGAGTCCTGAAGCAGCTCCTCCGAGTTGTGTTCCAACCCCTGTTAAAGTTTTATTTCGTTCAACCCCTACTTCCCCTTATTCATCATCCACATCTCAAAGTACTCCATCCACACCTCCATCCACTGCACATACTACAAAAACTACAACTGTTGTTCCAGTTACTTCAGTTACTCTTGTTATCCCTGTTGTGCCTGTTATCCCCTTCGTCCCACTTATCCCTCCCAGTATGGCTAAAAGATATGCACCCCGGCAATTGCCTGCTAATCCCGGGGCTTTACCTCAGGAGTACCAATCTAAAATTACCTATTTTGACAGTACTGGTCCTTTCACAACCCTTCACCATACCAAAAAGATGCAAGACTATTTTGAAAACTACGAGATAGACGATGATAGCATGAGAATGAGAATTTTTTTTCAAAGTTTAACCGGTGATGTAAGAACCTGGTTTAGATCACTTGCTGCAAATTCCATAACTACTCCAGATGAGCTTTACCAATCCTTTACCAACAGATGGGAGAAAAAGAAAGACCCCTTGCACATACTAGCTGAATATGATACAATTAAAAGAGGTCCTCAGGAGACTGTCTTGGAGTACTGTGCAAGGTTCAACAATGTCTATAATGCAATACCACAAAACTTAAGACCCCCACCTGACCTTGCCTTGTATAAGTTCCCTAAGGGATTCGATCCGGATATGGCATACCAATTAAAAGAAAGAGCTCCTCAGACCCTTGCAGACATGCAAAATGTTGCTATCAACATAGAGGCCAACCTAATTACCAAAAGAAACAGAGCCAGAATGGAAAGAAGAAAGACCTTTAAGGAAGAACCCTCAGCCTTTGATCACAAGCTTGATGCGATTATCAATGGCCTACAAAGGCTGGGAGAAAGAGTAGAAAATGTTGAGAGAAGATCATCATGGGAAGGGAAACAATCCAATACCATAAGGAACCCAAATTTTAGGAAAATGCAGAACACAAATGTTGGTAGGTCAAGCCCAGACCATGACATAAGACCCCCTTTTCAAGATAATTATGTTGAAGGATCTACATCCAATGAGAAAACAGAAGACACTCACATGAATCTGATGGATCTAAAGGGTGAGCATCAGACTTTTCTGAGCCAAGAAGAACAAGATGAGCATAACTTTAGTCAATTTCAGACTAAGTCTAGCGATTCTTTTGATTTTAAACAAGGATATGATATTGTTGTGTATGAAGTACACAAACAATACAACTGAGAACTAGAACCATTGACATTTATGAACCTAACAAAATAAAGGATGGCAAACAACCCAACAAGATTAAGAGCAAGGCTATCATAACAGAACCAGCTGATACAACTTTCCCAAATCCACATCAAGTAACCGTAGAAGACATTACAGAAACACAGCCTTCTGTAGATCAGCTTTTTCCACCCTCTTCCTCTGAGCAAAGCTCGAACAATGTTCCAAAAGGCCTTCCTGAAGTTGAAAAACCGCAACCAATCAATTCCCATAACACTGATAAAAAAGAGCAAAACGCTGATAATTCAAATGAAACAGAAAAAACTGCCAGCATCAATACCAAGACTCCATTGGAAAAGCCATTTAATTTAGAGGCAGAAATAGCCAAGTTGAAGATATCCATCCCCCTCTCAGAACTTGCCAAACATGATGTATATAGGCAACAAATTCAAAGATCACTTCAAATCCCAGAGAATAAGGACGATGTGAATGTCCTGGATGATACCCCTGAACTGTTGTTTGGCCTAGAAGTTAATGGAAAATCAACATATGGACCTATCCCTCCCTTTTATGTCAGTTTGCATATACATGACAAAGTTCTGCACAACGCTATGTTTAACTCAGGAGCATCACACAATCTGATGCCCAAAGCAGTTATGGAAAAGCTGAACCTTGATATTACAAGACCCTACAAATATTTGTACTCATTTGACTCAAGTCAAGTCAAGTGTTTAGGCCTCATCAAAGACTTGTGTGTCTCCTTATTCCAATATCCCAATAAGACCATCCTCATGGACGTGGTAGTGGCTGACATCCCACCAAAATATGGTATGCTCCTATCAAGATCATGGGGAGAAAAGCTCCAAGGATCCCTTCAACTAGACCTCTCCTATGCTACTATTTCGGTCTTTGGGCAACCAAAGAGACTGTACAGAGAAACCCTCATGAAATATGTGGTAAGTAGTGAGAGCAAGCCTGAAAATTTTCCTATTTACTCAATCCATTCTGATATGGATTCTTTTATTTTGTTTAATGATAATACAAATTCTCTAACTGATGATGAGCCGTTGGCTCTAGAACAACGAGCACAAATCAATGAAGAATCGGTTGCATATACCCATGAGACTGTCACAACAATTAGTGCAACCAGCATGATAGAAGAAACTCCCCAAACAGAAATTTCAACTCTGCCCAATCCTAACATAGTTGAAACTCTTGGCACAAACCACAAGCAAGAAATCACATGGTATTTAGAGTTTGATGGCTCTGTAAACAAGTTAGGAGCAGGGGTAGGTGTGTGGATTCACAATACACATAACAATCATGCGGAAGGTCATGCCTACAGACTGAACTTTAAATGCAAAAACAACATGGCAGAATATGAGGCTCTGCTTTTAGGCCTTAAACTGCTCAAAGCTCTAGGAGCTGCAAAGGTGTCTATTTTAGGAGATTATGACCTATTCATAGCGCAGATGAAAGGTAACTTTGTAACCAATGACAATAGAATGAGGGCCTATAGGACTGCTGCCACTAATATACTCAATGCATTTACTGAATTCAAACTGGCCAAAATTTCAAGAGAGCATAACATTCATGCACACAGCTAGCCACCTTTTCTAGTACATGCAAGCTTCCTTTTGACCCAAACCATCACTTCACAGCTGAAATAAAACATAGGCCCACTGTCCCAAACAACGTGAAAGATTGGCAAGTGTTTGAAAATGACGCCCAGATCAACAATCTCCTCACCCTTGAGCATGAGTTCTCTAATATCAACATTGACATGGATGCTATGAACGATGTCCAACAACAAACAAATGAAAACCAGCAGGTTGTAACAACTACAACAGCCAAAAAAATCCTAAACCCCACTATTTTTGACAAAAAAAACATAGAACAGCTGAAACAAATACATTTGGAGGAAATTGCCAAAACAGAGGCAGATATCATTGACCTGAAGGATAATTTTCTGCCTGCTGGCCTAACTCCATTAGAAGACATGTTTCACTCCAATGATGTTCCCAGAAAGCCAAAATTACAACCATTGAACACTGCTATAGAAGAACACAACATTGGGATAGCAGAGAATCCCAAAATGATCAAATTATAGAGAAATTTACCACCTGATCAAAAGCCCAAGTACATTGATTTGTTCAAAGAATTCCAAGATGTATTTGCTTGGAGTTATGAGGATTTGAAATCCTATGACACCTCGGTGATCCAACACACAATTCCCTTAAAACCAAACCAGAAACCTTTCAAACAGAAACTTAGGAGAATTAACCCTATGCTTCTTCCCATGATTGAGAAGGAAGTAAAGAGGATGTTTGAAGCAGGCATAATAGCACCCATCAGATTTTCTGAATGGGTATCCAACCTCGTTCCTACAAGAAAAAAGACAGGTGAGATTAGACTTTGTGTAGATCTGAGAAATTTAAACCAAGTCTCCCTAAAAGACCACTATCCTTTGCCCAAAATGGACCACATCTTACAAAGAGTAGTGGGGTCATCTAGAATCTCTTTGCTAGATGTCTTTTCAGGTTTCAATCAAATACTTGTTCATTTGGATGACCAAGACAAGACAGCCTTTACCACACCGTGGGGAACATTTAAGTATGTTAAGATGCCATTCGAACTTAAAAACGCTGGTGCAACCTTTCAAAGAGCAATGGATATTTCTTTTGCCAAAGAAGTAAATGACTTCCTAGTTGTCTATCTTGATGACCTAACCCCGTTTTCCAAATCTAATGAAGAGCACCTCAAGCATCTTAGCCAAATATTCATCACATGCAGGAAATATGGCATTTCCTTGAATCCCAAGAAGTCTCTATTTGGCCTTGAAGAAGGCAAATTATTGTGTCACATCATATCAAAAGATGGGATTAGAATTGATCCTGAAAGAATCCAAGCCATCCTCCAAATCCCATATCCAAGAAACATAAAAGAGCTACAAGCATTCCTTGGGAAAATCAACTTCCTAAGAAGATTTATTCCAAATCTAGCTGAACTGATACGACTATTAAGCAATATGTTAAAAAAGATGCCAAGGTAAAATGGTCTCTTGAAACCAAATAGGCATTTGAGAGTATCAAATCCGCCTTAACACAAACCCCTGTCCTCACCAGCCCACAATTTGACAAAGATTTTGTCATCTTTTCTTTTGTGTCTGATCATACTATAGCTGTTGTCCTTTTGCAAAAGGATGAACAGGGAGCTGAAAAGCCAATTGCATTTTTCAGCTGAGCTTTAAGAGATGCCCCTTTGAAGTACCCAATCATGGAAAAGCAGGCCTATGCACTTGTTAAGGCCATCAAGGATTTCAGAGTGTACATTTTATATTCCCATGTGATTGCCTATGTCCCACATGCTGCTATAAAAGACATATTGACCCAAGAGGGATTAGAAGGAAAAAGAGGCAAGTGGACAGCAAACGTCCTTGAGTATGAGATAGAAATAAAACCAACCAAGCTGATAAAGGGACAAGGTCTAGCCAAACTGATGTCCGAAACAAACTTTCAAGCCTTAGACATTAACCAACTAAACAATGAACAGGAGCTGGCGACTCCACAAATCAGTGAGACCTTCTTGCAATCTCCCTGGTATGCTGATATACGTTTTGTATTGTTAAACCTGTTTTCTCCTCCAGGATTGTCCAGAACCAAGAAAAGATTTTTGAAAATGAAATCTTTAAAGTTTTGTGTCATAGATGGTGCATTATTCTGGAGAAATCATGAAGGTATATTGCTTAGTTGTTTAACCATGAACGAAACTAACAATGTCATGAAAGAATTCCATGCAGGTGACTGTGGAGGACATCTATATTGGAAGTCCACTGCTGATAAAATTTTAAGGGCTGGTTTTTACTAGCCCTCTCTTTTTGCAGATATAAAGAAGTTTACCATTTCATGCCACAAATGCCAAGTCTTTGAGGGCAAGAGAAAGCTATTACCTTTGCCCCTGAAACCCATCTCTACTGAGAAGCCTTTTCAATAATGGGGTCTTGACTTCATTGGAGAAATCCATCCCTCTTCCTCAGGCCAACACAAATGGATCCTAACAGCCACCGACTATTTCACTAAGTGGGTCGAAGCCATTCCCTGCAGGCAAGCCAATGACACCGTCATTATCCAATTCCTTGAATGCAATATCCTTTCTAGATTTGGCTACCCTGAGAAAATCATCACTGACAACACTGTTGCTTTTAAACCCAAAAAGATGGTTAGTTTTTGTCACAAATTTCATATTACCTTGGGCCACTCTACAGCCTATTACCCTCTAGGCAATGGCTTGGTCGAATCTTCCAACAAGAGCCTCATCAACATCATAAAGAAAGTGCTGGAAGAGAACAAGAAGAACTGGCAAAAAAAGCTGGTAAATGCCCTATGGGTAGACAGACTTTCAAGCAAGAGATCTATTGGAATGAGCCCTTATGAGCTGGTATATGGCATGGAGGCCAGATTTCCATCATCACTGGGCATTCCTACTATCAGACTGTTACAGGAAATTCAGGCTGAACCAAATGACATTCAAAGAAGGATAAATCAGACCATTCATCTTCAGCAAACTAGAGAAAAAATTTATGATAGAGCTCAAATTTTGCAAGAAAAACTCAAAAATATGTTTGATAAGAGAGTTAAAGCTGAGGATTTCTTCATTGGTGACAAAGTTCTAAGGTGGGACTCATGAAGAGAAGACAAGGGGAAACATGCCAAGTTTGATTTTTTTATGGAAGGGACATTCGTTATTTCTTTTGTTAAGGGAAATAACACTTATTTTCTCAAGTCTGTAGGGGATTGTTCCGTTGAAGAAAGCCCTGTCAATTGTCGTATGCTAAAACATTACCATGATCCCTTTTAAGGGACACAGTGCAGCCTTGTATATATCTTTTGTACAACGATATTTGTATATATCAACACTTTGTTTTCATTTTTTTTTTATAAGCAAACCCATTGTCAAGGGAGCAGCAATAAATTTTTAGAAGACATAGCCAATACAAGTGCTCCAGTTCAAAAGCTATGTCTCTGCACTAACCTCAACAAAACAGAAAAAATGGCACAGTCACATCACAACAACTCATGGTAAAGGGAAATTGTTGGTAATATTCAGTCAAAGGTAGCAAAACAGAGCAGTATTTCAGTTCATATCAGCACCCTTGGTCAAAGCAAAGTAAAGAAAACATATCAGTTTTGATCCATGTTTTGAAAATGTTTCAAATGCAATGCTCAAGCAACATTCTACATAATAGCAAGCATGCAGAAGAAAGCAGGAAGTGCTATGCATTGCACAATATTTTAGTTGAGGAGGAGGTCGTTTATATTACAAAGTTTTAATTATCTAACAGCCAGCATAAAGAAGTTCCTTCAATCTGCAGCAACCTTAGAAGATCAAGGCATTCTGACCTGCTGTTCTTGGCTTTCCACAAAGAAAATCCATCCCCAAGTGGAGCCACTATTAGCCTCCTGTTGCGACAGGTGTTCATTTTTCATGATTGACATTTTTTACATGCCAAATATGTCATACTTCGCATGCTGCAGTGTTCCATATTTCCAAAAAGAGGTTAAGGACGACACTATGAAAGTGTGCCAATCCAAATGCCACTGCTGAATTCCAATTTTGATGACTCAACCATTTTGTTCTATAAAAGGGAGGGCCAAACAGCTTAAACTTGGTCTCCCTAGGTTTCAATTTCCATTTTTAGAATATAGAGAATGATATCTGTCCAAACAGTTTAATCTTGGCAGATTTGTAGATAGGTAGAGAATCAAAGGAGCCCAACTGCTTAATCTAGGCCCTTGGCAGAAATAAGTGTAGACTTAGATAGGATAACAGAAAAAATAAAAAATTTGTAAAGCTAGGTCTGCAAGTCTAAGTGCACCCAAACCAAAGAGAAGAAAAAATGTTAGGATGGTAGGCTGGGTAGGTAGTTTTGAGGTTGCAGAATGATGATTCATGATCAATTTTGTGTTTCTAAGTGTTATATCTTTTCAGATCACAGTCATGATGCAGTTTTCATCTGGAGGAAGTCAAGCTGGACATAACTAACTCCCCTGTTCATTCTTATTCCCCAAATCACTCACTAATTTTCCCAAAAGAGGTCAAGATCTGCTTGATGCCTCTTAAGTCATCATTTTCCACATCATTGGCCTTGGTGAAGATCTGCTTCACTCAAGGATTTCCATTCTTCCGTTACAAAGTCCTATTCCCCCAAAAATGGCCTAAGGTTCCTTACCTTAGTGTTTTCTCATCATCTCCATATTAACTACTGACTATATTATATAGCCCCCTATCTATTTCCCTTTCCCCTACTAAATCTATACTAAATAACTCCCCTATATACATACCCCACCCTCTAGCACTATAGCTATGTATTTATCAGTTCTGGGACATAATAGTCCACCTGGGACTATCATGAACCCATCCGCGTCCTAACAGGAGTTGGTGTGACACCTAGTCATGCTAACAACCTTTTCCCCTAACCCTAAACCTACAAAACCCACTTCTTTGCCCTTATCCTAAAAGTTTTGTTCATATATATTCAAACTCTGCTCGTTTAACACCCACGAAAACCCACATTTTCCGAAGTCTTCACCCTCCCCGCCATGCTATATCAAAAATCGAATATTTGCGCCCGTCCATTATTCTCCCGCCAGCTCCACACTCTGTCCACCATCGGATCGGGCCCTCCCCATCTAACGGCTCTTCGTGATTTCGGAGGCGCCCCGCTGCTCTGTCGTTAGCTTCCGATAGCGAGGCGGTTTTTTCGCCGTACGCAAAGACACTTGTCCACTTCCTATTACATCGTAGGGGCTCTGACAAATACCGCCCCCGTACAGAAAGCGGTCCGATGAAATCGCTTTCCGCCTTCTGTAGCGTGCCCCATGTAACCTATCCTATCCTAGGTACCTACTGAGTCACCACGCCACATCACCTGCACAACATCGGCCTCCTGCCATGTCATCCCTGCCATGTCATCCGTCGTACATGTTGATGTCACCCTGCTGACGTCATCCTGCCACGTCATCCACCATACCATGGTCCCCCCGCTGATGTCATCATTAATTTTTGAGGTGAAAGGCGAAAATCGTGCTTAGGAGGCCCAGATTCAAATTTCGAGGCAGTTTTTCATGTGCGATTAGTACCTAGCGCTAATTGCACATGGCGACAGGAAAAGGGCCGAAGTGGAAAATCCCTCATTACGCAGCCCCCAGCAATCCCAAAAGGCACCAAATGACCCGTTTTTCTTTGCGAGGCATGCAGAGAGGAATAAAAGGAAATTTTAAAGAAAACAGAGGGCCAAACAATGGCCATTAAGTTTGATTTGACCCACAGCGAGAGAGAAACTTGCCCAATTCATTTGTCAAAGAGTATCAGAGGAGAGATGAAGCGGCAAAGAGTATCAGTTAATTTTTTAATGGAAACCTTCAGTTCCCAAGGTAGGTCAACATTAATTGGCCTCCAGCAGAGTCAAGTTAGGAGGTGTAAGCCCATCCCAGCTCTCAAATCACAGTTAAAGCACTTAAATCCACCAAACTACAATGGAGTAGAAGTCCATGTGCAGTTATTATAGAAGCACTGCACCAAGCCACCGAGGACAACGCATTGATTCAGTTCTGATACGGCTGCCCTCAGTGCAGCTCATAGATATCTTTTTGCATTTATAAGTTTAGGTTAAAGTAATCATTTAATTTCAGACCTGTTTAGGTCACAGCTGTAATAAACAATTTTTGAGAATCTTCCCTATATATACCACCCATTCTATTGTTTCAAGGGTTGGTTGATTGATAACTTTTCATTAGAGACTCACACTGTACTTCTGATACTTTTATTTAATCAAAGATTGCTAAAGAGATTGGAAGAATGACTGCCTGATGTGTTGTTACTGGTCTCTAGAGACAGAATGATGGAATTCTTGTGCTGCAACATGAATCAATAAGTGCCTCTTACCTCTATTTTCATTTTTCACCATATAAATAGAAAAAAGAAAGATTAGTTTAGAACTTTTTTAACTGCACTCTAGGCTCAATTTCTGCTATTTCTTTATGTTTTTTCATCTAAAATGAACTGGACATGAATATGAATTCCTTGTGGCTCATATTTACTCTTATTCACATGTGTTTGACAATTATCTAGGGATTCTTTACTGCCCCTAAATAGAGATCATTCACTTTCTCTGTTAAGTTGACTGAGAGATTCTTAATTTCCTCTCCTTCCTTAGCATTCTTTCCATCCTTTAAAATTTGGAAAATTCTTTCATGTGCAGCTACCTTGCTCCTAATTCCTCTTGTGACCAAGAAAACGCACCAACAGTCTTATTTCCTTGACTCCATGCCCAATGGTTTGAAACTTTCACACTACACTTGCCTCTTTACTTGAAAACATCAATTTTCCCACCAAAACACAAACACAAAAAATCCCTGAACTCAATAGCTAGCCTAAAATCATCATCAACAAAGCTAAATCATAAAGAGAGAGCCCTCTCTGATTGCAAGTGGGCTAGAACCTACAGTCCAAAGTTGGTTTGTGGTTACCTCGGCCGTATCCCTTTACTCTAACCTGGGGGACAGCTTGAGTGATAACACTTCCATCCCATACTGACTGCACCCAGACAATCTCCCCTCAGGGAAGGTTTGAGCTACCAGGCACGCATGCAACCACTCCCTCGACCCAACCACCAGTGAAAAATCTCACCCAAGCAACACATCAACCGCCATCGCCTTTTTGAGAGAACCAACTATGGAAGCCCGCACCCTTGGCCAATGCCTTCCAACGAAAAAAGACCGAGCACCGCTGCTACGAATGAGTCCGAATTTATCCATCATATTTACCAAGCACCTCAACTCTGTAGCAACCATGCCTGACCAAACAGATCGTTGGAAGGGCTCCCAAGAAACAAGCTTCCGAACCCCCTGCAGAAACACATGGGGGGTGTTATCTCAAAATCAGATCCTGATAGGCTGCTGGTCAGGTTGACTCTAAGTAACTATTTCAACCTACTTTAGGCTGAGGCTTAGCCTCCTCAACCTGAGAGGGCTCTCTCTTGATGGATTAACGATTTTGATTAAAGATAAGATGGCTAACTCTTATAGAACAACTTGTGAAAAATATGAATGGTGGAAACACATTAAACAAAACTATCCATTGGGCTTATGGAGTCAACAACACCTCAATATAACAATGAACTCAACCCTACATGGAAGTCAGGGCATTCAACATTTAAACATTCAGAACATAAACTCATATGGGACCACACAGTATATAAATGTATACAGGAAGTCAGAGCACATTCAGTGATTTCTGAGTGATTATACATCCATACCACTGTAAGAATTAAGAAAAGGACAACATCACATATTCTGAACATAAAAAATCCTTCATGAATCCTGAGAAGTAAAGTCAAGCATGTATTACTGAAAATGAGTCTTACATAGGCCAAATACAAGCTTTTCCATAAAATTTTCCAACCCCGATTACATTGCTGTTTCAGCTATATATAGAGCTCTTATTCTAACTGATCGAGATTCCTCCTCCAGCATGAGGGGAATTCGAAAACTACTTCTATTACTGACAACTCTTAAACTCTAACTACTTAATAAATGCAACAAAGTGTTGACTGGAGTTTTTAGAGATCTAAATCAAGTAGGATTCTAACACCGTGTTATGCTAATAATAGCCTTGATTACAATGGTTCTCGTTCTTTGACATCTGCTCCCCTTTAGTTTGGCTGTAATGGATGTTCAAGGCTCCATGTTTGATCTTCAATGACACATCTTTTCCATTGCCCTGAAACATAGGAAACTACCCCTGTTTGTCGGTCCTTGGTTTGCCTCAAAATGTTCGAATCCAAAGAAGCATGCCTTTTATCTTTGATTACCCAAATAGAATAGATTGCCACGTCCATGATGTGCTGGCCACCCTTTTCATGTGTGAAGGCACCAAGCTGTTATGAAATATCTTGAACTGTGGTAAATATGTTCACTTTATGACAAAAAATTTAAAATTGGATTCGAATACATATCTTCTCCACCTGTCTTGTCCTGGTTTAATGTTAATAGTTTCAAATGATGCCTTATATGCCTTATATATATTTCCTTTTCAAAATTCCCGCTTCAACTTCAAAACTGCTTGATTTATGTTGAAATCATCACTTTCAGCAGTTTCGTAGCGCGCTACGAAACTGCTGAGTTATTTAAAACAGCTTGTTTTTAACCTGAGACCTTTATTAACCGAGTGCTTGATTGCCAAAAACTTCTTTAGACTTTCCAAAGGCTGAATAGGGATTTAGATTTCTTCAGAAAGATAAGATCAAGCAAACTTATCAAAATTCTTGAAACAGAATCTTACTTGAAATGAAAACTCATTTAGCAGGTCCTTTAAGCTGGCTTAGCTGTGCCTTCAGATCTTCAATTTGTTTCTTCATAACCTTATTCCCAGCTCTCAGTTGCATATTGATCCTTCTGATGTACTTGGCTTCTTTGATTGCTGGTACTGTCCAGGTGTGAAATTGTGAATGGCCATCAACCACTGAATTCAACTGGGCTTCTACAGTTTCATTCCCTTTCCATAGAGTTTTATAATAGTTTGCGTGTATGACTGCATGTCTTCTAACAGCTTTCTTCAATTTGGCGATCTCATGCTTAGCTGATTCTAATTGGCTCTTCATGGCTGCTATATTATCTTCTTTAGATGTGATGACTGTTTTGCCTGTGTTTTTCTTTTGCCAACGTTGTGTCCCTTCCCCTGTTTCCTCTGTTCTTGACAGTGCTTCCTGTACTTGCTGGAATCTCCTTGTCATAGGTCTTCTAGGTTTAAAAACAAACTCTTCAGCTGGCTCATCAAATTTAAGCCTTTTTGAGGCCTTGGCTTTCTTGGTGCTTTCTTGTTCTGACTGTATCAACTCAATTTGAACTGGTAGAGACTGCTCAAAGTCAATAGCCTGTAATAGGGTATTTAAACTTCCCTTGGACACTGGACTTTCTTCGACTGCTACAGCTTTACCTTTTTCCTTATTCATCTGGCTTCTTGTTCTTATCCTTGAGGCTACTTCAGATGTGCTTGTTTCAGGTACAGTCTTTTTACCATGAGCTTTTTCCTTAGTTGATTGCTGAGGTTGATCTTGGATGATGAGTGGCTTCACTTGTTTTCTTACTTGTGAATTTGGAACCCTTTTAGCTCTTGCTTCTGTTTGGAGCTCAGCTATTGTAGAATCTCTAGCAGGTAGAGGAGTGAGGCCAGTCTGGCTTTTGAAGCCAGCCATAAAAATGAATGAATTCCAATCTCTGTCTACCTTTTGGAGCCCATCTAAAACCAGTAGTTTGATCAAACCATGATGAAACAAAGAGGTTTCACAATCCTCTTTCCTCAGCTGTACCTTATCACACATCTTACTCAAACTATGGAAAAGATAAAAAGGTAAGTCTATGGAGACCTTCCCGGTGAAATGCAAAAGGAGTTTAAAATGGTAAGAGTAAACCTTTCTATACCTTCCTTCACAAGTCAGATATTTCTGTATGCAGGTGAGTAAATGAGCATAATATTCTTTGACATAACTCCTGGGCACTGCCTTACTTAAATCTTCATTTACAAATTCATCCTTCAAAAACTCCTTGCAAGGATTCATGTCAAACTTGAAGTTTTTAAACCATTGCTCTTGTCCTCATGGTATCTCTGTCACAGTAGATATCACTTCTGGCGAAACCTGCAATTCTATCATGGCTACTTTTGAATTCAAGCCTGTGAAGTTAAGTGCAAATTCTTTGGTTACCTGTGCGTGCCCTCCTTGTAACTTTTTGCAAAAATTCCAGCACCCGACCTTTTTAAATGCTTTCTCCACCTCTTTATTTCTCAGCGTTATATCTAAGCCTTCACGCTCAGTCCTTAGACATTTGTCGGATCTGTGCTCCTTTTTCTCCATTGATTCTTCCAAATCTTCGCAGACAATGACTACCAGCTCCGGTTGGAATTGTGATTCAGCTTCTATTTGAATTCAGCCTCGCTTGATTATCAGCCTCGCTTGATTATCAGCCTCGCTTGATTATCTTTGCAGTTGAATTTTAAATTTTGCCGTTTAAAATCTTTCAAGTTGTAATCTTGCAGATTTGTCATTTCATGCAAGAATTACGACCATCATTAAGTTTTATACACAGTGGTCTTTCTTGGAAATGATGATTCATGCGTATCAACATATCTAGTGGTGGTGATAGTGGCAATGAGTGGTGAAATGTGATAAGAGGGGTACATGAGCTGACATGAGAAGACACGGCCTATGACTCACCTAATGGATTTGACATTTCGGGAAAGATTCGCTGCGAAATGTACGAATCCATGATTTCGCAGCGCTGTCAGTTTTAAATTTGAATGATGCGCTGCGAAACTGCCTAATCATGATGCGCTGCGAAACTGCCTAATCAGGATTGCGCTGCGAAATTACAAAAAGGCACGGTGACTGACATAAGATAACAGGTGGCTATAAAACAATGGTAGATGGAGGGGAACCAATGGGAGCTGAGAATAACTTGACTCAAAAACTCTTCAAAACTTCAGATTCTAAGGGAAGAAAATTAAAACAAAAATAAACTAGCACTGACCCTTGTCATCGGGCTAAGATGAAAAGTTACATATATCAATTTTAGTTCTAAGTGATAACAGGGGGGAAGAAAAACAAAGGATGAGTGGGACAAGCACAAGCATGGCTTGCAAGCACACACGAAAAAACAAGCGTTACCTCAAGACAAGCAACTAACAATGTTCCCGTCAAACACCAAACCCGCTCCCCCAGAGACGCACCACAAAGTCCCACATTGCAATCGAAACCCAACCAGCCCAAACCAAAAAAGAAAATCCCTGCTATCAATGATCCTGCCGTAGGTTCACCTATGGTAACCTTGTTACGACTTCTCCTTCCTCTAAATGATAAGGTTCAATGAACTTCTCACGACGTCGACGGCGGTGAACCACCATTGTCGACGCAATATGAACACTTCACCGGATCATTCAGTCGGTAGGAGCAACAGGTGGTGTGTACAAATGGCAGGGACATAGTCAACACGAGTTGATGACAAGTGCTTACTAGGAATTCCTCGTTGAAGACCAATAATTGCAATGGTCTATACCATCACGATGCAATTTGAGAAGATTTCTCTATCCTCTCGAGCCAGGAATAAAAACTTGTTGGCTGCATCAGTGTAGCGCGCGTGCGGCCCAAAACATCTAAGGGCATCATAGACCTATTATTGCCTCAAACTTCCATGGCCTAAACGGCCATAGTCCCTCTAAGAAGCTGGCCGCAAAGGGGAACTTCCACGTAGCTAGTTAGCAGGCTGAGGTCTCGTTCATTATTGGAATTAACCAAACAAATCACTCCACCAACTAAGAAGGGACATGCACCACCACCCATAGAATCAAGAAAGAGCTCTCAATCTATCAATACTTACTATGTCTGGACATGGTAAGTTTCCCCGTGTTGAGTCAAATTAAGCCACAGGCTCCACTCTTGGTGGTTCCCTTCCATCAATTCCTTTAAGTTTCAGCCTTACGACCATACTCTCCCAGGAACCCAAACACTCTGATTTCTCAGAAGGTACTGGCAGAGTCTTTAGAGCAACATCCGTCGATCCCTGGTCGGCATCGTTTATGGTTGAGACTAGGACGGTATCTGATCGTCTTTGAGCCCCCAAATTTTGTTCTTGATTAATGAAAACATCCTTGGCAAATGCTTTCATAGTGGTCCGTCTTTCATAAATCCAAGAACTTCGCCTCTGACAATGAAATACGAATGCCCCCGACTGTTCCTATTAATCATTACTCCGGTCCCGAAGGCCAACACAATAGGACCAGACTGCTATCACGTTATTCCATGCTAATTTATTCAGAGCATAAGCTTGCTTTGAGCACTCTAATTTCTTCAAAGTAACAGTGTCAAAACTGCAACCCAGCCAATTAAGGCCAGGAGCATGTCGCCGACAAAAGGGACGGAAGGGCAGGTGAACATCGAGTAGGTGGGTCGACCTTTACGACCCAAGATCCAACTACGAGCTTTTTAACTGCAACAACTTAAATATACTCTATGGGAACTAGAATTACCATGGCTGCTGGCACCAGACTTGCCCTCCAATGGATCCTCATTAAGGGATTTAGATTGTACTCATTCCAATTACCAGACTCGATGAGCCCAGTATTGTTATTTATTGTCACTACCTCCCCATGTCAGGATTGGGTAATTTGCACGCCTGCGGCCTTCCTTGGATGTGGTAGCCGTTTCTCAGGCTCCCTCTCTGGAATCGAACCCTAATTCTCCATCACCCGTCACCACCATGGTAGGCCTCTATCCTACCATCAAAATTTGATAGGGCAGAAATTTTAATGAAGCATCACCAGCACAAGGGTTGTGTGATCCGTCGAGTTATCATGATTCACCGGAGAAGCGGGCAAGCCCGCGCCGACCTTTTATCTAAAAAATGCATCCCTTCCAAAGAGTTGGGACTTGGTGCATGTATTAGCTCTAGAATTACTACAGTTATTCAAGTAGTATGGTACCATCAAAAAAACTATAACTGATTTAATGAGCCATCTGCAGTTTCACAGTCTGAATTAGTTCATACTTAGACATGCATGGCTTAATCTTTGAGACAAGCATATGGTTGCTGGCAGGATCAAACAGGTAGCACCCTCCCACTGCAAAGGGAATTTTGGGAACTCTCTTATCGAGAGCCAACCTGAACACCCATCAAGTCAAAGAGACGTCAAAATATCATGTAAAACTTTTATGCCTTGCACCTCTTGCATCCCAAGAAGGAAGCACACACAACATGCCAAGGACATGGTGAACAAATGGGTAGACCTGCCAAGCCACAACACACCAAGGCCACTCCGTAGTTTGCATCCATGGCCCAACCAACAAGAAAATGAGCGATCACTCACCCACTCCCTTAGAAATGCCTCCAAAGGCCTCCACAACCCGCACCGAGGCCACCTAGGAATCCACCCGGATAGCAGCAATGATGGACCTCGATCTCCTGACCACCTGCAGCAGCCTTGATGCGAAGTAAAAGGAAGGAAAATAAAAAGAGGATGACCGATTGCACAAATCCCATCATAGAGAGGCCATACAAACCTCCCCGTGCCCGCACCAATGCCACCTAGGAGTCCACCCGGACAGCAGCAACAGTGGACCTCCATCAGATGATCGCCTGCGGCAACCTCGACACAAAGGCAAGGGAAGTAAATAATACAAGACAAACCGAGCCCATAATCTCCCTTAGAAATGCCCCCCAACCCACCCCTCCCCGCACAGGAGCCACCTAGGAGTCCACCCGGACAGCAACAATGATGGACCTCGATCGTATGATCGCCTGCAGCAGCCTCAATGCAGAGGAAATAGAAGGAAATAAAACAAGACCAACCAAGCCCACAAGCTCTCTTAGAAATGCCCCCCGGCCCTCCACGCCATGCACCAAGGCCACCTAGGAGTCCACCCGGACAGCAACAACGACGGACCTCGATCACTTGACCGCCTGCGGCAACCACGATGCGAAGGCAAAGGGGAAGGAAATAAATGCAAATCAAGAGGCTCACTACACAATACAAGAACACATATCCAAACAGGAGGAGGGATCGGGTAGCTCCGCACCCCATGCACCCTACATACAGGAAACCTAGGAGATTTCCCACAGCTTTACCGACCTCGAAATCCTTCTTCCAGATAGCCCCCACCATCGATGTAGCAAGCCTCCTCCCCATTGGACCACGAGCACATACATGTTTGGAACAACAAGTGCCCCCCAACCCTCCCCTCCCCGTAGAGAGGCCATCTAGGAGTCCACCTGGACAGCAGCAACGATGGACCTCGATCACATGATCGCCTACGGCAGCCTCAATGCAAAGGAAACAGAAGGAAACAAAACAATAAGACCAACCGAGCCCAAAACCTCTCTTAGAAATGTCCCCTACCCTCCATGCCACACACCGAGGCCACCTAGGAGTCCACCCAGATAGCAACAACGATGGACCTTGATCACTTCAACGCCTGCGGCAACCACGATGCGAAGGGAAAGGAAGGAAATAAATGAAAATCAAGAGGCTCGCTACACAATACAAGAACATATCCAAACAGGAAGAGGGATCGGGAAGCTCCGCACCTCACATACCATATGTACAGGCAACCTAGGAGATTTCCCACATCTTTACCAACTAGACGATGAATAATTTTCCCCTACGGCCACCTCCACGCAAAGGAGGGAGGTCAAAGCATTCCACCTCGAAAACCTTCTTCCCGATAGCCCCCACCATCGATGTAGCAAGCCTCCTCCCCATTGGACCACGAGCGCATACACAATTGAAACAACAAGTGCCCCCCAACCCTCCCCTCCCCGTAGAGAGGCCACCTAGGAGTCCACCCAGACAGCAGCAACAATGGACCTCGATCGCCTGCGGCAGCCTCAATGCAAAGGAAACGGATGGAAACAAAACAACAAGACCAAACGAGCCCACAAACTCTCTTACAAATGTCCCCCAACCCTCCACGCCACGCACCGAGGCCACCTAGGAGTCCACCTGGTGGACCTCGATTACTTCACCGCCTGTGGCAACCACGATGCGAAGGCAAAGGAAGGAAATAAATGAAAATCAAGAGGCTCGCTACACAATACAAGAACATATCCAAACAAGAGGAGGGATCGGGCAGCTCTGCACCCCCCGCACCCTACATACAAGCAACCTAGGAGATTTCCCACAGCTTTACCGACTGGACGATGAATACTTTTCCCCTATGGCCACCTCCACGCAAAGGAGGGAGGTAGAAGCATTCCACCTCGAAATCCTTCTTCTAGATAGCCCCCACCATTGACATAGCAAGCCTCCTCCGCATTGGACCAGGAGTGCATACACAATTGAAACAACAAATGCCCATAAACGTTGTGACTTAACATTTCCAACCGTAAAAGCCTGCCACACACGCAAGATGCAAGGGAAAAGCTGACCCCTCGATCAAACATATGGGCCAACACATCTATCAAAACCTCAAAGCCAACACAACCACGAAAGATGTGCACTTTGAAAGGAATGCCAACCCTTGACTTTACAATAAGGAGAACAACGCCTCACATCACCTGATGGAAAAAGCAAGAAAGAGGGAGGGGTAGGTGGTTTACAACCAAAACCCTTCCACGTCCTTCTCAAATGTATGCATCTCAACCGACAATTCCAACACAGAAAGAGTTCAAGCACAAGACACTGGCACCATAAACAGCCAAAAAATGAAGAGGCTAGCCATCACAAGGAGCCACACCACAACAACCCATACAACTCCCAAAACTTGGAGCAAAAGGGCAATCGTTCACATATGCCTCCGGGGACAAGCATAGCCAACATTACCACTCATGCACTACCGATTGGGTATGGAGAGAAGATGAAAATCGACCACCCTACAAACGACCCAAGGCAATTCTTGAGGCAAACCCAAAAAACCAACTCAATTACCAACCCACCTTTCACACGAAAAGCAAAACCCTCCGCACCAAATAGGGAGGAGGTGAACAATATAACGAGAATCCAATTTCAATGGAGCCACAAATGGCTGCCCAGCCCAATCAAAATTCTCTATTCGCAACAACTAAGGGGCATGATAGTGACATAGGCACGACGGAGTTTTGGGGCTTCCATCTGGGACCACAACAACGAAGGCTCAAAGGAGCGCCGAGAAAACTTTCAACATTTTTATCGTTGGGATGGGAAAGAGGGACGGGGATGAGCATGGCCCACATTACTACTCATGTGCTACCGAGTGGGGATGGAGAGAAGATGAAAATCGGCCACCCTACAAATGACCCAAGGCCATCGTTCGGGAAAACCCAACAAAGCAACTCGATTACCAACCCACATTTCACATGGAAAGAAAACTTGTCACCGGTATCTTCTGGAGGGGCACGAGGGGGACCAGGACGAGCCAAGGAGCCACACTACAACAACCCATACAGCTCCAAGAACTTAGAGATAAGAAGGGGAATTGTTCACATATGCCTCCCGGGATGAGCATGGCCAACATTACCGCTCATGCGCTACCGATTGGGGATGGAGAGATGATGAAAATCGGACACCCAAAAAACGACCCAAGGCCATCATTCAGGCAAACGTGAAAACATAACTCAATTACCCACCCACTTTTCACACGGAAAGAAAACCTGTCACTGGTATCATCTGGAGGGGCACAAGGGGACCAAGACGAGCCAGGGAGCCAAACCACAACAGCCCCTACAACTCCAAGAACTTAGAGAGAAATTGTCCACATATGCCTCCCAGGACGAGCATGGGAAACATTACCACTCATGCGCTACCGAGTGGGGATGGAGAGAAGATGAAAATCGGCCACCCTACAAATGACCCAAGGCCATCGTTCAGGTAAACGTGAAAACACAACTCGATTACCAACCCACCTCTCACACGGAAAGAAAACCTGTCACTAGTATCATCTAGAGGGGCATGAGGAGGACCAGGACAAGCTAGGGAGCCACACCACAATAGCCCATACAGCTCCAAGAACTTGGAGAGCAGAAGGGGAATTGTTCACATATGCCTCCCAGCATGAGCGTGGCCAACATTACCGCTCATGCACTACCGAGTGGGGATGGAGAGAAGATGAAAATCAGCCACCCTACAAACGACCCAAGGCCATTGTTCAGGGAAACACAAAAACACAACTCGATTACCAACCCACCTTTCACACGAAAAGAAAACCTATCACTGGTATCATCTGGAGGGGCACGAGGGGACCAAGATGAGCTAGGGAGACACACCACAATAGCCCTTACAGCTCCAAGAACTCGGAGAATGGAAGGGGAATTTTTCACATATGCCTCCCAAGATGAGCATGGCCAACATTACCACTCATGCGCTACCGAGTGGGGATGGAGAGAAGATGAAAATCGGCCGCCCTACACACGACCCAAGGCCATCGTTTAGGCAAATGCGAAAACACAACTCGATTACCAACCCACCTTTCACACGGAAAGAAATCATGTCGCTAGTATCATCTGAAGGGGCATGAGGGGACTAGGACGAGCAAGGGAGCCAAACCACAACAACCCATACAGCTCCAAGAACTTCGAGAGCGGAAGGGGAATTGTTCACATATGCCTCCCAGGACGAGCATGGCCAACATTACCGCTCATGCGCTACCAAGTGGGGATGGAGAGAAGATGAAAATTGGCCGCCCTACAAACGACCCAAGGCCATCGCTCATGAAAACCCGAAAACACATCTCGATTACCAACCCACCTTTCACACGGAAAGAAAACCTGTCGTTGGTATCATCTGGAGGGGCACGAGGGGACTAGGATGAGCCAGGGAGCCACACCACAATAGCCCATACATATCCAAGAACTTGGAGAGCAGAAGGGGAATTGTTCACATATGCCTCCCAGGACGATCATGGCCAACATTACCGCTTATGCGCTACCAAGTGGGGATGGAGAGAAGATGAAAGTCGGCCACCCTACAAACGACCCATGACCATCGTTCAGGCAAACCTGAAAACACAACTCGATTACCAACCCACCTTTCACACAGAAAGAAAACCTGTCGCTGGTATTATCTGGAGGGGCACGAGGGGGACAAAGACGAGCCAGGGAGCCACACCACAACAGCCCATTCAACTCCAAGAACTTGGAGAGTAGAAGGGGAATTGTTCACATATGCCTCCCAAGACGAGCGTGGCCAACATTACCGCTCATGTGCTACCCAGTGGGGATGGGGAGAAGATGAAAATCAGCCACCCTACAAATGACCCAAGGCCATCGTTCAAGAAACTGAGAAAACACAACTCGATTACCAACCCACCTTTCATACAGAAAGAAAACCTGTCACTAGTATCATCTGGAGGGGCACGAGAGGACCAAGATGAGCCAGGGAGCCACACCACAACAACCCATACACAACTCCAAGAACTTAGAGAGCTAAAGGGGAATTGTTCACATATGCCTCCCAGGATGAGCATGGCCAACATTATCGCTCATGCGCTACCGAGTGGGGATGGAGAGAAGATGAAAATCGGCCACCCTACAAATGACCCAAGGGCATCATTCAGGAAAACCCAAAAACACTACTCAATTACCAACCCACCTTTCACGCGAAAAGGAAACCTGTCGTTGGTATCATCTGGAGGGGCACGAGGGGACCAAGACAAGCCAAGGAGCCACACCACAACAACCCGTACAACTCCAAGAACTTGGAGAGCAGAAGGGGAATTGTTCACCTATGCCTCCCGGGAGGAGCATCGCCAACATCATCACTCATGCGCTACCGAGTGGGGATGGAGAGAAGATGAAAATCGGCCACCCTACAAATGACCCAAGGCCATCCTTCAGGCAAACCTAAAAACACAACTCAATTACCAACCCACCTTTCACATGAAAAGGAAACCTGTCACTTGTATCATTTGGATGGGCACGGGCGGGGCGACCAAGGCGAGCCAGGGAGCCACACCACAACAACCCATATGAGTTTACACGGACACCCTCGACTGAACGAGTTTGCACGGATGCCCTCACCCGACCCGCCTGAACGAGTTGATGCGGACGCCCTCAAATGACCTGCCCGTACAAGTTTACGTGGGTGCGGACACGACCGTAACGAAAGGACAAGGGAGAGCCGGGCAAACGAGCTACACGAATGTGCACAAAGCCAACCTCGGGTCACAAGTTAGCAATTTTGATACGGGCTCGTTCTCTCGGGCGTGCCCTCACCAGACCTGCCCAAACGAGTTGATGCAGACGCCCTCAAACGACCCACCTATATGAGTTTACAAGGGCGCCCACATGAACATAACGAAGGGACAAGGGAGAGCCGGACAAACGAGCTGCATGAACGTGCACAAAGACAACCTCGGGTCACAACTTAGCATTTTTGATACGGCCTCGTTTGCCCGGGCACACCCTCACCCGACCCGCCCAAACGAGATGACACGGACGCCCTCAAATGACCTGCCCGAACGAATTTGCATGGGCGCCCACATGACCGAAACGAAGCGACAATGGAGAGCCAGGGAAACGAGCAGCACGAACATGCACAAATCCAACCTCAGGTCACAAATTAGCATTTTTGATACGGGCTCGCTCGCTCGGGCGTTCCCTCGCCTGAACGACCCACCGGAACGAGTTCACACGGATGCCCTCAAACAACCCACCTAAACGATTTTGCATGGGCACCCGCACGACTGAAACGAAGCGACAAGGGAGAGCCGGGAAAACGAGCTGCACGAACATGCACAAAGCCAAGCTTGGGTCACAACTTAGCATTTTTTGATACGGTCTCATTCGCCCAGGTGCGCCCTCACCTGAACGAGTTCACACAAATGCCCTCAAATGACCCACCTGAACGAATTTTCATGGGCACCCCCACGACTGAAATGAAGTGACAATGGAGAGCCGGGAAAACGAGCTGCACGAATGTGCACAAAGCCAACCTCGGGTCACAACTTAGCATTTTTTGATACGGGATCGTTCGACTGGGTGCACCCTCACCCGAACGACCCTCTCGAACGAGTTCACACGGACGCCCTCAAACGACCCACCTGAATGATTTTTCATGGGCGCCCGAACGACCGAAGCGAAGTGATAAGGGAGAGCCGGGAAAACGAGCTGCACGGACGTGCACAAAGCCAAACTTGGGTCACAACTTAGCAATTTTGATACGGGCTCGTTCACCCAGGTGTGCCCTCGCCTGAATGACCCACTCGAACGAGTTCACATGAACGCCCTCAAATGACCCGCCTGAACGAATTTGCATTGGTGCCCAAATGACCAAAACGAAGCGACAAGGGAGAGCGGGGCAAATGAGTTACATGAATGTGCACAAAGCCAACTCGGGTCACAACCTAGCATTTTTGATATGGCCTTGTTTGCCCGGGCGTGCCTTCGCCCGAACGACCCGTCCGAATGAGTTCTCACAGACGGCCTCAAATGACCCGCCCAAACGAGTTCACACGGACATCCTCAAACGACCCGCCCGAACGATGTTGCATGGGCGCCCGAACGACCGAAACGAAGCGACAAGGGAGAGCCGGGCAAACGAGCTGCATGAACGTGCACAAAAACAACCTCGGGTCACAACTTAGCATTTTTTGATACGAGCTTGTTCGCCCGGGCGCGCCCTTGCTCGAATGAGTTCAATGGATGCCCTCAAACGACCCGCCCAAACGATTTTGCATGGGCGCCCGAACGACTGAAACGAAGCGACAAGGGAGAGCCAGGCAAACGAGCTGCATGAACGTGCACAAAGCCAACCTCGAGTCACAACTTAGCATTTTTTGATACAGGCTCGTTCGCCCAGGCGCGCCCTCAACCAAACGACCCACCTGAACGAGTTCACACGGACGCCCTCAAACGACCTGTCCGAATGATTTTGCATGGGCGCCGGAACGACCGAAACGAAGCGACAAGGGAGAGATGGGCAAACGAGCTGCACAAACGTGCACAAAGCCAACCTCGGGTCACAACTTAGCATTTTTTATATGGGCTCATTCGCCCGGGTGTGCCCTCGCCCGAACGACCCGCCCGAACGAGTTCACATGGATGCCCTCAAACGACCCGCCCGAACAAATTTGCATGTGCGCCCGCATGACCGAAACAAAGTGACAAGGGAGAGCCAGGAAAACGAGCTGCACGAACGTGCACAAAGGCAACCTCGGGTCACAACTTAGCATTTTTTGATATGGGCTCGCTCGCCTGGGTGCACCCTTGCCCGAACGAGTTCACATGGATGCCCTCAAATGACCCATCTGAACGATTTTGCATGGGCACCCGCATGACCGAAACGAAGAAACAAGGGAGAGCCGGGCAAATGAGCTACATGAATGTGCACAAAGCCAACCTTGGGTCACAACTTAGCATTTTTGATACGGACTCATTCGGCCGAGCGCGCCCTCACCCGAACTACCCGCCCGAACGAGTTCACATGGACGTCCTCAAACGACCCGCCCGAACGACCGAAACGAAGCGACAAGGGAGAGCCGGGAAAACGAGCTGCACGAACGTGCACAAAGCCAACCTCGGGTCACAACTTAGCATTTTTTATACGGGCTTGTTCGCCCGGGCGCACCCTCGCCCAAACGACCCGCCCGAATGAGTTCGCATGAATGCCCTCAAACGACCCACCCAAACGATTTTGCATGGGTGACCGAACGACCGAAATGAAGTGACAAGGGAGGGCCAGGCAAACGAGCTACACGAACGTGCACAAAGCCAACCTCGGGTCACAACTTAGCATTTTTTATATGGGCTCGTGCCCTCACCCTAACAACCCGCCCGAACGAGTTCGTATGGATGCCCTCAAACGACCCGCCCGAATGATTTTGCATGGACGCCCGAATGACCGAAACGAAGCGACAAGGGAGAGTTGGGCAAACGAGCTGCACGAACGTGCACAAAGCCAACCTCGAGTTACAACTTAGCATTTTTTGATACGGGCTTGTTCGCCTGGGCGCACCCTCGCCCAAACGACCCGCACGATTGAGTTCACACAGACGCCCTCAAACGACCAGCCCGAACGACCGAAACGAAGTGACAAGGGAGAGTCGAGCAAACGAGCTACACGAACATGCACAAAGCCAACCTCGGGTCACAACTTAGCATTTTTTGATACGGGCTCGTTCGCCCGGGCGCACCCTCGCCAGAACGACCCGCCCGAATGAGTTCACATGGATGCCCTCAAACGACCTGCCCGAACAAGTTCACACGGAAGCCCTCAAACAACCTGCCCGAACGTTTTTTCATGGGTGCCCGCACGACTGAAACGAAGCGACAAGGGAGAGTCAGGCAAACGAGCTGCACGAACGTGCACAAAGCCAACCTCAGGTCACAACTTAGCATTTTTTGATACGGGCTCATTCACCCACGCGCGCCCTCGCCCAAATGACCCACCTGAACGCCCTTGAATGACCCGCCCGAACGAGTTGACACACACACCCTCACCCGACCCACCCGAATGAGTTTGGACGGACGCCCTCACTCGACCCGCCCGAACGGGTTTGCACGGATGCCCTTGCCCGACCTGTCTGAATGAGTTTGCACAGACGCATTCGACTGACCCGCCCAAATGGGTTTGCACGGACGCCCTCGCCCGACCCACCCGAACGGGTTTGCACGGACGCCCTCGCCCGACCCGCCCGAACATTTTTGTACCGACGACCTTGCTCGACCCGCCCAAACATTTTTGCACCGACGACCTCACCCGACCCGCCTGAACGAGTTTACATGGGCGCCCTCAAGCAACGTGCCCGAACGAGTTTACATGGCAAACGAACCGCTCAAACGAGTTTTTACACGACAAACGACCCGCTCGAACGAGTTTACATGGGCTCCGACACACGACCAAAACGAAGTCGCAAGGGAGATTCGGGCAAATGGGCAGCACGATCGTGCAGAAAGCCCACCCTCGGTCACAACTTAGCATTTTTTATATGGCCACATTTTCCTAGGGCGCTGTCACACAACACGACACGACACGACCTGACCCTACCCGACCCATTTGCGCGGGCACCCACACACGACACGTCCCGACCCGTCTGAACGAAATTTGGGGTTTCCATGGGCGCATGACCCGAATGAAATTTTGGGGTTTCCATGGGCGCACGACCCGAACGAAGGCACGAGGGAGCATCACGCAAATGGGCCACATGAACATGTAGAAGACACACGGGCAGTCATGACTTAGCATTTTTGGCACGGCCACGTGTGCCCGGGCACCCACACACTGCACGACACGGCCCAACTGGCCTTGTGCGAGCCAACCCAACCCACCCGAATGCATTTGCACGGGCACCCATACATGACACGACATGACTCGACCCGAACAAAATTTGGGGTTTCCTTGTATGCACAACCCGAACGAAATTTGGGGTTTCCATGGGTGCGCAACCCGAACGAAGGCACAAGGCAGTGTCGGGAAAACGAGCTGAACAAACGTGTAGAAGGCACATGGGGGGTCATGACTTAGCATTTTTGGCACTGACACGTGTGCGTGAGAACCCATGCACGGCACGACCTGACCCGCCCAAATGAAATTTGGTGTTTCCATGGGTGCACGACCCGAACAAAGTCACGCCCTAACATTTTTTGCATGGCCACATGTTCCTGAGCACCCATGCATGGCACGACATGACCCAACCCAACTCGACTTGCCCGAACGCGTTTGCATGGGCACCCACACATGACACGACCCAAACTGCCCGAACGGAATTTGGGGTTTCCATGTGTGCATGGACCGAACGAAATTTGGGGTTTCCATGTGTGCATGGACCGAACGAAATTTGGGGTTTCCATGGGTGCACGACCCGAACAAAGGCCCGAGGGAGCGTCGGGAAAATGGCCCGCACGAATGTGCAGAAGACACACGGGCTTGACTACTTAGAATGTTTGTCACGGCCATGTGTGCCAGGGCACCCAAACGACACGACACGACTCGACCCGCCCTGGGCGAGACGACCCGAATCGCCCAAACGAAATTTGGGGTTTCCATGGGTGCACGACCTGAATAAAGAAGGCACATGGGTGGTCATGACTTAGCATTTTCGACATGCCCACATGTGCCCGCGCACCCCCACACATGGCACGACACGGGATGACCCGGCCCGCTCGAAGGAAATTTGGGGTTTGAATGGGCGCACGACCCGAACGAAGGCATGAGGGTAGGAATATCTTTGACTCTAATACATAAATATACCTGGGGTAGCATTCCCTTAAGGACATCAACATTTTCTTTTCACTCTTTATAACACTTTAACATGTGCTAGACCTATTTCAATGAGCAAGAAACTCAATGATAAATATAATATATATATATATATATATATATATATATATATATATATATATATATATATTTATTTATTTTCTTGAATAAATACAAATATCAAAAGTACATTTATGAAGACCGAACCCAGTTACACTTTCTTCAACACCCCCTCTTAACTAGGGAGGTATTCATAAATCATTACAAGGTGTTTGGCTATTTTTCAATCTTGAATAATTCACATAAGAGAAATTGGATTGGCAACCCATCTGTTATAGCATCATATTAGCCAACATTGTTCATAGCAAGGCCTTGACTAACAACTTTATCTCTCATAATATCAAAGCACAATGTTGGTGAGGCCAATGGCTTATAAACACCTTAGTCATTGTCTCTAAAGGTACATACCCACCCAGGTGTTCCCTGAGTATGACCTTCTAGGACAATTCTTGTCTTGGGTTCCCAGCCCTCAAAGAATATTGCTCCTCTTGCCTACTCTTGTCTTGGGTGCCCTACACATCCTCAAAGAGCATCATATGCCAAATGATTGCCCAATCCTCCCATTATTTCTTTCCAAGTGAAGAAAAGAATGTTGTTTCTATCTCTTCCCCTTGATTGGGGAAGACATGCCCAAGTTTCCTCTGACAAGGAACTTGCCCAAGCTCCTTTGTAGTTGGGAACTTGTTAGAACTCCCTCTTAGCTAGGGACTTGTCCATTCATCAACAACGTCTTCTTCGTGGGTCCTTCAGCTGCTTGATCTCCTTCTTTCCTTCGATGTCATGAAGTCTTTGTTTGAACTTCTTCTTGGCAGGGTACCGGCCATCGATCACTTTCCCTCCTGGTTTGTCATGTCATTGCTCCCTTCGTGGAAAGTGGCCTTCTTGATATATATCAGGTCCTTTTTTTCATCTAGCTACTCCTTTGTCACCTTGTTTATCCTTCATAACACTTATCACATGGATGCTTAGTTGTACTCGCTTGTTCCCGTACTTTGATTTAGTGGCCCTTCATGACTTCATCGTGATATTGCTCTTCATCATGACATATTTGTAGAGTTGAATCGGTTATCTGCACCTTACTATCTCCAAGGCCTTCCTAGGTGTCAAGGGTCCTTTATCTTTTTCTTCCTTTGTGAGATTTGTCGTGCCTTCTTTCGAGAGATGTTGAGGAATCTTGTCAAATAGTTATTTTTTGTGACCGCGATGTTCTCCATTTTCTTCTTCTTGGATTGATTGGTCAACCACCTTATACTCCTTATGAGAGCACTTCTTCATGTTGACCTTTTACTCCACTATAGCACATGCCTCCAAGCATGTTGTTGGCGAAAGAGATCCTTTTATTCTTGATCGTGATTCTATAACTTTTCCCATGACCCAATCAATATATATGATGACATGACTTAAACTTTGATGCATACATACCTCAGCTTGATTATGCTTTTATCATCGCAGCTTTGTTTGATAGTTCTCCTCAATTTGTGTAGCCTTTCTTGCTTCATCTACTCTCACCTGTATATCATCCTCTCTTGAATCCCATAAATGGGACCCCCAATGAGACCTCTACCCCCTTTGAAAGAACACTTTAAGCAAAGAGGTTGACTTAGTCATAGGAGGATCTTCCTTCTTTTGCTTCTTGTCGTCTTCTTTCCCTTCTTGAGTTACATGAGCTTCTTCCCTTTTTCTCTTGTTGTTGTTGTCCTTCTTAAGTTTAGGACAATCCCTTTTGTAGCGTCCATACTCTCGGCATCCAAACCGTTGGACTATGGACATGTAGTGGTCCCAACCAATTTGTTACTTTCCTTGCAAAAAGACACTGAGGTATACTCAGAAGGGGACATATACTTACTTGATAGAGTTTGAGATGTATTGAACTTGCTTTCTTCTTGAAGACTTGATGGCTTGCCTTCCTTAGATCTTGATGTTGTTCAAGTTTCTTTCTTCAAATGGACTTGCTTGATGACTTGACTCGTAGTGCCTTTCATTCTTCAAGATGGTGTAGCTTGATGTAGGTCCCTCTTTGATTCGTTCTTCTTGTCGGTGCCTTTATACAAGGCATTTATTCTTGCTTTGTAGTCTTCCATGAGGAATGATAGATGGTAGACCTTCTTGTCCTTGATGTGATTGAGACTTCTTGGCTTGACGCTTCAACCTTGTGGATGTTCTTGAGATTCCCTTCCCTTGATGTGTCACCTTAGCTCCAATACTGTGTTGAAGAATCTGGGGCAATGGAGTATAGCGGGATTCTTCCAGACTTGATAACAATTTGTGAAGCTCTTTTGCAATTTATCATGTTATCTTAATCTTCTTCTCTTCTTATTAATGCATGTGTGTTTACTTTCATCAAATTGGTGCCAAAAACATAAGAACAAGAACACAAGATGTTGGCTCTCCGCCAGGGAAAAACCCCTCTCTCTCAGAGAGGAAAACCCTTCCGTAAATTTCTATCATTGAAGCTTCTTATTGGTCATTACGAAGCCCTAGACCCTTGACAATAATATCCCCCAAGCACAAGTTGAGTCCTTCCTCCTCTCTGCACTTTGTTTCTTCAGCACTTCATTCCTGGCCACTCTGTCCTTCTTTCAACTTTTGATATTCCATGGTGGACTAGCTCTAGAAGAGACTCCAACCTTTGATCCTTAGCGAGATCCTTTACCAATGAATAAACCTTAATTCTCTCGACCAACAGAGCCTTTTTCTTGATGTGAGGTCGCAGGCTCGATGTACACCAAGTTTACTGCACCTAGGGTGATTTCCATTGTGACGATACATGGAAACCCCAAATTTCCCGCACTTGGGATGCTTTCGACAAGGCGGGACATGGAATCCCTGGGTTCCCCGCAATTTGGCAACTTTTTCCGAGGAGGGACTGGGAGACCCCATGTCATGCTCCTATCCTAGTGGTAGTATTTCAACCATGCATAAGCGGGTGCGGCACCGCCGTACTTTTTCCTTTTACCAATACTTGAGTACACGGTCTGCGCCTACTTCAACACTCGGTCAATTTTCCAATAAGTGTTCTTAACAATGCAGCGAAAATAACTTACCATAAATTTATCTTCTTCATTTATTCTTTCAACCTGTCATGTCATGTGGTCGTGTTGTACTAGCCTGCGGCCTGCACGACACAACTCCACACCTGAACTGCGAACTTTTCCACCCGACTTTCCCTTCTGTTGCACCCAAACTCTGCCCATCGGTGCAGTCCATAGTGAGGGCACATGGCCCGCATGCAGTGCGGTCTACCTGCCTGCCCGGACGGTAACCCGCCCTGCTCTGCCTATCTGTGCTACCAAGCCTGACCCACCCTCTGTAATCTGCCCGCCGGTGCGGCCCTCTTACCCGCGTCCTCTTCTTCCTTCCGTTTTCATGCAACTCCTTCCTTCGCACTTGTTCTGCGATGTGGAAGTCTGAGTTCGATGTCCCTTCGTCAAACGTCATCCTCCTTACTTATACACATCCTTTCACCCAAGGGCCGTGTCTCTCGAGGATAACAAGGGTCAGCTCCATCAACATGCATGCCTGACTGACCTGCCACATAACCTTGACATGCCCCATTCCAACGAACTGTTGCGTCCCTTCGTGTGCACCATCGCACCCATGGGTCAGCTCCAACAGCTCGCCGACTACACCCATCGCTGCACGTCGTACACTTGCCCACATCCTAACTCGTCCGCACATGGTCACCTCTTTCATCCGCACACGCAACAAGGGTCGCTCGCGCACCTTCCGTCTGTGGCTCACCCATTGTGTAAGTATCAAGGGGCGTGCGCCATGCCCAACACGGCACGAGCGAGATGGGAACCCCGCGTGTCACGCCCCCAAGCCTACAGTCGTCTTTCAGCCGTACTTGGTGAGGTGCGGCGCCACCGAACACTTTCTTTTCACAAATACTTATGTTCATGGACTACGCCTAACCATTAGTCTACTTAGTTTGTTTTTCGCAACCAAGTATTATTATGTTTCCCTTATACCAATGAACACTCATACACATTCATTGTCATCAGCAATTATACATGAAGAACACAATTGCACAGTATAAAGGGAGGGGCAACTCCCTGAACAATGAGTCTGTCCAAATACAATATTATTATTCAACTCTACAATGTTTACGAGGCTTTACAAGTATACTTGGGAAACACCAAGTTTCATACTTAGCCCAATTTTACAAATAGGAAACACCTCTATGTGCCAACCGAGTTCCTTGCCCGAGCTAGGCAGGTGCCCTCACAGGAGTTTCCAACCATACTCCTCGACTGAACCTCGTTTACCGCTGCACGATGGGCGGGAAACCTCACCCGAGTCACCCCGCGTTTCCTTTTGCACGACGAGCGAGCGACTTACCTGAGTCACCCAAGACACCTTCGTGTTTCTTCTTCCACGACGGGCGGGTGACCTACCCGAGACACCCTGTGTCACACCGAATGGCGGGTTCCTTCCTTACCCACACCCTCACCCAATAACCGAAACCTATGCGTATCGTGTGTGCTTGCCCAAGAGCAGGCGCATATATGCCCATGCCTCTTTTGCGACTTGCTCCACTACTTCACACCTTTTTCTTGATCACTGAATGCTCATGCTCGAATGTCCATCTTCGAATGAATTCCAAATGCTCCAATGCCTTGCCATATTTATACGAGCGGTTGGGTTAGTCGGTGCCCAGGTCGACTCAACCACCGCGTGCCAAAATTCCCTTACAAGTCACAAACTTGCCATCCGATTTTTGGTCGGCAAACAATCCTTCATTCAAGTCAGCCCGTGGGTTATGCCAAATGCTCCCACGCTATAAACCAACCATCATACCACCTCTAATATGCATTATACTTATGTCCCTTCACACATTTCGGTCGTAGAGTTTGCACTTTGGACTGACGGGGAGAAACTGAACCGCAGGTCCTTACACCGCGTTTCCCAGACTTGGGTAGCAATTTTTGTTTTGACGCGAAATGGAAACCCCGTGTGTGTCTACTGACTTAGGTAGCAGTTTTCATCGCGCTGCGAAATGGACACCCCGAGTTCCCCAGAATTTGGCGGCTCTTCATGGCCCCACAACATGGAAATCTGAAGTTTGACAGACTCTCAGGTGATTCAGGGTGTGCCGCGACATGGAAATAGCGAATTCCCCAGACTTGGGCAGTGGTTTCAAAACACCCCAAGTTCACGAGACTTGCGAGCTGGTTTGCATCGTCATGGAAACCCCAAGTTCCCTGCATTGGGGCATTGTTGAAAACCTCGCGATTCCATCGTGCCGTAAAATGCGGAAACCCGTGGTTCCATCAAGGGCAGGACATGGAAACCCCAAGTTTCCCAGGCTTGGGTGCCAGGGCGCGACATGGAAAACCCTGAGTCTCCGCAGGCTTGGGCGCCGCCAGCTTCGGTTGTGGCACGACATGGAAACCCCAAGTTTCTCCAGGCCTGGGCGCGAGGGCGTGACTTGGAAACCCCTAGTTTCGCAGGCTTGGGCGCCGCCAGTTTTGGTCGTGGCGTGACTCAGAAACCCCAAGTTTCCCCAGGCTTGGGCGCCACTGGTTTCAGTCGGGGCGCCACATGGAAACCCCAAGTTTCCCCCGGCTTGGGCGCTGGGGCACGACATGGAAACCCCAAGTTTCCCCAGGCTTGGGCGCAACTTGTAAATCCCAAAACATTTTGCGCCGGGAAGAAACCCCAAATTTTAGGCGCGACATGGAAACCCCAATTTTTTTTCTACGCCAGGCAGAACCCTCGAATTTTAGGTGCTGGGTGGAAACCCCAAATTTTTGGCACAACATGGAAGCCCCGAATTTTAGGCGCCGGGTGGAAACCCCAAATTTTGGGCGCCGGGGCACGACATGGAAACCCCAATTTTCCCAGGCTTTAGCGCCTTTTCTGTCACGGTGTGGAAACCCCAAATTTCCCACCCCCAAGCAATGAAAAATTGCCATATGGAGGAGAGGGTTGCCCGGATTTTGTTTGTGATAAGAGCGAAGCTCTAAATCAAGGTGACCAAGGGCTGAATCTCAGTGGATCATCGCAGCAAGGCCACTCTGCCACTTACAATACCCCGTCGCGTATTTAAGTCGTCTGCAAAGGATTCTTCTCAACGACCGTTTGGAATTGAACTTCAAAGTTGCCCCGACCGAGATGCTTCACGGTCATGGTTTGCAAATGACACGGGCCCCTGGGGACGATAAAGCGACACCCCTACTGTGGGTCAAGATATAGTCAAAGAGTGACATGCACCGCTTCTAGCGTGGATTCTGACTTAGAGGCGTTCAGTCATAATCCGACACATGGTAGCTTCGCGACACTGGGTTTTCAACCAAGCGCGATGACCAATTGTGTGAATCAATGATTCCTCTCGTACTAAGTTGAATTACTATTGTGGTGTATTTCATCAGTAGGGTAAAACTAACATGTCTCACGACGGTCTAAACCCAGCTCACGTTCCCTATTGGTGGGTGAACAATCCAACACTTGGTGAATTCTGCTTCATAATGATAGGAAGAGCCGACATCGAAGGATCAAAAAGCAACGTCGCTATGAACGCTTGGCTGCCACAAGCTAGTTATCCCTGCGATAACTTTTCTGACACCTCTAGCTTCAAATTCCAAAAATCTAAAGGATTGATAGGCCATGCTTTCACGGTTTGTATTCTTACTGAAAATCAAAATCAAATGAGCTTTTACCCTTTTGTTCCACACGATATTTCTCTTCTCATTGAGCTCATCTTAGGACACCTGCGTTATCTTTTAACAGATGTGCTGCCCCAGCCAAACTCCCCACCTGACAATGTCTTCCACCTGGATCAACCCACCGAAATGTGCCTTAAGGCCAAAAACAGGGGCAGTGCCATATCTGCCCCACGGAATAAGTAAAATAACGTTAAAATTAGTGGTATTTCACTTGCGCCGAAAACGGCTCCCACTTATTCTACACCTCTCAAGTCATTTCACAAAGTCAGACTAGAGTCAAGCTCAACAGGGTCTTCTTTCCCCGCTGATTCTGCCAAGCCTGTCACACGAAATGAGTCGATCTTGCGGACAAGATAGACCTTCCTAGAATCTAATGATATCTGGTGACAAGCAAGCCAATCAAAAACTATCTTCTCTAAATATGCAATTTATAAACAAAGGCAAGCAAGTGTTTTAGGCCTACCTTGGGTCGAATGCAAGTTTGTGGAAGCCTCGCTCCTTTGACCCAAATGAGCTCCTTTGTAGTGAATCTGGAAACACAAACAAGCAAACAAATTAAACAACACCTGAAAAGCCAATATCATAAAGCATACTTATCATGATGATCAAGGAATTCATGAAACAAATGACATAAGCCAATTTGTTGAGAAAAATGGATCCGATTGTATTAATTCAAATCAAAGAAGAACTTTACAACCTGTGCCTTGATGTGGTACAAGCTCCTCCCAGGGTCCAACAAGAAGTCTCCTCTACTTTGACAAGTTTTCACTCTCTTCCCAATGAAGCCAAAAGGTATGTGATCTCTCCTCTCAAGCTTAACTAGGAAGTCTCAATTCCACCAGCATTTACCCTCAAAAATGTTCAGCTTCTAACCTCCCTAGCAACCATTCCAATGCCTTAATTTATAGTGCAATGGAGGGAAGTTACTAGGTCCTCCTTCAAAGGGATAAAGCCCTCTTTCAAAGGGATAACTCCTCTCATCAAGGGATTAGCTCCTTCTCTTTTGGGATGCATGAACCACCTAAGAGCGAACAATCCACGTCAAATTTCCTTCTAGAATCATCTAGAACTAACCCAAAGTGAGTTTTTTTAGAATAAACTTGCGCCTTTTTGAATTTCACAGGGGTCCGCACCCACTCCTTTAGGGACAGAGCGGGCAGGTTCGCAGGTATTGTGGACAGGGGGTGCAGGACCGCAGGCAACAGTGAGAGAAAGTGTGGAACCAGAGCTTTGTTGATTTTTAATGTCTTTCTCTCATTTTCAAAGCTTGACATGAAGAGATGAGGTTTGAGACTTGCTTAGGAGGATAGTATAAGTGATGATAGGCCCATATTGACTACAAATAGTCATGGTGATGATATTTTTGTGTAACAGATTGCCCCCTAAAGTGTGAAGTTTGTAGTAGATGAGGATTTCATTTATCATCTAGGAAGAGTGAAGTACTTTATCATTTCGAGGATAATCTTGTGGAGAGCCCGGTTGGAACCTGTAAAAACATTAAATGCAAAATATATATATGAGATCATATCATTGCTGAGGTAGGAATTCCCATACTCAGATCAAAACTAACTAGAAAACTAACTACTGCTCTGATATAGGAATGATATTGTAATATATCACAAGTATAGACACATGTAGACACAGTATGGATGCAGACATCTGTTTATGAATAGTCCACAGTATAATGAATACAAAATTCCTCGTAGCCTGGATGGCGGAAACTAGATCCAGGGTCTTCATTTCTACTTCCCGAAATAGTACGATTCTATCCATGCGAATGAATGTGTTGAAGTTGAACATGGTAGAAACCACTTGATTACAAGTCAATGATGTAAACTGTTAACAAGTGTGAGAGAAACCACCAGTAATGTCAATGGCTCTCAAAGTACTCAGTACAATCCATGAGATGTGAATAGATGTGTTGATGTCGAACATGTCACAGAATCCTTCGATCGAAGTTCAATGATGCAACCTATTGTCGAAGGCGAGAAACCTACCATTGAGGCATGCGGATCCCAAGGTACTGACGATTTCTAGATCATCTTTCTAGATAATGAGCTGAAGTCGATAGAAAGCGATCCATCGTAGGCAAGCCCACAACACAAAATCATAGATAAATTTTGAAGAAATTCAGTTGCAAGGACTGACTCAGGGATGGTCAAGATGGATGACAGATATTTTACAGATGAATGGCTTATTTGCACTGACCTCTTGAACACATAACGACACGGCAGATGGTTTGGTGACAATTGACCCAAAGTTAATACCTAGAAACTGGCTGAAGACTTTCAAAGTGGTTTGATAAACTGTTAGGCAAAGGATTTCCTAACCCAGGTGAATAAAAGTGTCATGTTCAAGAGTGGCTACAAAGTATGACAAACAGGCTCATTTTTCTCTCTTTTCCCCCACCATTTCTAGCAAGTACCTCTTTATTTTTGACAAGCTTGAGGAGGATAACATTTGCTTGATTATAAGCTCATCTTTCAGAAGAGTCCAACTTAGTTTAAATTCGAACCTTAAGAAGGAGTGGTTCGTTCCTGTTTGTAATTGAACAGGTCCTTTACTGTTAAATTTTAACGAGTCCAGTATAGGAGAAACTCGACGTTTTTCAATTTTAGAGAGTCTGAAAAAACTTAAGAAGACTCCAGGGTTGACCTTTTTCGTAAATTTGTGCCTCCCAAGCCCGAAAAATTATAAAATAATACCTGAGAGAACCACTTGATCATTACGACCAAGGAGTACTTTTCGTAATTAGTGCCTTTGATCTGAAAAAGGTAAAAAAGTGATCAATGACACGTCATTTTATAACCAATATCGAATTTGAAACGACAAAAATTCGGCAATCTTTTCACGTTTTTACGGTCAGGAAAAGAGCTGTAAGTGGACTATCTTTTTAGTTCCGTTTTAATGAGTTTAAAAAGAAAAAATTATCAATCTTTTCATGTTTTAGGAGTTAGAAAAGAGCTTAAAGGTGACTCTAATGTTTTTCATCGAAAATGACCGATTTCGCCTGAAAAATCCGTTATCCTGAATAAAAACTCAAACATTACTCATACCTGTGTAAAATGGATAAAAATGTTGCAAAAGTTACCTTTATAAAGTGAAACATAAACAAATTTACAATTCATTTATTCAAAAAACTTATAAAAAAGGCTTTCGTCAATTCATTTTTACCATTTGAGATTTGGGTGAGAAAATAGAGCTTTTGGTCAGAAACTTCCCATGAAGATTGCGGAAAATCCGTCCGTCAGAATCGAGTGCCGTCTCCTCCAGGTAATCCGCATCATCCTACTCTTCAATTTCATCCATTTCAAATTGTTTTTTAGGGTTTCATTCCATTTTTTAGAGGATTTTTAGGCTAGAAACCTGCGCGCAGGGGCCCGCAGGCACAACACAAGTAACCTGCAGACCCCGAATTTTTCTCAGTGGGGAAAAGTCAGGGGTCCGCACCTGCCGTGAAGGCAAGGTGTGGACCCACGCACTGTCTCTAACAGAGAGGGTGTGGTCCCCGCAGAAAGGGTTTTTAACCCTAAATTTCTCAAAATTCACCCAAAAATTTCCATTTTTAATATCCTAATTCACCTTTTTGTTGGATGTAGAGTATACATCATGCTTGATTGGTGAGAATGGGAGCATGAGGACATAGATCTTACCACCATAAATCACCAACCTTCAATCGATGCATTGAAGGCATGCAGCTTGTACAAATTCTGGGCCATACCTGGCATGAGGGCCCAGGTGGACTTCTTGTAGTGGCTGGTAGACAGGTGGAGCATACAGGACCAGTGCTTCTTCATTGGTGGTCACCAGCTCAAAATGGAGTCGGCAGACATATAATTTTTGATTGGTTTGCCTAAGAGAGGTGAAGACTTGACTCTATTCGGGACTAGGCCAGGTGGCTAGTCTGTCGATAGCCTCTGGCTAGAGTTCTGTAACAACCAGACTAGAGACAAAGGGATAGACATCAAAACCATATCCCGTCCTAAACTCATGGTGATCGCGTTTACTGTTACCAAGCTTTGTGGGAGCGCCACACTACATATAGCCACTGGATCCCAGATGCGAATGGCAGTTGACTGCTTTCGCGACACCATCTTCAATTGGTGCGATGTTGTGTTGGCTAATGTAAAAGGCCAACTGACCAGAGCCAAGAACGGACAACTGAAGACCTTTGGATATAGTGTTGTATTTGTGAGCTTTGGTCTAGAGAGGGTCCCAATGTTGGTCCCGCAACACCTCACTGTTGGAGCTGGACTTCCTCAAGAGCCCAAACTAATGCGATGGGTTGCAGTTATGGCCCATCATCCTGATGAGGGGACAGAGGTCATTCGATTCAAATATGAGTATTTCCATTGGTTGAAAAACCAGGTTTTTGCTATTCATGACTTTCCTTATGCTGGGGTATATTTTCGTGGTGACCCAGACATGGCTCTTCCACCAGGAGACCAATGGGATGACTCAGGTAAAATCATCTTCAACAGTTTCTTAATTTATTTATTTTTTGTTTTTATCTCGTCCCAAAATTGATAGTAAAAGTTTCAAATGCAGATGTGGGTCCACAGCGACTAGTCGCTCTCCGGCCTTACGAGAGGAAACAACCAGCTGTAGCGGCACCAGCCCCACAGGACGAATCAGCAGAGACCTTGGCCGAGTTGGAGAGCCATCTAGAGCATTTGACAGGAGACATTCCAGAGACAGGCATAGATGACATTCCTCTTCGACTACAACGCTATGTGATTGGGGTCCTAGGACCTTTTAGGAGGTTCCTTTGTAAGGTGGCCCGTACAATGGTTTCTTATCGAGATCATCACCAGTGATAGGATGATCGCCTATTGTAGACACATATGACATTTTTACTTTTTGTACTTATCATTTTTGCCAATCATAAGGCGTTTTTCAACCTATGATCGAGAACAATGTATATTTTGACACACTCCTATATTATACTATATCACTATTACCGGCTTATCTTGTAAAACATGTTATTGGATGTTTTTAAATTTACTTGTATGATTATTGCAAATGTCTACTTAACATTCGAGAAGCAACTACATCTGCTAATGTATTTAAAGATCTTGGAATATGTTGATATTCAATATAATCAAATTCAAGTTCCAAGAGACACACTCTCAAAAATAATCTCAATAATACTGGATTTCTAATGGCATATACTCTATTAAGCTGTAATACAACGAGTTCAGAATCTAACCTCACTATCAAACTCCGAATCCCAAATGAAATAGATTCAGATAATAACTCAATCACTGCACTATACTCTGCAATGTTGTTTTTTGTTTGACTGAGGCTTACCCCATGCATAGATACCAACTCATCAGAGGGAGAATAGATAACCCAAGTTGCGGAAGAAATGTTCCGTGTATTACAACAAGCACCATCATCAAAACCAATGTATGTTTGGAGAGGCATCAACATCTGCAATATCAAGAGTAAAACCAAGATAAGCAAGAATAATGACGAAAAACACTCTCTAAGCTAAGCACACTTTTAAAACTAAAACACACCAGCTAGAAAGAAAACTAACTTAACTAAAAATCTCCACACCCATTTTTTAAGCATAATACCTCTTCAGGTAAAGACCATTTCTAGGTTTACCTAAAGAGTCCCCGTCAAAGTCTACCAATTCATAGGCCCCTTTTGCTAGCTTTCACTTGACAACATAGGGACCATGCCACATAGGAATGAATTTTCCAGCGCCTAATTTATTATTTTCTTGATCGTATAATAAGACTAGGTCTCCTTCCGAAAAATTTTGAGGGGTCACATTTCGATCATACTGAGCTTTAATACGTTTTGCATGAGTTTTGATTGCCAATGCAGCATCACGTCGATTCTCATCTAGTTGAGCCAAGTATAACAAAAAAAATTCCTCTTCGGAAGTGGCTGGAAGTAACTCGATGGCCATTTGTAATGACGAGATTCGCATTCAATGGGTAACATAGCTTCTAGACCATAAACTAGTTGGAAGGGAGTGAACCCTGTTGACATTTTTACTAAGGTTCGATATGCCCTAAGCGCTAAAAATAGCATGTTATGCCAATTCGAACGATGAATCCCAATGATTCGTCAGATCATGATGACTAGAACTTTGTTGATGGCTTCAACCAGACCATTAGCTTGTGGATAATAAGGAGTTGAACTATCGTGACGCAAGCCAAGCTGGCCTGTAAGTTCAGTCATCATAACATTTTGAAAATGGTGCCCATGATCAGTGATAATTGCTTATGGAACACCAAACCTAGCAATTATATGATTGAACATGAAAATTGCAGCTGTTTTGCTGTCTGCCTCAAATGTAGCCATCGCCTCGGCCCACTTGGTAAAATAATCTACCGCAAGGATGATATACGCATGCCACCTGGCCAAGTGAGGGTTACATGCAATAAAATTGATACCCCATTTTGCAAACAGACCGATGGAAATTATAGGGTGGAGAGGAGCAGGTGGAGCGCGCATCTTTTGATAAAAAATTTGGCAGTTGTGGCATTTTCGGACCGCATTAATACAATATTTAAACAAAGACGACCAAAAGTAGCCAGCGCACAATATCTTTTGGGCTGTGGCATACCCAGACATATGACCGCCACACGCTCCAGAGTGATAGTCATTTAGAACCCTTTCAGCTTCCTCATGTGTTAAACAACGTCGAAAAACAGAGTTCGCCCCATGGCGATAAGAGTATCTCCAATAATTCTGAATTTTTGGGACTGGAATCGTATTTTTCAACGTTCTGACCTTGGAATTTTTGGCCAAAAGGATTGGGTCTGGAGATAAACGATGATATCCCCATACCATAGATCTAAAGTGCTGATTAGAAACAGGGATTCGTCCATAATGGGCTCCTCCGCCACAGTTTCCGTGTTGGCACGCGGGAAGTCACACATTAACTCCGCAAAAACTAAAGATTTCTTCGACTTAGACTTTTCAAATTCCAAGTCGAACTCCTGTAGGATGACAATCCATTTGGAGTACTTTCCCCCTAGCAATTGCTTGGTCAAAATATAGATCATAGGGTTGCAATCAGAAATTACTGTAGTTTTACATAGTAAAATGTAATGACGAAAACATTAGACAACTTGAATAGCTGCCAATGCCAATTTCTCCACATGTGAGTATTTTAGCTCAGTTGGATTTAAGGTTCGACTAAGGTAATATATCACATGTTCAATACTGAATTCATATTCTTGAACTAACACCATTCCAATGGTGGAATGGGAGGTAGCGAGATACAAGAAGTAGTCCTGTTTGTAGTTGGGAGGATGCAATAACGGTGCATGGGTCAATGCGTGTTTTAGTGCATCAAAAGATTTCTCAGATGTCTCATCCCAAAAGAATGGAGTATTCTATTTCAACAACCGGGTAAAACCCTTTGTAATCTCAGTGTAGGCTGGAATGAATCGACGTAAAAAGTTTGCTTTCCTTGCAAACTTTGGAGTTGGCGAAGACTCAAAGGAGGAGGCAATTTGACAATAGCTTCGACCTTCGAGGGATCGATACGAATGCGGAATTTCGAAACAAAAAACCCCAGCAACCCACTCGTTTCTATACAGAAAACACACTTGTGTGGATTCAACCTAATCTGATAATGCCTACACCTCATAAATATTGCTTGTAAATGGATGAGATGATCAGCTCAATGTAATGAATGAGCAGGAAAATCATCAAGATAGGGTTGCACAATGTGCTTGATGTCATGAAACACATAAGACATGGCCCTTTGAAAAGTTTCCCCGGTGTTCTTGAGCCCAAAAGGTAATTTGCAATAAGCAAATGTCCCCCATGGACAAATGAAAGCCGTTTTTGGTTGATCGGCAGGTAGAATATTGATTTGATTGTATCCGGAAAAACCATCCATGAAGGAGAATATTTCGCTGCCGGCACAATAATCAATGATTTGATCGATATATGGAGTTGGGTAATTGTCTTTTGGACAAGCTCGATTAATATCCCTATAATCGATACATATTCTTATTGTCCCTTGCTTTTTGTTAACAAGAACAATATTCGATACCCAATCCGTTAACGGAATCGGATAAATGAAACCTGCTTTGAGTAATTTTTCAACTTCTGCTTTAATAGCAGCAACTTTTCTTGGGTGAATCTGACGCAAACATTGTCGGACGGGTTTAGCACCCGGGTAAGTTTTAATTTCATGAACAATAATTGCGGGGTCAATGTCTAGTCAATTTAATGTCTTAAATTGCTCTACATAAATTATCAATCCGGGTATCGTAAACTGATGAAGTGTGGTGCACTATATGTGCTTAGTTAACCTTTCTCTTACTTCGTTGTTTTATAGTTTATGTTGTTTTTGGAGTTTTGTTCTTGTTGCTTTTCTAAGGTCTTAAGAATACTTTTAAAGGACAAGTATGGATAAAGATTTCAAGACAAGGCCTATGTCCTTAATGGTAACTTCCAAAACTTAGCACTTCAAAAGAACTTAAAACATGTTATTGATGGAGTTAGTATTTAAACAAAAGTGTAAATATACAACTAGTTCAATCAAAATAAAATGCAATAATCAAATAATGAGAGAATGACTATGAGACCCAGTATCCTTGCTGCTTCAGCAAAAGGACAATATGATTCTATCACGTCATTAGTTCATTAAAAGGCTATGTGCATCACTAATCTACAATCAACTTGAAAGCAATTTATGTACAATAATATACATGTTAAAAAGAAAATAAAATGCAGGAAATCAAACTGTACATTATAATACATGAAAATCAGAAAAAGAAATACAAGAAATTAAAGTGACAACTATACAAGGCAGGGCCCCCCTACTACCTATGAAATCAAATGCTTAAAGGAAAATAAAGACATCAAATAAAGAACTAATGACATCGGCCCAGTATCTATGCTGTTGATTTAAAATGAAAATGGAATGTGAAATCTAAGTGACACTACATAAAGGAGACAAATCACACTACTTTAACCTTTTCTTAACCTTTTTGCCTTTCAGCTAGATTTATCATGTGATAACAGTTATGAACAAGTCAGCAATGTGAGTCTTAAAGCAAACTAAACCAAGTTGTACTAAGTGATATTTTAGCCCCAATAAAGTTATTTGATTATGGAAAAAGAACCATCAATAGATGAACAACTTGATATCTAAGAGCAAAAGTAAAGTGCAAGTTAAAGAAATGCTACTAATGAAAATCAAACTACAGAAAAATAAAGGTCAGCAACATAGACAAGATGATCACACATGCCACTAGTCATGAAATCAAAGCAAAATTAAACACACTTGCATGAATTAAAATTGCATGAATGAGAAATCTAATCTACCTTACATTCTACAAAGCAATATTTACAAAATGAAATCTACTCTACTTACATCCTAATATGCTCCATGACATCTACTTCACATCTCCTTCCATGTTGAGAACATCAAAGCTTTATTCAATTTCTTCAAAAGTACAAAGTACAAAAGCTTTCAAAAGCCATGGGACTAACAAGCTAAAAGGACTAAGAAAAGACTAAAAGGGAAGACTAAAAGACTAACAAATGAAGGAGAGAGATCTCCTATTTATACAAAAAGATGAGAGCCATCTCATTAATGAGAATCCATGAATCTCTCCCTCTACCTCTAGAGTCCTAATCAAAATAGGAACTGATAAGACACATGTCTTCTTAGAGTTACAATACAATTAGGAGATGTGACACATATCCTCATGATCCCATGATTCTTTCCAACCAAATTCGAATTTGGCCTTAGAGTGCCACATAAGGGTGTTCTAGAAGTCTCCTTTCAACCTACACATGTCAACAACCTCAACCCATTTGTTAGGTATAAGCATATGCACATTATTTTCTAATGTTTAACCAAAAATTCACTTAAAAGGCTTAGAAATAATAAAGATTGGAAAAACATAAAGGTGGCCCAATGATAATGAAAGTGGGATGAATGCGGTGACATAGTAGTGAAATGGAGGTGAAATGGAGGTGATATAATGGACATAATAGTGAAAGTGTAATGCAAATGAATGACATTTTCAAGACTCAACATACCCCCCAACTGAAGTTATTGCATGTCCTCACGCAATATATATTACATTAACTCTTTTGATCCTTGAGCTTTGGCTTAACTTTGCATGATATCATTTGATAACTTCATATTTCTGCAAAGTGTTTTACTTGAATTGCAACATGGTTGGTTCTTGTGTTACAACCATTTTTTTTTTTTTGTTGCCTTCTACTTTGATATTTGAACTTTGCATAATGATATTTTGATTATTGTTGCAAATTATATCTTTATTGGATTACATGATGGTTGGTTCTTGTGTGACAACCATGATTTTGTTTGTATCCAATTTATCCTGTAAGCACTTTTTCAAAAGCCATTGTATGCTCATAATAGCGATGTAATAATTAATATATGTTGGAAGTATGTGAGCTCTTGAATATGATATGGACATGGCAAGATATGAATATGAATGTATTCCCCCCCCCCCCAACTGATGGTATTGGCAACTTTATGAAGTGAGGAAGAGAAATGTTTTTCCAACAATTATCATTCTAGCTTTTTATGGAATTCTATGGTTAAAAGTTAGAAAAATCCGTACCTTCATTTACCCTTTGGAATGGATGAGTTGTATGTGTGGTGGCTGAAAACTTCTGATCATTTTCTTCTTCAAGTGGCTGATCAAGAGGAGTCATGGATAGAGAGATAAGATGACTTTTTATTGCTTCTACTAAAACTTGTTGAATCTGCTCCAAAATGCTGAAAATAATAGTCTTCATGTCTTCAAAACTCATTGGCACAATTCCTACTATGTGAAAAGATGTTCTGATGTCGAACATAGTAGGAAATTGTTGGCTTAGTGGCCATTAATGGATGCCACTAGTCAACACGAGAACTCTCACCATTGATGACAATGAGAGTCAAGATGCCCAAACACATCTTGCTAGGTACGAATGAATTTGCTGATGTCGAGTCACCTAGAAGATCTAACGAACAAGGGACATTAATGTATTCCCATTGTTTGTCAATATGAGGACTTGCCATTAAGGCATGCAAGCCTCAAGGTGTTTTTACAAAGAACTTAGACTCAAAGGACTATGGACTCAATAATTTGCATTGAAGCAGGGATTATTTGTGGAATGAAAATGACAAGGAATGGAAAATGAAAATGGAAAATGGCAATGGAGAACAGAAATGGCAATGGCAATAAGCATGTGAATGAGCCTCTTGCTTTTATTTGTGGGTTATGAATGGACAAAAAGAGATGGAAAGTGTATGTGAATGTAAATGGAAAATATGGAGTGGAATGAGGTGAATGGTTTATTATGAAGTATGGATGTGATGGATGGATGTGATGGAGACAATAGTATCTGAAAGTTTTTCAAGTGTTTGGATCTGATTTTGCATCAACATATTTCCTCTTTGTTGCTGATCATCCTCTTATGAAACAAATTGGTCTCTTAGAGAGACACCATTCTCTTGTAGTCATTTGTCCTTCCTCCTGGAACCTGCAAAAAAACTAATACTTCTTCTGCAATGGAATGTAAGATTATCAAAGGATAGAGGTGATCAATCTCTCTAGTTATGATATTTACACACAAAACTAAGAATTTGTATTAATGAAACAAGTTCTCAAAGGAAAAATCAAAAGAATTTATACCTGCTTTGGAATTAGTGCCTCAAGTTGATGTTGCTTCTTTTCAGCAATTTATTTCATTATTTGCCATTTCAAACTCTAATGATATATTTCTCACTGTATAGATCTTGTTGAGATCTTTCCAATGGTACTTAAATCATCAAAATCTGATTTTGTATGAGAAAGATAGGCTGATTTGAACAATGAGGTTTTTCTGGCTGCGGAATTGGGGAACAGATCTGTAGCTAAAAATCTTGAATAAAAAGTTAGCCATTCATCTTTTATTATCAGTCCAAAATTAATCAATACCTTCAGAAAAGTGAGAAAATAACTTGTTCATTTCATTGATTCAAAATTATTATTTTTTCTTGACATGCAGCGACTCAGTGTGGCGACTCAGTGTGGCGACTTTGTGATAACACACAATTTGACTTCCCTTTGACCGGGGTCTTTTTCATCAAATTTGATTGAATGAATAGGACACCATCCATGTACTGACATTTCCCTAGCTACCCATGTGACTTGTTTTTCTTGATGACACCTGCAACCTAGAGTTTAACAAAACAGCTGCGGAATCTGGGATTGGCCGCGGAAACGCTGTATTGGCTGCGGAAACGCTGTATTGGCTGCGGAAAGTGAAGAGTGTAGAAAGTGCTGTCAAATGGAGTGGCTGTGTGCGTGGAAGAGAAAAAAATGTGCCCATTCAAGACAACTAACTTTACTAGTGCAATTCACGGTTCAGGCTGTCAGTGGAATAGCCGTACTGTAATACGAGGTAATACAGGTAGAAAATGGAACCGTGGAGTTTGAAACAGAGCTGAGGGGTTTAAAACAGAGACGTGAAGTTTACAGCAAAACGAGAGCGGAAATAGTGTGAAGAAGTGAAAGACAAGCATGAGAATGAGTTCAAATGCGTGTGAGAATGGAGTGAAATAACGGCCAAATCCCTTGGAGTCGGATGGCTTTCATACACGTTTCAGTTTTTGGCTGTGGAGATCGTGGTGGAGAAGAGACCTAAAAATATTTTCCTCTCATGCATTCAATGAAACGGTGGGTGACCTGGCAGCCAAGGAAATTGGATCTGAGCAGATTTCTGAAGAAATTGGAATGTGGCCGCAACTGTTTAAAAAAACACTGTTTTTTTCACACGCGGAAGGCAAAAAGAGGCTCCAAAGAACCGAGGATTTATCCCAGACCGCCACGAAGTTTCTCAAACAGTTTTTGGGTTATCTAATTAACCCATCTGGAAAAAAAACCCATGTTTTAGTTTTTTGAAATTCGCCTCCATTTGGGCAAATCGAGCGTTTTAAATTTGACGTTTTTCAGCTGTTTATGTTTTCTGAGTTATCAATTTTTTTCTGTTCTGAATTGTTGCATTCGGCCTTTGAAATGGTGGTTTTATTAGAACCTCACGCCATGCAGCATTATCGACATCAACAGGTCTCTCTCCAACCACATCAGCAGCTTAGCCAGAACACAAACACCAGGTTACTTTATTACAGCTTAAGCATTGCCAGTTAACATGCCAGCTACGATTAGATATCGTGCAACTTCCACTTTCCCGGTCTAAAGCAAGCTCCAGTTATATCTCTAGCAACCTAAGCGTCGCCAGTCAAGTGCGGGTGGGAGAAAAGACCAGTAGCCAGCAAAGGAAGCAGCTATAGCCATGTTTCATAAGTTGATAGTAGCATCGAGCATAGAGAGAGTCAAAAAGACCGTCAAGATATTCAAAGAGGCTGCTGCTAATATAAAGCAGATCCAGAATTCGATTCAATAGTTGGGTCAGCGATGGAGATAAGAGGCGGAGGTGCAATCATCAAAAGTCCAAACATTCCCACTACCAACGACAATTGACAATTCTGCCAATTTTTTTTTTTTGTCTACTCATCAAACAAACCAAAAAAAAAACACATGTATATGGAAAAACAGTATGCAATGTTATTGCATACCACTGCTCTCTCTCTAATTTTAGAGCCTACACAAAGATGAAATTGATTTGATGCTGCTGTTTGCAAGAGACATGAAAAAAAAAAACTAAAGGGAACGTAATGCTTTTGCAGGTTCGTTTTAAGGCCAAAGCTTGATCAGGGAGGCAGATTTTCTATTGAAGCCACAGCGAAAACTAGAAATGGAGATAGCCATAGATTGCTTTTCTCTTTTTTTTCTTTGAAATTGTAAAATTTTATAAAAAGGATTAATGATTTTCAATTTCAGGCAACAAATACTTCAAGAAAAGCATGCTAAAAACATGACTTTGACTGAGGTCTTAGGCTAGTTTTTCATCGATCTGAGTTGGGTGACTAGGATAGGATCCATTTCAGGACGATTCTGGAGATGCCCATGTGGTCGGTTTTTTCATTGGATGCCTGTAACCTGCTAAACCTTGAAACAGCTGCGAAATTCTCAGCTAGCTGCGGAATCAGGGCAATTTCCGCAGCTAAGTTGCAAAACCTTATTAAAACAGGATACAGTGTTTTGAAGACCACTACAAACCATAACCAGACAATTTTGGACAATTTGAACCTATCAAAGCAGTTGAGTTTCATTTTTTTATTCTTTTTTCATTTTTTTTTTATTAAATCAATTGAAATGATGAAGTTTATTTTGTCTCCTATCTTTTTTTTTTTTTTTTTTAAACAATTCTTTTTCTGATCCTTCAGATCACACAAAGTGCAGGAGGAGATCATACTTAAGAATTATTATTTTTCCTTTTTTACTTAACAATCCTTTTTCTGATCCTCTAGATCACACAAAGTGCAAGAGGAGAGCATACTCAAGAATTGTTAATAATTTTTTTCAGATGTAAGAAATAAGGTCTCCTAATTACACTTCCCCGGCAACGGCGCCAAAATGTCTAGTCAATTTAATGTCTTAAATTGCTCTACATAAATTATCAATCCGGGTATCGTAAACTGATGAAGTGTGGTGCACTATATGTGCTTAGTTAACCTTTCTCTTACTTCGTTGTTTTATAGTTTATGTTGTTTTTGGGGTTTTGTTCTTGTTGGTTTTCTAAGGTCTTAAGAATACTTTTAAAGGACAAGTATGGATAAAGATTTCAAGACAAGGCCTATGTCCTTAATGGTAACTTCCAAAACTTAGCACTTCAAAAGAACTTAAAACATGTTATTGATGGAGTTAGTATTTAAACAAAAGTGTAAATATACAACTAGTTCAATCAAAATAAAATGCAATAATCAAATAATGAGAGAATAACTATGAGACCCAGTATCCTTGCTGCTTCAGCAAAAGGACAAGATGATTCTATCACGTCATTAGTTCATTAAAAGGCTATGTGCATCACTAATCTACAATCAACTTGAAAGCAATTTATGTACAATAATATACATGTTAAAAAGAAAATAAAATGCAGTAATTCAAACTGTACATTAATATACATGAAAATCAGAAAAAGAAATACAAGAAATTAAAGTGACAACTATACAAGGCAGGGGCCCCCTACTACCTATGAAATCAAATGCTTAAAGGAAAATAAAGACATCAAATAAAGAACTAATGACATCGGCCCAGTATCTATGCTGTTGATTTAAAATGAAAATGAAATGTGAAATCTAAGTGACACTACATAAAGGAGACAAATCACACTACTTTAACCTTTTCTTAACCTTTTTGCCTTTCAGTTAGATTTATCATGTGATAATAGTTATGAACAAGTCAGCAATGTGAGTCTTAAAGCAAACTAAACCAAGTTGTACTAAGTGATATTTTGGCCCCAATAAAGTTATTTGATTATGGAAAAAGAACCATCAATAGATGAACAACTTGATATCTAAGAGCAAAAGTAAAGTGCAAGTTAAAGAAATGCTACTAATGAAAATCAAACTACAGAAAAATAAAGGTCAGCAACATAGACAAGATGATCACACATGCCACTAGTCATGAAATCAAAGCAAAATTAAACACACTTGCATGAATTAAAATTGCATGAATGAGAAATCTAATCTACCTTACATTCTACAAAGCAATATTTACAAAATGAAATATACTCTACTTACATCCTAATATGCTCCATGACATCTACTTCACATCTCCTTCCATGTTGAGAACATCAAAGCTTTATTCAATTTCTTCAAAAGTTCAAAGTACAAAAGCTTTCAAAATCCATGGGACTAACAAGCTAAAAGGACTAAGAAAAGACTAAAAGGGAAGACTAAAAGACTAACAAATGAAGGAGAGAGATCTCCTATTTATACAAAAAGATGAGAGCCATCTCATTAATGAGAATCCATGAATCTCTCCCTCTACCTCTAGAGTCCTAATCAAAATAGGAACTGATAAGACACATGTCTTCTTAGAGTTACAATACAATTAGGAGATGTGACACATATCCTCATGATCCCATGATTCTTTCCAACCAAATTCGAATTTGGCCTTAGAGTGCCACATAAGGGTGTTCTAGAAGTCTCCTTTCAACCTACACATGTCAACAACCTCAACCCATTTGTTAGGTATAAGCATATGCACATTATTTTCTAATGTTTAACCACAAATTCACTTAAAATGCTTAGAAATAATAAAGATTGGAAAAACATAAAGGTGGCCCAATGATAATGAAAGTGGGATGAATGTGGTGACATAGTAGTGAAATGGAGGTGAAATGGAGGTGATATAATGGACATAATAGTGAAAGTGTAATGCAAATGAATGACATTTTCAAGACTCAACAGTCAATTCCTGGCATTTCCTCATATGACCAGGCAAACACGTCGCGGAATTCTTGAAATAGGGCCTTATATATTTGAATTTCATCTTCCGTACACGAGGCACCTATATGAATGTTTTCAACAATTCCAGGCTTAACTGAAATATCAATAGGAATAGTTCGAGAAATGTTTCCCAAATTTAACTCTAAATCAGGATTTTTCATTGGATTCTAAGGTTCCTTGACATATTCAGTCGTAAAAATTGATGAAAAATCATTTTCAAAATGATCACTCTCGGGTAAAAACGAAGATCTATGATGAAGATCTTCCCATGGTAAATCATCGACACATAGGATTTCAGAAATTTGCTCATAAGTGTGAACAAGTTCGGAAAACGTTGTTGAATCTGAGTTTGATGTGAAAATTGATTCCTCATGGACCACATTCATTAAGTCAATTTTGGTTGAAGATGGGTCGGAAAACGACTGCACGGCCTAATACGCAATCTCATATGGACTCAAAGGCATAACATCACCAAATGAGTCTATCTCAGATTCGGAAGGTACAATCCAAGGATCATCATAAACAATGGTGTCTAACGAAATAATAAGAATGGCTGCAGTAGAAGATGATGCGTTGATAGGAGGAAAAGGAAAAGTTCCCAGTAAACCAGCATCTTTAACTAGTCCTACTCCAACATCATTATACGGGATAGTCGTTTTGCCGACATGTTGAATACTTTCAGAAGAGGTTGGGTCTGATGAAAAGTAAGTCAGCTGGTCTATAGTTACGATCTTTCCATTATGAGGAAAATTTATAAGCCGAAAGACCGATGAAACGACAATTGTCATAGCGTAAGACCAACTACAACCCAAGAGAAAGTTGTAATCTAGAGGGGCATCAACCACCTCCACATCTAGATTAACAGTTTTTCCTTCAACCCCTATAGGTAGATCCTGTAGAATGCCAAAAATATGAAACCCACGGCCATCAAAGAGCTTTAGAATCATCGGGGATTGATTTAGCAAAGGAGAACCAAGAGATCTCCAACACTGTATCGACATAATACACGTTGAGGCTCCCTCATCAATCACAGTCCTATAAATAGGTCTGTTTTTAACTAACACTGGGATCTGGAAAGCCATTTGATGAGGTAGGTGTGGTGTACTATTTTCTAGATCGAAAATTATAAGGTTCGAGTCCTGAACGTCAACAGCTCCTATAGCCAACAATAGTAATTTACGTTGTGCTGGACATGATTGCAACACTTCCAAAGCCGACATTGCTAAAGGTGAAACAGCCAAATCTTCAACAGTGTTATAGTTCTGAGCCACTCTCGGATTTGGATTGAAAGTTGACTTTCGAAGTATACCCTTGGTGGGAAGTTTGATTACTAAGTCTGGATTAGGTTTCTCGATCTGTAGCGGATTGGAACCGGGAGCTGAGGTTGATGGGTTAGAATGAAAAGATTCTGCTTCTTTACCATCAACAGGACTTTTACTTCCATAATCATGCGATCGAGTCGCAATCCTAACATTGGACATCATCAGTATGGGTTCTTCATTGGCATTTGAGGAAGAACCTATCATCTTACTGTCTTGACATGGAAAAGGATCCTTCAAAACAGCAGGCATTTGGGAACCTTTGACAATTTTCACAACCTCTGCACGTTGAGGGCAGTCTCTTGTAAAATTCTCTTCATCACAAATGAGACAAGGATAACAAGGTTTGCGTTTCTCATCATTTGATTCCACTTTTTCTGGTTCCTCTTTCGAATTTTTATCTATTTTATTTTTCTTCTTCCCTTTCTTCTTACTGCCGGATTTTGATTTGGCTGTAGATGACTCTACAACATGAATATCGGCGGAAATTTCTATGGAAGAATCTCTTATCGGGGAATCTGGCAAGGTTATGGTAGGAGAAGAATTCTTGGGAGACTTCTTCTTACTTTTGGTATTAACCGTACCAGTCATACCATCAGCGGCATGAGACCCTAAAGGAGCTGCAGCGATTTGATTTTGCTTGGGAAGATCGGGGATTTTCTTGTGTAACGTACCTGACTGCGTATAAACTAAGTCAAGGTACTGAGCTTGAGCAATTACTTGCTCCTTAGTAACGACTCTGGCCTTAGCTACATCCTCAGTGATCTTTGGCAATAAAGATTTTACAAACCATTCAGCTAAGATCTGATCTAGAATAAAAACCTTCATTAAACATCGTTGACGTCTCCATTCATTAATGTGATCTAAAATGTAAGTGGACGTCGACTGCTTTAATGAACTTACTAATTCCGTGCCATTGTCATATCTGACAGGCAACTGAAAATGAGTTAAAAACGAAGTAGCTAACTGACTAAAGTTATAAAAAGTGGCTCGCAGTAACTCAATGTGCCACTTGGCTGCAAGACCAATCAGAGTGCGCTGGAAAAGCCTTAAATGGATTGAATCATCTGAAATGGAATTAGACACACACCAGAGGTGATAAGTCAACACATGGTTCGACGGGTCCTCTCCTGATTTGCCTTCAAACTTAGGAATATCACTAGGCAACTTATTCGGCATTGGTGGCCAAAATGGAAGATAGTTAATGGGATCGTTCATAAGGCGTGACAAGTTAGGCAAGTCCAAAGTTGCGATAAACAGTAACTGATGGTTAGGATCCCTAAAACTCTGGGTCATGAGACCAGCCCCAGGAGGAGGATATCCAGGATAACTAGGAATTGGAATTGCATTTGGGATATTGTATCCTCCTGGAAAACTAGGATTAACTGGACTGTACTGGGGTTGTTGAGGTTGTTGATATGTATACCTAGGGTACGGTTGATACTGATAGATTGGCTGCTGCACAGCAGGACCGAATTGGTACTGTCCCTGGTACGGTTGATAAGTAAATTGAGGTTGACTTGTGACAACCGTACTTGAACCAGGTTGTCCTACAGGCATCTGAACCGAAGTTTGAATTGTGGATCCAGACTGAGGTAAAGATGTCTGAGGAGTTTATACAGGAACATTAGAAACCGGAGCTGTCGATACTCCAGAAGTAGGTGGGGTAGATTGAACAGATGTTGCAACAGTTGTAATAGCCATTTGAGGCGGAGTACGAGGCATACTAGGCCCAGGCTGAGAAACTACAAAAGGTATAGAAGTTTGAATAGTAGATTGGACAGGTTGCTGGGGTGAACCAGAAACTAAGGGTTGTCCAGTTTGAGATGACAACTGTACATTCGGTTGAAAGACCTATTGAGTTTGAGATGGATCCCACACTAAGTTCATTCCGAGGTATGGACCCATAACAGGTTGAGAATATTGAGGACCATAACCGGGTTGAGGGTGGGGTTGATAATTCAGAGGTACATTTCCAGTTCCTTGAACATATGATTGACCGAAAGGTGGTTGGAAACCTTGGTTCGAGTACTGACCTTGGGGTTGATAACCCCGAGGCACATACTGATACTGGGGTTGACCTTGAGGTACATATTGATACTTCAGTTGACCCTGAGGTACATATTGAGTCTAGGGTTAACCTTGAGGAACATACTGTCCTGTAGGTATGTACTGTCCTTGAGGTTGCCCCCCAGGCACAAATTTGGTACCTTGAGGTTGCCCCCCAGGCGATAATTGAGGATTTTGAGGCTGCCCCCCAGGCGGTAACTGGCCACCTTGAGGTTGAGGATTAGGAATAGTACCTGACATCATGTGAATATCTTCTACACTCAACGGCTTAGTACCATTATTTCCAGTTAATAAACCTTGTTCAATGGGTTGAGGAGATGCTCCCGAAAAAGTACCAGTAAGTGACTGATACCCAGAGGGAACAGAAGTACCGCCGTACAAAAAAGATTCTAGAGATTGAGAAAACATGGAGGATTGACTTGACATATTTAACGGAGGATAGTAACCCCTAGGTGTTGGGTGATAACGAATACGAGGTGGTGAAAAACTTAGTCCAGGTTTTCCAAAAGGTTAGTCAATGAAAGATACCAAGCACTGCTCCTAGGTGGACTATAAAAGATTGATTCATGCTCCCTAAGTTCTATAACAGGTTGATTTTCAGGGATAGGGATGCCTACTTCTTCTTTTGGTGTAGCAAGTTCTTCAATAGCTATAAGTCCAGAAGGAAGATTTTGGGTAATTATTCTTTCTACCCTGGGTGAACTAGGACCACTAGAAGTTGGAGAGGTAAACCCGATGCTGGAGTAGCAACAAATTCACTTTTAGGTTTGGATATTTCAGGTTCCTCACCTAAATCACTAGTAGATGAAAAGCTACCAGTAATTTCAGAAACCGACACAGACTATGGATTATAATCTGCTACTAAAGCTTGAAAATCAGGATGTACCACCAAAGAATACTCTCCTTCTTCAGGTGACCCAACTCTACTGTCTCTAGGAGTTACGAGGACTCTTAACCCTTCAGGATGGCTCGGTGAAAACTCAGGAGGTTGGCCCTAAAATTCTACGAGACTTCCTCGGTAATTCAACCACGATTAAATATTTTAACTACTTCACACGCAAACAAAGTAAAATCTCAATGAAAACTACCTAAAGCCTCTAAAGAACCAAACAAATTTGAATCACACGCCTAAAGAATCTAGGAGATCAAACCACACACAAATAGTAACTTTCCATACTAAAAACACTAGTTGGTGATGAAACCCAACGTCGTAGAGTTTAATACAAAAAATGGCGGTTGGAATAGTTACCCCAGCAACCTGCTTAATGAATAGACTGGCACAAGCTCCTCCACTAAACTGTCTCGAGTGAAGAGAACCCCCCAGAAAATCCAAGTGAGTCTAGCTGACGTCTGCTCGAGGTATAGTGGGATATTCCCTCCACTGTCACCTTAGGAAGAATCCTATAGAATATGGTCACTATGGTTACCAACGAAAACAAATATACCTGGGGGAACAGTCTATGATCCGATATGCACGAAAGGGCAGAGTAACAAGCTCAATCCCCTTGAAGGCTCCTTGACATAATCCAAGGTTTACCAACAAGTGACCCCAGGCTCCTTGACAATGGTTAATCTGAGGTTTACCATTTTTAATACGTGAATATCTGGCGTTGTTCCCAATGAGGAAGGATTGATTCCCACACTGGTTCGTACACGATCTTGTGCTTCTCTTTTAAGAGGAGCTTTCCTAGAGCATAGATGCAACAATTAGATTTTTCACCTACCGCAAGATACAACTACTTGTTTGTTTTACTATCTTGGAGAGTTAATTATTCCCTACTCCAAGACACTAGCCTAAGCTATGTTTGTGTAATAGAGCCCTAGAAATAAAAAGATTACTAGATAGATTTCGTTTTAAGCGTTATTTTTATTGGTTTTTGTTTAAGTCAAGAGGTGCGGAGATGAAACTTGTGGTGTGAAGACTCGACTTGAAATCACTAAAAAATGCACTTAAGATGATTAAGAAATCTTTTCCCTTCAATGAATTTCTAGCTAGAAAAGAGTTTGAGAATGCAAATGCTTGTAAACACAAATCTTTCTTAACAAACAAATCAAAAGAAGAGATTTTTGTCTTTTCCAATGCACTCAAAATGAGACAACTAGTTATTTTCACAAAAATTTCCCTTTTCTTTCAAACACTCAAATACTACAAAAACAAACTTTTTCCAAAAAATATTTTTTATTTTTTATAAAACACTCAAAACTATGGAAATAACTATTATTGAGATCTATAAACTATAAAAAACTATTTGAATTCAAAGCTTAAAAGATGTCTTTTTCAAGGATGTTTTACTTAGCGATAAGCAAACTATGGACTAATTTGACCAGAATCACAAATCAGTCAAAAAACAACCAATTTTTGTTTTCTTTTCTAAAAATGAAATCCAAACTTTTAACACAAGCCTTTTCAAAGTTTCGTAAAGAGAAAACACAAGGTGGATTCCTCAACAAAGGTAGATTTTGCAAATGGTCAGACTCATAAGAAGGCCAGTAAAAACCAAGGTGATCTGAGGCTTCTACAACTTCTAAGCTCTGAGCTACTACAAGACCAAAATGAAAACCAAGCTCGGCAACCAAAACTTCTAGGAATTTCACCTAAAACCATAACACCAATGGAATTAACCTAAGAAAAATTCTTGACAAGTCACATGCAGGTCTGGGTAGGGGGCAATAACATCTAAACAAAAACTAAGCTGACTAAAAGAGAAAATCTTAAGTTTTCCAAAATTTGATAGGGTCCGCAGGCCCACAGTTCACACAGGAGCAGTACCGCTTTGTGCGAAAAGCAAAAGTGCGGATAGGTATGCACTCTGTTGCAAGCTGAGGGTGCAGTCCTCTCCCAAAGTTATGAAAAACAAAAAGTAATCCTAGATCTACTAAATCTACCCAATTCCGCACACAACAAGCCAAAAACAGAAACAAAAACACAGTTTCTCAGGGCAAAGTAAAGCAAATAAAGAAATCAAGTCCCCAGTGGAGTCACAATTTTTTCACACAGAATGAGTCGATCTTGCGGACAAGATAGACCTTCCTAGAATCTAACGATATCTAGTGACAAGCAAGCCAATCAAAAACTATCTTTCTATAAATATGAAATTTATAAACAAAGTGATCCAGGTGGATATTGGTGGCCACCTGCCAAGTCCACCTGGACCCCCACCATTGTCTTTCTCAGCATTTTCAGTTTCCTTAATTGTAGCCCAACTTACTATTTTTAGCAGTTTTTCGGGTCCTGAACTTCCGGAGCCGTTTTGAGGCCCTACACAACGTTTTTTGGGGAATCCGGGGGCAACATGGGTCCATGGAATGGACCGATGTTGCCTGTTCCAACAATGATAGTGCTCGGATAGATCTTTCTAACGAGCTATTGTACGCGTCAAACGGAGATCATATGCCAAAGTTACGACCCCGAGAAGTTGATGTACCAATTTACCCCAAACGGGGCCCACAGTTTGGCGTTTCATCTCCTAGGGTTAGGTTTTGGAATGTTAAGGGTTTTCCATTGTTTCTCAACAATAAATAGGCCTTCGAGCCTCATTGTAACACAGTTCAGAGGCATGTAGCCATCACATCTCTTCTCAGAGATAAGCTACCATCGCCCTAGCTGGTTTATTTCCATTTCTGGTTGTAAGCATATTTCAATATTTTTCCATTAATGAAATGAAGTATTATTTCCGCTGCATCTTTGTGTATATGGTTATCTCTGTAATTTGTTGCGTTCCTATTTAAATCTGGATCAGTGGTATCAGAGCGGTCTGCTTTTTCTCTGTTTTTATTTGCATGTCCCCAACAAGGTCGGGATATAAGGAGTTAGGGCTTGAACTAGATGAACCTTTGCAAGACCAGCGTCGCAAATCCCGACGGCCTCCCATGGCGAATGAGAAGAAAGATGAGGGGGCAGGAGATCCCATCAAAATCTTGCTCGAAGAAGCCCTCGAGCGACAACGGAACGCGATGATGGACAGTTTTGCGCGAATCCTTCAGCGACTACCCAGAAGCGACGCATCGGCTTCCAACAGCTACTCTGGAAATGCCACACCCTTTAAGGTACAAGTTAATTTTGAAATCCCCATATTTGAGGGTCAGATAGACGCAGATGCCGTAGATAAATGGTTAAATCTGCTAGAGGGTTATTTTTCTGTTCATGAATTTTCGAGTCGGGAAAAGATTGTTTTTGCTCTTCTCAAAGTAGCCCCCCACGTCAAGGACTGGTGGGAAATCTACTTCGAGCAGAAGGATGAAAGTATTGGCTCACTATTTTCAGCCGCACCCACCTGGGATTCGTTCCGGGATGCCATCAAGGAGCAGTACTACCCTGTTGGAAGCTATGAGGATGAATACATAAAGTGGACCACGCTGCGGCAGGGAAGGGACCAAGACGTGCCAGAGTTCACCAATATTTTCCATACCTTTCACACAAAGTTGGGTATCAAGGATTCAGAGCAACATTTGATACTCAAATACCGTGGCTGCCTGCACAAGTACATCCAGGAATAAATACAATTCCTAAACATCCCCTCGCTCGGCGCAGCATACCGATATGCCGTCAAGGTCGAGCAGAAGTTTAAACAAAAGAAGCGAGACTTTGGATCTGCGAACCCAAAGCAGGGAAAGGCGCCCCTAAACCACAGAACAAAGGACAAAGCCAAGGCGGGACAGCCCAAGACAACCAGCCGAAGCTGTAAGCAAAGAACAGCGACGCGAAGTCGAGAAAGGACACTGGAAAATGGTGCGAGTTCCATAAGAGCTCCACTCACAACACAAGTGAGTGTCAGGCCAAGCAGTCACTAGTGGCTGAGCTAAAGGTTTCAGAATTAGATGCATGTTCTGACTCTGAGTCAGAACCCGATAAGGGGTATGAAAAAGGGAAGCATATCATTGATGCGGATCCCAGCGCCACTGTTGCTACCGCAAAGATCCAGAAAAATGAACCCGAAGATCCAGAGGAGGAGGAGCGTCTCTTCCACTCCTAGATGTGGGTAAAGGGCTCCCCGATACAGTTCATTGTTGATAGCGGGAGCCAAAAGAACATCATTTCGGCAGAGGTCGTGAAGTGGTTGGGCTTACCGACCACAGTACATCCACAACCATACACCATTGGGTGGCTTCACCAAGGACAAGATCTTCGCGTGAGCCAGCAGTGTCGCCTTCCATACAACATCAAGCCCTTCACGGATGAGGTATTGTGTGACATTTCTCCCCTTGAAGTTTGTGATGTATTACTAGGACAACCATACTTGTGGAAGCGACATGCTGTGTATGAATCAAGGCCCCGTGCTGTTATTATTACATTGGGAAATAAGTTGTTTAGGATACCAGAGGTAGCACCACCTACCGCCATCTCTTTGATTACTACAAAACAATGTAGTAAGATCATTTCCAAAACCAGGAAATTTGTTTTCCTGATGATACGCCCTCAAGGAAAGAAGAAGACAGTGGCCGCGGCCTCTAGACGGGGTCCCTCTGCACGACAACTACAGATGGAAAAGATTGTGGAGGAGTACGAGGACATCTTCAACTCCCCGGCAGGGGTTCCCCTGCACTGTCAAGTCAAGCACTCCATCGATCTGACCCCAGGTGCGCCGCTACCCAATGGACCAATTTATCGGCGCTCCGTTCTGGAGAACAATGAAATCAAGAGGCAGATTCAGGAGCTCCTGCAGAAAGGTCACATCCGTCTGAGTTCATCGCCCTGTGGGAGCCTGATCGTGTTGGTACAGAAGAAGGATGGGACGTGGAGACTCTGTATTGACTATCGGGCGCTGAACAAGATCACTGTCCGTAATAGGTACCCGATCCCGCAGATTGATGACCTCCTAGACCAACTAAAGGGGGTGAAATATTTCAGCAAGATCGATCTGAAGTTAGGATATCACCAAGTACCAATCGAACCCTCTGATGTGTGGAAGACTGCCTTCAAATCCAAGGAGGGCCTCTTCGAATGGTTCATTATGCCTTTCGGATTGACGAATGCTCCTGCAAACTTTATGAGGCTAATGGATGACATCTTGCGGCCATTCACCAACTACTTTGTAGTAGTATACTTGGATGACATTCTGATCTTCAGCCAGAGTTGGGAAGAGCACCTCCACCACATCCGACAGGTTCTCCAAACATTGCGGCAACACAAGCTATGTGCCAATTTGGATAAATGCACTTTTGGCATGACCCGGGTTCAGTATCTGGGATACATCATTGATGAACAGGGGGTGCATGTCGATCCAGCCAAGATTCAAGTCATTCGGGATTGGCCCTCCCCAACCACTCTAACAGAGCTCCACAGCTTTCTAGGTCTTGCCAACTTCTACCGCAGGTTTGTGTTGGGGTTTTCTCATATTTCTTGGCCCTTGAGTCAAGTCACCAAGGGAGGGGCAAAAGCAAAATTCTTTTGGTCCGAATCTCAACAGAAGGCATTCATGGAGTTGAAGGATCACCTCTGCACGGCACCAGTGCTCGCGTTACCAGATTTACAACAACCATTTGAGGTCGAGACAGATGCCTCTGACTATGCTATTGGGGCAGTCCTTACTCAACATGGACATCCAGTGGCATATCACAGTGAAACACTTTCAGACATAGTCTGGAAGTACCCCACTTATGATAAAGAGATGTATTCTATTGTACAGGCCTGCCGACAATGGAAGCATTACATTTTGGGGAAGGAAACGGTCATCCACACAGACCGCCGACCCCTACAGTTCATACAGACCCAAGGGAAATTACAGAATGATCGCCATCAGAAGTGGTCTACATACCTGCAATAGTTCCACTTGAATATCAAGTATAAGAAGGGCAGCACCAATAATGTTGCAGATTGCCTCAGTCGACCACCGATCATGGCGTTAACCACCGTGCTCAACTCTTGTGGGCACGAGACTTCTGATTGGCCACTTCTCTACAAAAGCGACCTAGAATTCGGCCACACATACCAGACACTCTTGGAGGGTCGGCATGTTGCAGATTTTCACCTCCCGGATACCCTATTATGCCAGCTTGGTCACCTTTGTGTTCCTTCAAGCGAGCGTGCCAAGATGATTTGGGAAGCACACTACAGTCGGGCTGCTAGGCATTTTGGGGTCGAGAAAACAGTGGCAGTACTGCAAAATTATTTATATTGGTTGAATCTTCGACAGGATGTTGGTAAGTACATCAGATCATGTACTGCCTGTGCCATTGCGAAACTGACCATTAAGAAGCACGGCCTCTATACGCCGTTGCCTACCCCTAGTCGACCTTGGGAATCCATCTCCATGGATTACGTGTCAGGCCTTCCTTCCACTAAGCATGGAAATGACTGTGTTTTTGTGGTCGTCGACAGGTTCTCGAAGATGGCCATTATGGTGGCCTGCAAGAAGAATATCACAGCAGAAGCCACTGCTAAACTCTTCTTTGAACAAGTGTGGGTGCACTTTGGGATCCCACAGTCTATCATCTCATATCGGGACAGTCGGTTTCTCAGCACATTTTGGTCCAGTCTCTGGTCAATGCTGGACACCAAACTCACGAAGTCCACAGTCTTCCATCCTCAAACTGATGGCCAGACAGAGGTTGTCAATAGGATGATTGTGCACATTCTGCGCATGTATAACTCAAAGCATCCACGCACATGGGACGAGAGCCTCCCCTATGTTCAGCATAGTTACAACCGAGCTCTTCACAGCTCCACTGGCCATAGCCCTTTTCAGGTGGGTTTGGGATTCCAGCCACTATGCCCCATTGATGTGGCCATGCCACTTGCAACTACTCACATAAATTCAGCTCATGTCCAGTCTGAAACAGATAAGGCCACCAGCTTCATTGAGCGCATCCAACATATTCGCCAGCAGGTCCATGACATTCTTGAGAAATCAAATGCCAAGTACAAGCAGCGACATGATCAACATCGGGTGCCACACAAGTTTTAGGTGGGCGCCAAAGTCTGGTTGCATTTACAAAAGGAATGCCTCACTGGAGCCTATCGGAAATTGAGACCACTCCGATATGGTCCTTACACCATTACTAAGGCTATGGGAGACAATGCATTTGAGCTCAGCATTCCCCCATTCCTTGGCCTGCACCCAGTGTTCAATGTGGACTGCCTCCGTCCATGCTTTCCACCATTGCTAGACACATCCGACATTGCAGAACAGCTCAAACCCATAGAATTAAATCTAGATTGCATGGAACAAGCTGCAACTGATCGGATGATGGACACACAGATCAAGAACACTTGCCAACAGGATATCCAACTGTATCGAGTTGTCAAAGCAGGCCAACTCCTTCAGCAGGGCAAGTGGCTCACCAGGGAACAAGTTCAGTAAAAGTTTCCTCATCTCATGGAGGAGCTCAATGCAATGGGGACCATTGCTTCCTAAGGGGGGAGGAATGATCCAGGTGGATATTGGTGGCCACCTGCCAAGTCCACCTGGACCCCCACCATTTTCTTTCTCAGCATTTTCAGTTTCCTTAATTGTAGCACAACTTACTATTTTTAGCAGTTTTTCGGGTCCTGAACTTCCGGAGCCGTTTTGAGGCCCTAAACGACATTTTTTGGGGAATCTGGGGGCAACATGGTGTTATAGACATTTTTGTGCCTAACATCATGGAGCATGAAATGTCAATAATCTGAGGGATCCAAAGTCCCTAAACATGTTGTTCTTACCCTTAGAGGAACAAGGTCTGCAAACCACAGCACTGAGAATCAGTTCTCCACTCAAAAACACTCAAAAACATGCTATTTCTGGATCATGTCAGCTGCTCCACTGAGCATCTGCGCTGAATGTCAACTGCTCCTCCTTGTACCTGCGCTGAAGGTCAAAATCAATGAAGGCTACCTGCGCTGGGCGAGATTGGCCAAGTGGCACAGTCATTCTGCAAGGTGTCAACTGCCCAGGAAGCTTCCAAACTGACACTTGGGTCAAGAAATTCGCCTAGTGATGAGTAAGAGGGTCTTGATCTCCAAGTGGAAGCAAGATTCTCCAAGTGGACTCAAGAATTGAAGATTAACTAAAGTGGGAGAGGACACAAGTCAGCTTCAGGCCAGTCTCAAGATGACTCATCCTTTCTCCAAAACTCTATATATAGAGCTCTCTCATGAGGTCTAAAGGAGGATGGAATTTTGTGCAAGTAAGGAAGCGCTGTTGGTTTGTGATTAGAGCTATTGGGTGTTTGCTTGAAGGAGGTGAAGAGGAGATTTCTTTCAGCTGGGAGGTGTTGCTGGATTGGGCCCATTGTGGTTGTAACTCTCTCAGAACTTTACTTCTATTATCAATAAAGTATTCAAGATTCTTCTATGTGCATGTGTCTTTATGATGAATAGATGTTTGTACATTTGATTTATGCTAATCCTATAATCGATTATGGATGTATGCTTCTTGTAGTTTCCTTTTCTTGTGCTTTTACAAGATCTGTGTGTAGCTGGGCCGGTGAAAGGGCAAGGAGCTAGGAGCAAGCAGCAAGGAGTGAAGACTGGATTGACTATAAGCGCAAGATAACGGTTAGTAGATCATCCTTTTCTTCCCTCTCTCATCTCATAAAGAAGAAACTTTGAATAGCTTTGCATTCAGTTGTTGCTGGAGTACTATCACCTTCAGAGTGGGATAGAGGCATTCTGCATTAGATACTTTTCCCCCCAACAAAATGGCGACTCCACTGGGGACCATATCTTGTTAGTTTGTTGTGTTTCTTGCTATTCATTTCATAAACAAGGAGAGTACCGAATCGAACTGTGTTTGAATCTATCAAACACAAAGTAGAGGGAAGCTACTCTGGCTCAGTTTCTGAGCAAGCTTATGATTTGAAGAACTGATCCACAAGGACTCTAATAAGCTCTTAGTGATAGCTTTTCATCCTCCTTTACATCCCTTAGTGTGTCCTTGACTGATAGCTTCTGATTTGAGCAAAAACTGTGAATTTTTGAGCAATCTGTGACCCGGAAACCAAGACGGACGAAAGTCTCATTCTTCATTGCAAGTTGTACACTAGCAGTCTGCATTTCAGCGCAGTTCCCGAAGGGGCTACCTGCGCTGAAGGTCAAACAGGCAGTGTTACACCTGCGCTGGACCAGTCTTGGCTTGAGTTCCTGGGGTTTCCTGCTGTGTCTTGATTTGTTTTCACTGTTGTTTTTGCTATTTGCTGCCAGTCAGTAGGCCTATCTGAAACCATCTTCCTTTGTCATTATTCCGCCTCAGTTGTATAAAGAGACTGTATTTGTTCTTTTGTATTTCTTATGTCATTTACAGTTTCCCATAACAAAAGTGAACCAGTCTTGCATTGACCTCTTAGATCTGGACCTGTGATTAAGTGTCGTTTCTGATCTTAAGAGTTAGCTTATTTGTTGTTCATAGCTGATTGAGTATTGTCGCTTTCGTTATATGGTTTGAATTTACATATTTCTAAGTGTCGAAACAAGTAAATCGTAAGGTGTCTTTCGATTTTGGACGAGCTTGTTTGCTTTCGCTTGAAATTGAATTCAAAGTTATACAACAACTTTCTTTTTGCATTTCATCAACATTAAGAAAGAGAAAAGAAATACTTGCATTGTGCATGTACATTATGACAGTTTGCATGTTGATTTAGGGAAGTGCATTAGTGTGTGCTCTATGATCTGTGTGAAAAGGTGTTATCTTCCTTCTCCCTCAGTAGTTAAGGTTTTCAAAGTTGAAAGATTGAAAAGCTTGCTTATCATCTTAGATTGCATTCAGGAGTGTTTCTATACATCTCGTGGTGATCCATAAAGGAAAACTGCTAAACAAGATCAACCTTAAAATAAATTGAATTTACATAACAACGCATTGAAACATAACGCAAACATCTAGAGGTCTAAGCTAGAGACGTGTTCCGGCGTCGTTAAACGTGATATCTTAGCGTTGAGTGGTTGGGTGATTCCTCCACGGTGAAGCGATAAATATCAATACGGACTTGTGCTCCCACGTACCATCGCGTATATATTGGGAGACCCCTATAGGATCAAAGCCTTTATCCATAGGAAACCGTGTCAGCCGCTCTACTGATCGCAATGCAGTGAACACAGCATTCACGAAGATCGACCACTCGTACCGTAAAACGTATTCTGTGGTTTTGCGAAAAGTTTGGCACACCCTCTGCCTAGAACTCCAGAGCAGTTTCTTTTGGCCTTTTTCAAACTCTATAATTGAAAAAGTCCATCCGAGCATTTGTCACTTCGGGCTCGTTAAAACATCGAAGGAGACTAGAGTCATCTTTAGCTTTTTCTCGACTCTTAAAAAGTGAAAAAGCAAGTTGTGCCTGAGCGTCGTTATAAAATTTATTTTAAACGGAACATAATCACCTCCTATTCCTGCGTTGATCTTAAAGTTGAGAACATGGAACGCCCCAACCAAGGAACTCCACATGATGGAAGTCCTAGTCCATTCTCCTCTTGGGGAGAAGTTGGTGTGCCCCACATGGCCACATTGTCGCTTCCAGGGCTGACAATTGGCCTGCCTGTTTGGCTATTCTCAACTAGTGTAGTTCAGAACACCATGGTTCCTGAGCAGTCGAGTGAACAGTTAGATGAGTCTAGAGCATCCCACTAGCCTTCTACTTCTTCTAACCCTTCCTCCAATCCTTCATCTTCAAAAGGTAGGGATGGCAAAAGCCAAGCTCCCACGGAGAAGAAGGAAAAGAAGAAGAAAGAGAAGAAGAAGAAGGAGCCTAAGGCGACTGGGGGCAAGCAAAAGACATCTGACAAAAACCCACACACAGCACAGACCGGGCCTAAATCGCCATGTGTCATATGTAGAGGAGACCACTTCCATAGAGATTGTCCCTGTATTCCCCGGATACTAAGGGACTGGTCACCTCGTTTGCACAATTTGGGAGCATCAACCTCTGATAGCCATGTTGATTGCTTACCATCAACCAGCAAAAGTGAAGGTTCAAGACAAAGAGGGGGAGCAAGATCCCCCTGCAGACTGTGTGAAGGCGGTCACGCCATCCACCGTTGTCCCTTCTTAGACGAAGCGAAGAGAGTTTTGGAAGATCGTCCGGTTTCTCCGGTAATACTTCCTCCTGGATACAAAAAACTCGTGCCAAGTCCTTCGTTGGTTGAAAATACGGCTGGCCAGCTCAAGTGGTCAGCTGAAGCGTCAGTCATTGAAAATGAACCTACTGAATCCAGACCAGACGAAAGTCTAAAGGTCGATACGGCAGTTGACCCGGTTCTTCCTTCAGAGGTTTCATCCTCAAATGACACCGTCACTGAAGATTCATCTTCAAATGACACCCTCACGGAAGAGAATAAGGATGACACCATCCAGATTCTTTTCGTCAACACAGATTCTGATGAGCATCAGGGCAATGCGCCCATTCCTTTATCGCAGGAAGGAACATCGTCAGGATCGTATCCGGCCGTGTATTCGGTCCCACCACCAAGCAACCTGGTTGTGTCCTTTGATTGGAACCAACTGGGCAGACCCCGGTTACCAGCCAGTATACCATTCAGAATCATAGTCCAAATTTATAGAATGGTGATGGCTGGAACTATCATTGATGAAGGGGCATCTATGAGTATCCTTTCCTCTGTTGCTTGGAAAGCACTAGGTTCCCCGGCGCTTTTGCCTGAGATGAGAAATCTCTCGGGCTTTGATAAAGGAACCAGTCGACCATTAGGAATCCTCCCCAATGTGCCTGTTACATTGAAAGGGAAGACCGTTAATATGAACGTGATGGTCATTCAAGGACCCTTGGATTATAACCTACTCCTTGGACGTGACTATATATATTGCATGGGAGCTATAGTCTCCTCACTCTTTAGAGTATTGTGTTTTCCACACGAAGGAAGGATGGTCAAGCTCGTAGACCAACTTTCATTTCCGAGATCACGCATCGCAAATAGTCAGATACCAATCCTCAATGGTCTATTCACCCAAGAAATGTCTCCACCCCCAGTCCTCCTTCCCGATGAATGCGAGTGATTCGGAAAGATAGAACTGGAACCCAGGGGGCATGCATCTTGGTCTGCTTCGGGCAGAGGAAACCTTGGGTATAAAGTAGAATTTCCGCGAAAGAATATGACTAGTCCATACCCCGTCCGTGGATGGAAGAGGGGTTGTTCTAGAATAGGATTCTTTTGATAAGGTTACTTGTTTGACAAGGGTCATTCAACTTTGTCTAAAAAGGTAGGCTACCAAGGAAAGAGATTCTATTGCGGCAGCAAATGGTAACCATCTTTGGGTAAAAGGCAAGCCTCACCCATTAAAACTAATGTTTTAGAGGATAAGTAGGGGCAGCCTCCAAAGAAGGGGATCCCTTTGCTGCAACAAGTAGTAACCATCTTTGAGTAACCTAATGATAGACATCGCCAAAGAAAGAGTTTCATTTGCGGCAGCAAATAAAACCATTCTTTGGGTAACCAGAAAGAGGCAAGCCTCACCCTTTAAAACAAATGTTTTATCGGATAAGTAGGGGCAGCCTTGAAATTTTACTTTATACCTGGGGGCATGCAAACCTTTTGGAGTGCAAGCAAAGAGCGGTTATTTATCTGCTTTTTGGATTAGTCGTTTCCGAACTTGCATGAAGAAAGGATGTGGGGCAAAAGTCAAAATTTGCCAAAGAGCATAGCTTATGTGAGGTGCAAGCTCTATAAAAATTGGAATCTTGCAGGAAGACATTTCTTATCTTATGACTGGTATATCGAGCAGTTTTAGCATAAAGTTCATGCTCGTTAAAAAATAAACACAAGATCCGAGCAGTTTTAAAGCGGTCTTCATGCTCGTTAGAAAATAAATATAAGCAGTGAGCAATGTTTCCTCCAGAGTTTAAGCTCATTTTTAAATAAAAAATGAACCTATTCCGGTAAATAACCATTGTGATCGTAAATTTAATTAGCCATAAAAGCCTTGGTCGTGTTTGCACCCGCCACCTCCATTTCATTTGGCCAATCGTTCACCTCCATATGATTGTTTACCCATTTTGAGGAACAGCTGCGAAGAGTGATTTCACTTAGCCATCCTTGTGACACTGTCGTGATTGGAAAATTCCAACCTGTACCTGGAATCCGCTGCTATCCCTGTTTATCACTCGTTCCTCAAAAGACGAGTCTTCTTTGAGCTCCTTTCATCTGACTCGTAAAATATGAAAAGTTTGCCGAGTTTTGGCCTTCCAGCTCGTTAAAAGGACCGAAAGAGCTATCCCTCCTCTAGATTTTAATCTTTTTGGACCTGAGGGATTATTGCAAAAAAAGGTCGAGCGCTTGTTTTATTCGGCTCGTTAAAGTTATCGAAAATTCATCCTTTTTGTATTGTTTTATACTTTTTCGGACTTAAGGGATTAGATGACGAAAAAGGAATTTTGGAGTTAACTTTCTGTACCTTTTCAGACTCTCTAAAAATGAAAAGGACCGAGTTTTCCTTTTCGTTAGACTCATTAAAATGATTAAATAGCGACAAACTTGTCTTTAGACGAGAACGAGTTTCCCTATCGCTAGGCTCGTTAAAACATAGCGATGGGCTTGCCCGAAGGGCAGGTTATAGAACAAGCATATGATATCCTCCTCAAGCTTGACAAAAATAAAGAGGTACTGGTCAGAAATGACTGGGGAAAAATTGGGAGAATCTCGAAGCTTTGATGGTAGCAAGTCGCTCTTGAACATGACACTTTGTCCTCCGTATCACATCGGGTTGGGTTGTCTCATTCACCGGTCTCATCACCATGGTCCTCGCCAAACCATCCGTATTTGGGGTAATGATACCGATCCATCACATTAGTGTCGTTATATGTTCAAGAGATGTGTTCAGAAAGAGTCAGCCGTGTCCCATCCACTGCCATACATTATCCTTCATCCACCCATGATCGCCACCCTGAATCATATCTCACAGTTTGTTTTCACCTCCACTAAAGTCATTAGCTCCGTTCCGTGTCACTGATGTGGGATTCATTAAGGCCCTCCTTTGACGGATCGCTTCTTGTCGACTTCAGCTCATTATCCAAGAAGTTGATCTAGGAACACCCCCCCCAGTACTTTGAAGCTTGCATGCCTCAATGGCAAGTTTCTCACTTCCGGCGACAGGTATACATCAATGACCTTCGACCAGAAGATTTTGCGTGGTGTTTGACGCCAAGTCCTTTATTCACACCACGTGAATTGTACTGTAGTACCTTGAGGGTCATTGTCATTATTGGTGATTCCTCTCGCGCTTGTTAACGGTTTACATTATTGACCGGTAATCAAGCGATGTCTTTCCATGTTCGACTTCAGCGTAATTCTCACATGGATCGACTTGTACTTAGAGTGAAGATCGAACGAGATTGAAGACCCCGGATCTAGTTTCATCCATCCGGGCTGTGATATATATTCAGGATATAAAGACATTTGATATGTACATCGTTACAGCAAATGATCATCCTCCTCAAAGGATGATAATTTCAGCAGAGAATTATCAGTCTATCATCAGACGATCGTCTGTTATATGTACCAAAATGAATTTATAAAGCTGAGCATGGGAATTCCCGCCTCAGCTAGATCATGAAAGCAGAATGAAAAATAATGTATTGTATTGTATTTTATTGCAGGGCACCTCTCAGCCGATTGAATGAACTTCGGATCCTCCTAATAAAGCATTTCACCCGATAAAACGACCTCATACTTTAGGGGGCAACTGTTATAGACATTTTTGTGCCTATCATCATGGAGCATGAAATGTCAATAATCTGAGGGATCCAAAGTCCCTAAACATGTTGTTCTTACCCTTAGAGGAACAAGGTCTGCAAACCACAACACTGAGAATCAGTTCTCCACTCAAAAACACTCAAAAACAGACTATTTCTGGATCATGTCAGCTGCTCCACTAAGCATCTGCGCTGAATGTCAACTGCTCATCCTTGTACCTGTGCTGAAGGTCAAAATCAATGAAGGCTACCTGCGCTGGGCGAGATTGGCCAAGTGGCACAGTCATTCTGCAAGGTGTCAACTGCCCAGGAAGCTTCCAAACTGACACTTGGGTCAAGAAATTCGCCTAGTGATGAGTAAGAGGGTCTTGATCTCCAAGTGGAAGCAAGATTCTCCAAGTGGACTAAAGAACTGAAGATTAACTAAAGTGGGAGAGGACACAAGTCAGCTTTAGGCCAGTCTCAAGATGACTCATCCTTTCTCCAAAACCCTATATATAGAGCTCTCTCATGAGGTCTAAAGCAGGCTGGAATTTTGTGCAAGTAAGGAAGCGCTGTTGGTTTGTGATTAGAGCTATTGGGTGTTTGCTTGAAGGAGGTGAAGAGGAGATTTCTTTCAGCTGGGAGGTGTTGCTGGATTGGGCCCATTGTGGTTGTAACTCTCTCAGAACTTTACTTCTATTATCAATAAAGTATTCAAGGTTCTTCTATGTGCATTTGTCTTTATGATGAATAGATGTTTGTACATTTGATTTATGCTAATCCTATAATCGATTATGGATGTATGCTTCTTGTAGTTTCCTTTTCTTGTGCTTTTACAGGATCTGTGTGTAGCTGGGCCGGTGAAAGGGCAAGGAGCTAGGAGTAAGCAGCAAGGAGTGAAGACTAGATCGACTATAAGCGCAAGATAACGGTTAGTAGATCATCCTTTTCTTCCCTCTCTCATCTCATAAAGAAGAAACTTTGAATAGCTTTGCATTCAGTTGTTGCTGGAGTACTATCACCTTCAGAGTGGGATAGAGGCATTCTGCATTAAATACTTTTCCCCCCAACACATGGGTCCATGGAATGGACCGATGTTGCCCGTTCCAACAATGATAGTGCTCAGATAGATCTTTCTAATGAGCTGTTGTACGCGTCAAACGGAGATCATATGCCAAAGTTACGACCCCGGGAAGTTTATGTACCAATTTACCCCAAACGGGGCCCACAGTTTGGTGTTTCATCTCCTAGGGTTAGGTTTTGGAATGTTAAGGGTTTTCCATTGTTTCTCAACAATAAATAGGCCTTTGAGCCTCATTGTAACACAATTCAGAGGCATGTAGCCATCACATCTCTTCTCAGAGATAAGCTACCATTGCCCTAGCTGGTTTATTTCCATTTCTGGTTGTAAGCATATTTCAGTATTTTTCCATTAATGAAATGAAGTATTATTTCCCCTGCATCTTTGTGTATATGGTTATCTCTGTAATTTGTTGCGTTCCTGTTTAAATCCGGATAAAAAAGGCAAACAAGTGTTTTAGGCCTACCTTGGGTCCAATGCAAGTTTGTGGAAGCCTCGCTCCTTTGATCCAAATGATCTCCTTTGTAGCGAATCTGCAAACACAAACAAGCAAACAAATTAAATAGCACCTGAAAAGTCATTATCATAAATCATACTTATCATGATGATCAAGGAATTCATGAAACAAATGACATAAGACAATTTGTTGAGAAAAATGAATCTGATTGTATTAATTCAAATCAAAGAAGAACTTTACAACCTGTGCCTTGATGTTGTACAAGCTCCTCCTAGGGTCCAACAAGAAGTCTCCTCTACTTTGACAAGTTTTCACTCTCTTCCCAATGAAGCCAAAAGATATGTGATCTCTCCTCTAAGCTTAACTAGGAAGTCTCAATTCTACTAGCATTTACCCTAAAAAATGTTCAGCTTCTAACCTCCCTAGCAACCAACCCAATGCCTTAATTTATAGTGCAATGGAGGGAAGTTACTAGGTCCTCCTTCAAAGGGATAAAGCCCTCCTTCAAAGGGATAGCTCCTCTCATCAAGGGATTAGCTCCTTCTCTTTTGGGATGCATGAACCATCTAAGAGCGAACAATCCACGTCAAAATTCCTTCTAGAATCATCTAGAATTAACCCAAAGTGATTTTTTTAGAATAAACTTGTGCCTTATGAACTTTCACAAGGGTCTGCACCCACTCCTTTAGGGACAGAGCGGGCAGGTCTGTAGGTATTGTGAATAGGGGGTGCAGGACTGCAGGCAACAGTGAGAGAAAGTGCGGAACCAGAGCTTTGTTGATTTTTAATGTCTTTCTCTCATTTTCAAAGCTTGACATGAAGAGCTAAGGTCTAAGACTTGATTAGGAGGACAGTATAAGTGATGATAGACCCATACTGACTGTAAATAGTCATGGGGACGATATTTTTGTGTAACAAAGCCCATTCCCTTGGCTGTGGTTTCGCTAGATAGTAGATAGGGACAGCAGGAATCTCGTTAATCCATTCATGCGCATCACTAATTAGATGACGAGGCATTTGTCTACCTTAAGAGAGTCATAGTTACTCCCGCCGTTTACCCGCGCTTTGTTGAATTTCTTCACTTTGACATTCAGAGCACTGGGTATAAATCACATTGCGTCAGCATCCACAGGGACCATCGTAATTCTTTGTTTTAATTAAATAGTCGGATTCCCCTTGTCTTTACCAGTTCTGAGTCGACTGTTCAATGCCTAGGGAAAAGCCCCCGGCAGGGGGCATTCTACGCCCGTATCCCAATCGAAACGTGTCTGCCCACCCTCACCGCGAGAGCAGCTCGGGCAGACTGCCGACAGCCCACGAGTTGAGGGTGAAGACCCCTAGGCCCAACCCTCAGAGCCAATCCTTTTCCCGAAGTTACGGATCCATTTTGCCAACTTCCCTTACCTACATTGTTCTATTGACCAGAGGTGGGCAAGCTGTTAAAAAGAAAAGATAACTCTTCCCGGGGCCCCCAACGACGTCTCTGGATTTCCTAACATTGTCGCACGCCGCCATGTCCCAGTTCGAGAATATTAACTCGATTCCCTTTCGATGCTCGTGCAGAGTGCACCCTTGATACAAGGCTTCCCCATCTCTTAGGATCGACCAACCCATGTCCAAGTGTTGTTCACATGGAACCTTTCCCCACTTCAGTCTTCATAGTTCTCATTTGAATATTTTCTACTACCACCAAGATCTACACAAGGGGCCAATCCACCCAAGCTCACGCCCGAGGTTTCTCAACGACCCCCGTGTCCTCCTACTCATCGGAGCCAGGCAATTTCTCCAACGGTCGAGTATAGGTTGCGCGCTTTAGCGCCATCCATTTTCAGGGCTAGTTGATTCGGTAGGTGAGTTGTTACACACTCTTTAGCGGATTTCAACTTCCATGACCACCGTTCTGCTGTCTTAATCAACCAACACCCTTTGTGGGATCTAGGTTAGCATGCAATTTGGTACCATAACTCGACTTTCGGTTCATCCCACATTGCTAGTTCTGCTTACCAAAAATGGCCCACTTGGAGCTCTTGATTCCATGGCGCGGCTCAATGGAGCAGCTGCACCCTCTTACTTATTTAAATTTTGAGAATAGGTCGAGGGTGTTATGCCCCCGATGCCTCTATCATTTGCTTTACCTGATAAAACTCACACGTGAGCTCCAACTATCCTGAGGGAAACTTTGGAGGAAACCAGCTACTAGATGGTTCGATTAGTCTTTCGCCCCTATACCCAAGTCAGACGAACGATTTGCACGTTAGTATCGCTACAAGCCTGTTACACTAAAAAATGTCACCTTGACTACTTACAGTTAGTATGGCTCAAATCAACAGTCATGCTACCCTCTTAGGCAAAGTCTTATGCCTCTGTTATCCATCTCAAACTCAAAGAAGAGAGAAAGTCTTGTCAAAAATATGTTTATCTCTGGGGTCGCAGGTTCTCTCTAGCCTTACCTGCGGGGACGCGGACCATGTTCACAAAAGGTGCGTCCTTGGACGCTTTGTATGTTAAGGGACAGGTGCGTCCTTCTGTAAAAGGCAAAATGCGCGAGTTTCATCTTAAAAAAGTTACTTGTGGTTACTTCTAGAACTTTCTAGAGGTCGGTTTGATGATTTGGATGCGCCTCCAGTTGGTTCATGTATCTCTATTAAGGGGGAACTTATCCCATCAATAAGGGAGCTATCCCACCCAAAGAGGGGGATTATCCCATTGATGGTGGACCTGAATAACCTCTTTACAGCACTATAAATAAAGACATTGAACCAGAGGGAGGAGAGGTTGGAGCTATACATTTTCTTTGGGTAAATGCTGCAGGAATTAGGACTCCCATTTAGAGCCTTGTGAGGAGAGATTGTCTTTGCTTGATTCTACTTGGAAGTGGGTGAGCTTTGTCAAAGTAGAGGAAAACCCTTGATGGACCCTGGGAGGAACTTGCACAACACCAAGGCCAGGTTGTAAGAGTTTCTTTGTTTCGTTATTAATACAAACTGGTTTATTTTTCTCAATAGCTTGTGTTAATGAGTTATTTCATGTGTTCCTTGGTCTACATGTTGAATATATGTTTTATTATATGAAATGCAAGTGCTTGGTAATTGTTTGATTGTTTGTGGTTGCAGGAATTGACTTGAAGGAGGAGCTCATCCGGATCGGCAAGGACGGACTACAACAACCGCGTTTTGGAATAAGGTAAGCCTAAACACTTGTAGTTTTCATGTTTTAAAAGGTATATTTAGAGAAAGATTACTCCATTTTGTCTTGTTTGTCGCTAGAGAGTTTAGACTCCTAGGGAGGTCAGTTGTGTCCGCACAAACGACTTTTTCCGCCACGACAAATTGGCGACTCCGCTGGGGAATCCATTAATGAGAGAGTCTTTTCCTTTGTGTGAACTTTGCTCTGAGAAAATCATTTTTGTTTTCTGGTTTTTGACTGTGAGAATTAGTATTTGGGTGGCTTAGCTTTAGATCTGGTTAGTCTTGGTTTTTCTTAACTTTTCCCGAAGGACGCACCCTTTGAGTACTGCACAGTGCGTCTTTGGACGCGCTGTTGCCGTTTGCACAGAGCGGGGCCGCACCTGTGACAACGGGTTGCCTGCGTCTTCCTGTAAAATTTAGGAAAATTCCATTTTTTGCTTTAATTGCTTTTAGATTTTGATATTTTCTTGTGTTTTCTGCCCAGATCCTTTAGTACCCTGTCAAAAATTTTCACCTGAACTGGTTTTGTGAGCTTTGAGTGTTTTAGTGGTTTTCAACGAAGTTTAGGCCTAGGGTCTGATTTTTCAATAGGTCCTGTAGTGACTTTGACGGTAGAAAGTTGTCCAGCCTTAGATCTCTCTGGTTAGTCAGCCTTCTTAGAAGTCGGGCCTGTCGTAAAGTCTCCTTGTGTGAGCAGCTTGCCATTTAAGTTGTTTTGGGTCAAATTTCGAATTACTTGTTTATAAAGTGTTGATTTCCATTTTACAAAAGAACAAAAAGATTAGAGTTTTGTTTTGACTAGTTTTTGGTTCTGCAATAAGCTAGTCCTTGATTTGATTGTGATCAAGTAAAACACCTTAGAATAATCATTGTTAGTTTTGGCCTCGTTAAGATTGCTTAGAGTAAATTTACCTTTTAGTTTGCTTATGAGTGCATTTTCATAGATTTTAATAGTTGTTAAGATTGATTTTTGGTTATATTAGATTTATTTGCTTTATTAAAAGAAAAATACAAAAACATCTTCTTTAAAAGTCTTGTTTCAAGTAGCTTTTTGTTTTGGAAAGAGAAAAAGAGTTTTTTCGTGCATGTAAAGAGCGGTCATGTTTTTTATGCTTGGAAAAGACAAACGAATTGTTTCTTTGATTGTCTTCAATTAAGAAGTTGCTTTTATAAAGATTGCATTCTCTCAACTTTTTAGTTAAGCAATTCATCGAAAAAGTAAAGTAGTGGGTAAATCATTTTAGGTGCATTTTGTAGTGGTTTCGAGTCGAGTCAACACACCACTGGTTTCACTTCCATCACCTTTTGACTTAAGAAACAACCTTAAAAGTAACGCTTAAATTAAAATCAATCTAGTAATTTTTATTTTTCTAGGGCTCTAAAACACCAACATAGCTTAGGCTAGGGTCTTGGAGTAGGTGAGTACTTAACTCTCCAAGACTACAAAACCAAACAGATAGTTTATCTTGAGTAGAATAAATCCAATTGTTTCAGTTACACTCTGGGAAAGCTCCTCTTAAAGGAGAAGCACGAGCTCGTGTCCGAACCAGTGAGGGGATCATTCCTCCCTCGTTGGGAACGACGCCAGACAGTACGTATTACAAACGGTAAACCTCGGATTAACCATTGTCGAGGAGCCAGGGGTCACTTATCGGTAAAACTTGGATTGTTGTCAAGGAGCCGGTAAGGGGATTGGAGCTTGTTACTCTGCCCTTGCGTGCTGTCGGAGTTTAGACTGTTCCCCCAGGTGTAATTGTTGTGATTGGTAACTTTAGTGACCATAATCTTTAGGGTTCTACCGAGGTGACGGTGGAGGGAAGGTCCCACTGTACCTGGAGCAGACGTCGGTTATACTCACTTGGATTTTCCGGGGGGTTCACTTCACTTCGAGATGGTTAAAGTGGAGGAACTTGTGCCGGTCTATTCATTAAGCAGGTTGCCGGGGTAACTGTTCCACCCACCATTTCTGTACTGAATCCTGCGAGGTTGGGCCTAATCACCAACTAGCGCTTTTGGTCCGGAAGACTACTATTTGTGTGTGGTTTGACGCTCTAGATTATTTAGGCGTGTGCTTCAAATTTGTTTGCTTCTTTAGAAGACTTTAGGTGGTTTGATTTGAAATTTTTACTTTGTTTTCGTGTGTTGTAGTTAAAAATCTTTAATTGTGGCGGAATTACCGAGACAGTCCCGTAGACTTCGGGGCCAGTCTCCTGAAGTTGTTTCTGTGGCCGAATTGTTGAGAAGATCACGTAGACTTAGGGGGTCCCCTCCTCGAGACGACCCAGGTAATTTAGAAGGGTTAAAGGTCCTTGTAACTCCTCCTAGTGACAGTAGAGTAGGTTCACCTGAAGAAGGAGAATCTTCCTTGGTAGTCCATCCAGATTACCAAAGTTTAGAAACAGGTTACAATCCCGAAACTGTTACAGTTTCCGAGCTTGCTGGTAGTTTTTCATCTGCCAGTGAAACAGGCGAAGAACCTGAAATTTCCGAACCTGTTACTCCAACTTCTAGTGTCCCTGATTCACTGAGAATAGAAAGAATTATCACCGAAAATCTACCTTCTGGTTTGATTGCTATAGAAGAACTTGCTCCAGAAGAAGATATAGGTGTCTCTCACCTTGAAGGTCAACTAACTATTGATCTAAGGGAGCGTGAATCCATCTTTTACAGTCCTCCTAGAAGTACTTCTTGGTACCTTGCGTTAACCAATTTTTTAGACAACTCAGTCGGTTTTTCCACACCTCGTACTCCTTTTCCACCCGGAGGTATTCATACTCCTGTAAATATGTCTGGTCAGTCGTCCGTGTTTACACAAAGTCCTGAATCTTTTTTACACGGCGGTCCTTCTGTTCCCACTGGGTATCAGTCACTTTCTGGTACCTTTGCGGGGGCATCTCCTCAACCCATTGATCATGGGTTATTTGCTGGAAACAGTGGTAATATACCATTGGGTGTAGGAGACATTTACATGATGTCAGGTTCAGTTCCCGTTTCCCAACCTCAAGGTGGCCAATTACCGCCTGGGGGGCAACCGCAGTTAACGCCTGGGGGGCAACCTCAAGGTACACAACTTGTGTCTGGGGGGCAACCTCAAAGTCAGTATGTACCTATGGCGCAATACTTACCTCAAGGTCAACCTCAGCCTCAATATGTACCCCAAGGTCAACCTCAGTATCAATATCAACCTCAAGGATGGCAACCTCAAGGATGGCAACCTCAAGGGTATCAACCCCAAAGTTATCAACCTCAAGGGTACCAACCTCAAGGTCAAGGTCAACCCCAGTATCAGTATTTACCTCAAGGTTATCAACCTCAAGGTCAATACTCAAGTCAAGGTTATCAACCGCCTCAAGGTCAGTCATATGTTCCAAGTATGGGAACTGCACCTTACAATTATCAATCCTACCCTCAATCTGGTTATGGATCTCAGTACCCTCAACCTGTTACGGGTCAGTACCCTGGAATGTTAGTATGGGATCCCTCACAGGGTCAACAGATGTTGCAGCCAAGTGTACAAATGCTTCCTCAAGCTGGACAACCCGTAGTTTCTGGTCCAACCCAGCAACCGCAACCTGTCCAGCCCAATGTTCAAGCTTCTGTAGCTTCGGTAGTTACTCAGCCGGCAATTGCACCTAGTACTCCATCTCAAACGGCTGCTGCAACTATCGCTACATCTACCATACTTACTTCTGGAGTATCGACGGCTCCAGTTTCTACTGTCCCTGTTACCGCACCTCAGACATCTTTACCGTTGTCTGGATCTACGATTCAAACCACAGTCCAGATGCCTGTAGGTCAGCCTGGTATAAGTACGGTTGTGACTACTCAACCTCAATTTGTTCAACCTCCGTACCAGGGACAGTACCAACCTGGGCAAGCTGTCCAACAACCGGTTTACCAGTATCAACCGTATCCTGGGTACACTTATCAACAACCTCAACAACCCCAGTACGGTCCGGTTAATCCTGGTTTTCCAGGAGGATATAATATCCCAAATGCGACTCCTGTTCCTAGTTATCCTGGATATCCTCCTCCTGGGGCTGGTATTGTGACCCAGAGTTTTAGAGATCCTAACCGGCAGTTACCGTTTATTGCAACTTTAGATTTACCCGACTTGACGCGCCTAACGAACGATCCAATTCAATATCTTCAGTTCTGGCCGCCAATGCCAAATAAGTTGCCCAGTGATATACCCAAGTTCGAAGGTAAGTCTGGAGAGGATCCGTCCAATCATGTGATGACTTACCACCTCTGGTGTGCTTCGAATTCTATCTCAGATGATTCCATCCGCTTACGTCTTTTCCAGCGTACACTCATTGGTCTCGCGGCCAAGTGGTACATTGAGTTACCACGGGCCTCTTTTTACAACTTTAGCCAGTTAGCTACCTCGTTCTTAACTCACTTTCAGTTGCCGGTCAGATACGATAACGGCACGGAGTTATTAACTTCACTAAAACAATCGACGTCCACGTATATTTCTGATCACATTCATGAGTGGAGACGTCGAAGGAGATTAGTGAAAGTTTTTATCCCGGACCAAATCTTAGCTGAATGGTTTGTCAAATCATTATTACCGAAGATTACTGAAGATGTCGCTAAGGCCGGAGTAGTTACTGAGGAGCAAGTCATTGCTCAGGCACAATACCTTGACTTAGTTTACACTCAGTCGGGTACGTTACACGAGAAGATTCCGGATCTTCCAAAGTCGAATCAAATCGCTGCTGCTCCTTCGGGATCTCATGCCGCTGATGGTATGATTGGTATCGTGACTACGAAGAGTAAGAAGAAGTCTTCCAAGGCCTCCAATACTCCAATTATCACTTTGCCTGATTCTCCGACAGGAGAGTCTTCTCCTCCTGAACTTACCGCCGACATTCACGCTGTAGAGTCATCTACGGCCAAATCAAAAAACGGTGGAAAGAAGAAAGGAAAGAAGAAGGCTAAAGCAGACAAGGCTCCAAAGGAGAAAACTGAAAAGTCGGAAACCAATGACGAAAAACGCAAACCTCGATATCCTTGTCTTATTTGTGAAGAGGATCATTTTACGAGAGATTGCCCTCATCGGGCCGAGGTTGTTAAAATAGTCAAAGGTTCTCCCACTCCTGCTGTGTTAAAGAATCCATTTCCAGAGCAGGAGAATAAGATGATAGGTTCTTCTTCGAATGCCAGTGAAGAACCCATTTTGATGATGTCTCATGTGAGGATTGCGACTCGATCGCAAGATTATGGTAGTAAGGCTCCTGTTGATGGCAAAGAAGCAGAATCTTCTCACTCTAACCCATCAACCTCAGCTCCTGGTTCCGATCCACTACAGATCGAAAAACCTAACCCAGACTTAGTGATTAAGCCGCCCGCCAAGGGTGTACTTCGAAGGTCTGCTTTCAATCCACATGCGAGAGCAGCCCAGAATTACAACATTGTTGAGGACTTAGCTGTTTCACCTTCAGCAATGTCGGCACTCGAAGTGCTGCAATCATGCCCAGCACAACGGAAATTGCTTTTGTCGGCTATCGGAGCTGTCGATGTTCAGGACCCGAACCTAATGATCTTTGATCTAGAAAATAGTACACCACGTCTCCCCCATCAAATGGCTTTCCAAATTCCAGTGATAGTCAAAAACAGGCCTATTCATCGGACTGTGATTGATGAGGGAGCTTCTACGTGTATTATGTCGATTCAATGTTGGAGATCGCTTGGTTCTCCTTCGTTGAACCAATCCCCCACCATCCTTAAGGCCTTTGATGGCCGTGGGTTCCGTCCGTTTGGTATTCTACAAGAATTGCCTATAGGGGTTGAAGGTAAAACCGTTAGTCTGGATGTGGAAGTGGTTGATGCCCCTCTAGACTACAACCTTCTTTTGGGTCGAAGTTGGTCATATGCTATGACAGCGGTCGTTTCATCGGTCTTCAGAGTAATTAAGTTTCCACATAACGGTAAGATCGTGACTATTGATCAGCTGACATACTTTTCATCCGACCCAGCCTCTTCAGAGAGTATCCAGCATGTTGGTAAAACGACAATCCCTTATAGGGACGTTGGTGTAGGTTTAGTTAAGGATTCCGGTTTACTGGGAACTTTTCCTCTCCCTCCACTCAGCGCAGATCCTTCATTTGCAACCATTCATATGATTACATCAGAAAACATTATTTATGATGATCCTTGGTTCGTCCCATCTGACTCTGAGATAGACTCACTCGGTGATGTTATGCCTTTGAGTCCATATGAAATTGCTTATGAAGCTCTCATGTCTTTTACTGACTTTCATTCAACCGAAGTCGACCAAATGAATGTGGTCAGTGAAGAGTCACTTTTCACCTCACCCTTAGAACGGATAACGTTTCCCGAAGTCGTGTCATCTGACGAACAACTTCGCGAAATCCTAAGTGTAGACGATCTACCATGGGAAGATCTCCATCACAGATCTTCGTTTTTACCTAAGGATGATGCATTTGAAAATGATTTTTCATCTATCTTTACCGCTGAATATGTCAAAGACGCTCAGGATCCAACGAAACATTCTGATTCAGAGTTGAATTTAGGGAATATTTCTCGTACTATTCCCATTGATATTTCAGTGAAGCCCGGAATCGAGGAAAACATTCATATAGGTGCCGCATGTACTGAAGAAGAAATCCAAACTTACAAGGCCCTATTCCAAGAATTCCGCGACGTGTTTGCCTGGTCTTACGAGGAAATGCCAGGAATTGATCCTGCCATTGTTGTTCATGAAATAAAGACCTACCCGGATGCTAAACCCGTCCGGCAACGGTTGCGTCAAATTCACCCTCGAAAAGCGGCTGCGATTAAAGCAGAAGTCGAAAAGCTGTTGAAAGCAGGTTTCATTTATCCGATCCCGTTAACGGATTGGGTATCGAATATTGTTCCGGTCAACAAGAAACAAGGAACAATAAGAATCTGTATCGACTATAGGGATATAAATCGAGCTTGTCCAAAAGACAACTATCCTACGCCTTATATCGATCAAATTATTGATGATTGTGCCGGAAGTGAAATGTTTTCCTTCATGGATGGTTTTTCAGGCTATAATCAAATCAATATTCTACCTGCCGACCAACCAAAAACGGCATTCATTTGTCCATGGGGGACATTTGCTTATTGCAAATTACCTTTTGGGCTTAAGAATGCCGGGGCCACTTTTCAACGGGCGATGTCTTATGCATTTCATGACATCAAGCACATTGTGCAACCCTATCTCGATGATTTGCCTGCTCATTCTTTACATCGAGCTGATCACCTTGTCCACCTACGAGCAATCTTTATGAGGTGTAGGCATTATCGAATTCGGTTGAATCCCCACAAGTGTGTTTTCTGTATAGAAACAGGTCGATTGCTGGGATTTGTTGTTTCAAAAGCCGGCATTCGCGTCGATCCCTCGAAAGTCGAGGCTATCATCAAATTGCCTCCTCCTTCGAGTTTGCGCCAACTCCAAAGTTTGCAAGGGAAAGCGAACTTTTTACGCCGATTCATCCCAAACTACGCCGAGGTCACTAAAGGTTTTACACGGTTGTTGAAACAGAACGCACAATTCTTTTGGGACGAGATTGCCCAACAATCTTTTGATGCACTTAAACACGCGTTGACCCATGCACCGTTATTGCATCCTCCCAACTACAACCAAGACTACTTCTTATACCTCGCAGCTTCGCATTCCACCATTGGAATGGTGTTAGTTCAAGAAGATGAATTCGGAGCGGAGCATGTGATATATTATCTTAGTAGGACCTTGAATCCAACTGAGCTAAAATATTCGCATGTGGAGAAATTGGCCCTGGCAGCCGTTCAAGCTGTCCAGCGTTTCCGTCACTACATTCTTCTCCGCAAAACTACAGTTATTTCGGATTGCAACCCTATGATTTATATTTTGACAAAACAACTGCTAGGGGGCAAGTACTCTAAATGGATTGTTATCCTGCAAGAGTTCGACTTGGAGTTCGAGAAGTCCAAGTCTAAGAAATCCTTAGTTTTTGCGGAATTGATGTGTGATTTCCCGAGTGCTGACACAGAGACTGTGGCAGAGGAGTCCATTGCGGACGAATCTTTGTTTCTTATCAGTACTGTAGATCCGTGGTACGGGGATATAATCATTTATCTCCAAACCCAAACCTTTCGGCCTGAAGCTTCCAAAGCGGAACGTCGAAAAATTCGGTTTCAATCCCAGCATACAAAATTATTGGAGATACACTTTATCGCCGGGGGGCAGACTTAGTTTTTCGACGTTGTTTAACTCACGAAGAGGCTGAGAGGGTTTTGAATGATTGTCACTCTGGAGCATGTGGCGGTCATATGTCTGGGTATGCCACAGCTCAGAAGGTGTTGCGCGCTGGCTATTTCTGGCCGTCTATGTTTAAAGATTGTATCATTGCAGTCAGAAAGTGCCACAACTGTCAAGTGTTTGATCGCAAGATGCGCGCTCCACCTGCTCCTCTCCACCCTATAATTGCCGTTGGTCCATTCGCCAAATGGGGTATCGACTTTATTACTTGTAACCCTCACTCGGCCGGGGGGCATGCGTATATCATCCTTGCGGTTGATTATTTTACTAAGTGGGCCGAGGCGATGCCTACATTCGACGCAAGCGGCAAAACAGCTGCAGTTTTCGTATTCAATCATATCATAACTAGGTTTGGTGTCCCACAAGCAATCATTACTGACCATGGGAGCCATTTTCGAAATGTCATGATGACTGAGCTTACAAGCCAGCTTGGTTTGCGCCACGATAGCTCTACTCCTTATTATCCGCAAGCCAACGGTTTGGTTGAGTCTATCAACAAAGTTCTAGTTATCATGATCCGACGAACCATTGGTGTTCATCGGTCGAATTGGCACAACATGTTATTTTCAGCGCTATGGGCATACCGAACCTCAGTGAAAAATTCAACAGGTTCACTCCTTTCCAGCTAGTTTATGGCTTAGAAGCTGTGTTACCCATTGAATGCGAAATCCCATCACTTCAAATGGCTGTCGAATTACTTCCAGCTACTTCCGAAGAGGAGAAACGTTTATTGTACTTGGCTAAATTAGATGAGACTCGACGTGACGCTACATTGGCAATCGAGACTCACGCGAAACGAATGAAAGCTCAGTATGATAGAAATGTAACCCCTCGAAGTTTTTCGGAAGGAGACCTAGTACTATTATATGATCAAGCTAACGATAAGCTAGGTGCCGGAAAATTCGTTCCCATGTGGCATGGGCCCTACATTGTAAAGCGAAAGCTAGCAAAAGGGGCTTATGAGCTAGTTGACTTTGATGGGGACTCTTTGGGTAAACCCAGAAATGGACTTTACCTAAAGAGGTATTATGCTTAAATGATGGGAATGGAGAAATTTTTAGATAGGTTAGATTTTCTTTCTAGCTAGCAAGTGTGTTAGTTTAGTCAGTGTGCTTAGCTTAGAGAGTGTGGTTTTTCGTCGTTATTCTGGCTTATCTTGGTTTTACTCTTGATATTGTAGATGTCGACGCCTCTCCAAACATACATTGGATTTGCTGATGGTGCTTGTCGTAGTACACGGAATATCTCTTCCGCAGCTTGGGTTATCTATTCGCCCTCTGACGAGTTAGTTTCTATGCATGGGGTAAGCCTCGGTCAAACAACGAACAACATTGCAGAATACAGTGCAGTGATTGAATTATTATCCGAATCTATTTCATTTGGAATTCGACGTTTGATAGTGAGGTTAGATTCTGAACTTGTTGTATTACAGCTTAATAGAGTTTATGCCATTAGGAATCCTGTGTTATTAAGGTTGTTTTTGAGAGTGCGTCTCTTGGAACGTGAATTTGATTACATTGAATATCAACATATTCCAAGGTCTTTGAATACATTAGCAGATGCAATTGCTTCTCGAATGTTGGACAGACATTTACGATAATCATGCAAGTAAATTTAAAAACATTTCATCACATATGTTAAACAAGATAAGCCGGTAATAGTGATATATATAGATAGAAGTGTGTCAAAAAATATATACATCGTCTTCGATCATAGGTTGAAAACACCTTATGATCGGCAAAATGATAGTACAAAAAGTCAAAATGTCACATGTGACTACAAAAGTGACTAGTCAATCACTGGTGGTGCTCTCTGTATGACACCACTGCGCGGGCTACCTTACGCAAAAATCTCCTAAACGGTCCAGGGACCGCGACTACGAAGCGCTGAAGCCTGATAGGAATGTCGTCCATAGTAGTCTCAGGTATATCTGCCGTGAGACGCTCTAGATCATGCTCCAACTCAGCTAGTACTTCTGCTGTCGCGTCCTGTGGGACCGGTACCGGTGCAGCTGGATGTAGTCTATCAAAAGGCCGGAGGTTGGCTGGACGCTGTGGACCAACATCTGCATTTTGAAAATTTTACTGTTAGTTTTGAGACGATATATATGAAAAATAAAAAAATACATAATTAGAAAACTTGTGAAAATAAAAGTACCTCTGTCGTCCCATTGTTCTCCCTGTGGAAGAACCATGTCCGGATCACCTCTGAAATCCATTCCGGCATACGGAAAGTCCTGTATCGAAAAAACCTGGTCCTCTAACCAGTGAAAGTAACTATCTGAGAATCGAACTACTGTCGCACCCTCGTCAGGATGCCGGGCCATCACCGCAACCCATCGTATCAGCTTTGGCTGCCGAGGACCCAAGATATCAACAGTGAGTTGCTGAGGGATCAACATTGGAACTCTCTCCAAGGCAAAGCTCACGACTATAGGCCCATATCCAAAAGTCTTTAGTCGTCCGTTCTTTGCCTTGGTCAGTTGGCTCTTCATATGAGCCGACACAGCTTCACACCAGTTGAAAATGGTGCCTTGGTAACAGTCAATTGCCATCCGCATTTGGGATCCGGAAGCAATGTGTAAAGCGGCCGCGCCGCAAATTCTGGTAACCGTGAACGCTATGACTTTGAGTTCCGGTAGAGTGATGTGTTTTATCTCTATGCCTTTTGAATGGTGAGCCCCACGTGTGCACCAATCCTCGCGGAGACTATCAAGGGATTGGCCACCCGGCCTAGTCCCCGCAAGACTGAGTTGCTCACCTCTGTTCGGCAAGCCAGTGAGAAAGTATACATCCGAGGGCTCTATCTCGAGCTGGTGCCCTCCTATGTAAAAGCATTGTTCTTGAACGTTCCATCGCTCAACCAGCCATTCCAAGAATCTTACCTGGCCCCTCATGCCCGGTATGGTCCAATATTTGTATAATCCGCATGCTCTTAGGGCATCCAGGGAAGGTTGATGATTTATTGCAGCTTCATCTTCCTCTACATGCTCTCTTTCTCTCCAGTCTAACATGATTAATGCCCTGCATATCAAAAATAGCAATTAGAAATTGATTTGGGAATTTTTGGTGGTTTTTTGAGAGAGTTGGGGTTTTGAAATGCGCACTTCTCGGAAGACGCACCCCGGCTTTGTAGCACAGGGCGCCCGGACGCAGCTGGCCTGAAGGCGGCCTGCGTCTTCCGACCGTTTTCCCGTATGAGAAAAAGTCGGGGGACGCAGGTCACCCGAAGGGCACCTGCGTCCGCCGAGAGGCGCATTCCAAAACCAAAACCCCCCCAAAAAATGAAACTAAGACCTAAAAATTGATTCTAAACGGATAGAAATGCAGAGTAGGATGTGTAAAATACCTGGATGAGACGGCGTTCGATTCCGACGGTCAGATTTTCCGCAGCGACCACGGGAAGTTTCTTGTCAAAAGCTCCTTTTTCAACCTCAAAGTCAAACGGTAAAAATGACATGGTAAAAGGTCTTTTTATAGGTTTTTTGGATGAATTAGTTCATTTTTTACCATGAAAAGATGTTTTTGAATGTATTTTTGCCTATTTTAAACAGGTATGAGTAATGTGTCGCTTTTGTGCAGGACAAAGGGATTTCGAGGGAAATTGTAATTTTTTCACAAATAAAATATCAGAGTCATCTTTTAAGCCCTTTTCTGACTCCTAAAAATGAAAAGATCGCCGAGCGTTTCTTTTACACTCGTTAAAACGGAATTAAAAGACGGTCCCCTTTTAGCTCTTTTCTGACCGTAAAATCAGGAAAAGATTGCCGGGTTTTTGTCGTTTCGAACTCGATAAGGAAATAAAACGACGTGTCCTTGATCGCTTTTTACTTTTCAGGTCGACGACACTATTATGAAAGTACTCCTTGGTCGCAAGATCAAGCGGTTCCCCCAGGTATTATTTTATACTTTTTCGGGCTTGAGGGACACAAATATACGAAAAAGTTCAACGTGGAGTCTCCTTTTGTTTTTTCAGACTCTCTAAAAATGAAAAACGCCGAGTTTCTCCTATACTGGGCTCGTTAAACTTTTACAGTAAAGGACCTGTTCAATTACAAACAGGAACGAACCACTCCTTCCTAGGGTTCGAATTTAAACTAGGTTGGACTCGTCCGAAGGATGAGCTTATAATCAAGCATATGTTATCCTCCTCAAGCTTGTTAAAAATAAAGAGGTACTTGCCAGAAATGGTGGGGGAAAAGAGAGAAGAATGAACCTATTTGTTACCTTTTGTCTCAAAAGAAACTTTATTACCACTCTTGAACACGACACTTTTCATTCACCTGGGTTGGGAAATCTTTTACCTCACAGTTGACCAAACCACTTTGAAAGTCTTTAACCGGGTTTCGGGGATTAACTTTGAGTTATTCGTCACCAAGCCATCTGTCGTGTCGTTATGTGTTCAAGAGGTCTGCAAGCAAAAACTTTCATCTGCAAAATACTTGTCATCCATTTGACCATCCCTGAGTCAGTCCTTACAGCAACATTTCTTCAACTTGAACAATGATTTCGTGTTGCGGGCTTGCCTGCAACGGGTCGCTTTCTATCGACATCGACACATTATCTAGAAAGATGACTTAGGAATCGACAGTACCTTGAAGTCTGCATGCATCAATGGCAGGTTTCTCGCCTTTGACGTCAGTTTACATCATTGACTTTCGATCAAAGGATTCCGTGAAGTGTTCGACATCAAAACATCTATTCACATTTCACGGGTTGTGCTTGGTACTTTGAGAACCATTGACATTACTGGTGGTTTCTCTCACGCTTGTTAACAGTTTACATCATCGACTGGTAATCAAGTGGTTTCTAACATGTTCGACATCGAATCATTTAATCACATGGCTAGAATCGTACCAATTCGGGAAGTAGAAGTGAAGACCCTGGATCTAGTTTCTACCATCCAGGCTGCGAGGAGTTTTGTATTCATTATCTATGTAGACTAATCATAAACAGATGGCTGCGTCCATACTGTGTCTACAAAAGTCTATAAAAAATGATGTACTGCAAGATCATTCCTGTATCAGAATAGTTAGTCCATTAGTTAAAGTTTTGAATCTGAGTATGGGAATGCCTACCTCAGTGATGATATAATCTTATCCATGTATTTTGTGTTGAAAATTGCAGGTTCCAACCAGGTCATCCACAAGACAATCCTTGAAATGATAAAGCGCTTCACCCTTCCTAGAATTACAAAACCCTAAATCTATTCCAGGCTTCGCACTTTAGGGGGCAATCTGTTACACTAAAAAATGTCACCTTGACTACTTACAGTTAGTATGGCTCAAATCAACAGTCATGCTACCCTCTTAGGCAAGTCTTATGCCTCTGTTATCCATCTCAAACTCAAAGAAGAGAGAAAGTCTTGTCAAAAATATGTTTATCTCTGGGGTCGCAGGTTCTCTCTAGCCTTACCTGCGGGGACGCGGACCATGTTCACAAAAGGTGCGTCCTTGGACGCTCTGTATGTTAAGGGACAGGTGCGTCCTTCTGTAAAAGGCAAAATGCGCGAGTTTCATCTTAAAAAAGTTACTTGTGGTTACTTCTAGAACTTTCTAGAGGTCGGTTTGATGATTTGGATGCGCCTCCAGTTGGTTCATGTATCTCTATTAAGGGGGAACTTATCCCATCAATAAGGGAGCTATCCCACCCAAAGAGGGGGATTATCCCATTGATGGTGGACCTGAATAACCTCTTTACAGCACTATAAATAAAGACATTGAGCCAGAGGGAGGAGAGGTTGGAGCTATACATTTTCTTTGGGTAAATGCTGCAGGAATTAGGACTCCCATTTAGAGCCTTGTGAGGAGAGATTGTCTTTGCTTGATTCTACTTGGAAGTGGGTGAGCTTTGTCAAAGTAGAGGAAAACCCTTGATGGACCTTGGGAGGAACTTGCACAACACCAAGGCCAGGTTGTAAGAGTTTCTTTGTTTCGTTATTAATACAAACTGGTTTATTTTTCTCAATAGCTTGTGTTAATGAGTTATTTCATGTGTTCCTTGGTCTGCATGTTGAATATATGTTTTATTATATGAAATGCAAGTGCTTGGTAATTGTTTGATTGTTTGTGGTTGCAGGAATTGACTTGAAGGAGGAGCTCATCCGGATCGGCAAGGACGGACTACAACAACCGCGTTTTGGAATAAGGTAAGCCTAAACACTTGTAGTTTTCATGTTTTAAAAGGTATATTTAGAGAAAGATTACTCCATTTTGTCTTGTTTGTCGCTAGAGAGTTTAGACTCCTAGGGAGGTCAGTTGTGTCCGCACAAACGACTTTTTCCGCCACGACAAAGCCTCCACCAAAGTTTCCTCTGGCTTCGCCTTGCTCAATCATAGTTCACCATCTTTCGGGTCCCAATAGGTGTGCTCGCACTCGAACCCTTCATATAAGCTTAAGGTCGGTCGATGATGCACCCCCCAGAGAGGGGATCTCGCCCGTCATCTTCCTTGCCCCTCGCAGGTTTTCAAACCCGCCAACTCTCACACATGTTAGAATCCTTGGTCTGTGTTTCAATACGGGTCGAATGGAAAGCCCACCAACCAACACCATGAGCGTGCAGGTGCACATGGCCTGCCACAAGGGTGCACGCTTCATTCCTCGACCACTGCAGTGGAAAACTAATAGGCGGTAACCCACCCACGCTTATGACGATGCAGTAGCCCGTGTTGGTTTTCACCCCAAGTCGAGCGGCGGGCCAACTTGAGCCATTCCACATCTGACTGAGATGCATCGGAGGCCTCCATCCGCTTCCCTCCCAGCAATTTCAAGCACTCTTTAACTTTCTTTTCAAAGTCCTTTTCATCTTTCCCTCACGGTACTTGTTCGCTATCGGTCTCCCGCACGTATTTAGCCTTGGACGAAATTTACACCCAATTAGGGCTACATTCCAAAACAACCCGACTCGCCGACAATGCCTGGTGATGCGGCAGGGTCCCGGGCCGATGGGGCTATCACCCTCTCAGGTGCCCCCTTCTAAGGGACTTGGCCAAGGTCGGTCGCTGAGGACACTTCTATAGACTACAATTTAGGTGGCGCCACCGCCCAATTTTCATGCTGAGCTCTTCCCAGTTCGCTCGCCACTACTAGGGGAATCCTTGTAAGTTTCTTTTCCTCCACTTAATTATACTCTTAAACTCAACGGGTGTTCTCACTTGAGATGAGGTCGCAAAGTTGGAGCTAAATCTGCCCTACCCAATGGGAGGAAAAGAGAGAGAAAATCAAGTTCGAGCGATGCCACACAAAGCCCACATCAGCTAACGCCGACTACCTATCCAAGGGGACAAGATCACTGCTCGCCGATGCATGCCACGAAACATCACTTGAGGTATTTCAGCCAACCGCACCACATGGGGCACAGAAAACCAGCTCCGCTGCTCCCTAGCATATTGTAGGGAGCGCGTTTGAATGGGATGCGACGCGGAGATAGACGTGCCCTCGACCGAAGCCTTGGGCGCAAATTGCATTCAAAAAATCGATGATTCATGGGATTCTGCAATTCACACTAATTATTGCATTTTGCTATGTTCTTCATCATAACAAGAGCCGAGATATTCGTTGCCAAGATTCGTTTCCACGTATTACTGAAAAATCAGCCACAAAACTAAATAGGCCCCCCCCCCCACAACAAATGTAAGGCCAAGGGGCAAAACGAGGAAAAAATCATGAGAGAAAGAGAAACAAAGGTGTCTAACCCTGTCACAAGGGGAGGCTCAAACAGAGGACAATCTCCCCCAGCCCCACGCCCTCGCAAAAAGGGGGGGAATGCATGGAACAATGATCGAGAAGAACTAGGGTGGCCACCCCGGGAGCTCGCACTGCTTTTAGCCCTTCCCCAACACCAGCCCACAACAATTCCCCCTTTTCTCCTTAAAGCTAGGGACCGAAAGGAAGAAAAGGGTAGAAAACAAAGCATAAATAAAGCACAAGCCTCCCAAGCCCCGTGCCTTCGGCGAAAGGGGGGAATTGAAGGGGATGACGATTGAGAAGGACTAGGGTGGCCACCCTGGGAGCTTGCAATGCGTTTCGTCCTTCTGGAACACCAATCCACAACAATCCCACCTTTTCTCCATAAAACTAGGGGCCACGAGGAAGAAGGGAAGAAAGCAACAAGAGAGAAAGGGATATATCAACCGTGGCTACCGGCTCGCAAGGGGAGGCTTCAAACAGAGAACAAGCTTCCCCAACCCCGTGCCTTCGTAAAAAGGGGGTAACTGTAGGGGACGGTGATCGAGAAGGACAAGGGTGGCCACCCTGGGAACTCACACTACTTTTCATCCTTCCGGAACACCAATCCACAACAATCCCACCTTTCCCCGTAAAGCTAGGGGCCGAAAGGAAGAAGGGAAGAAAACAACATGAAATAAAGAGAGATATCAAACGCGTCTACTGGCTCACAGGGGGCGGCTCAAACAGAGAACAACCTTCCCCACCCCCGTGCCTTCGCAAAAAGGGGGGGAACTGCAGGGGACAACGATCGAGAAGGACTAGGGTGGCCACCCTCGGAACTCGCACTACTTTTTGTCCTTCCTGAACACCAATCCACAACAATCCCACCTTTTCTTCGTAAAGCTAGGGGCTAAAAGGAAGAAGGGAAGAAAACAAAATGAAAGAAAGAGAGATATCAAATGCGTAGAGCTAAGGGCCCAAAAGCAATAAGGGAAGAAAACAACAGGAAAGCAAGAGATATCAAATCTGGCTACCGGCTCACAAGGGGAGGCTCAAACAGAGAACAAGATTTCCAAACCCCGCGCCTTCGGAAAAGGGGGGAACTGCAGGGGACGGTGATCGAGAAGGACTAGGATGGCCACCCTGGGAACTCGTACTACTTTTCTTCCTTCCCGAACACCAATCCACAACAATCCCACCTCTCCTGCGTAAAGCTGGGGCCAAAAGGAAGAAGGGAAGAAAACAACACCAAAGAAGCAAAGATCCCAAGAAAAGGGAGAAGCTCAACAGCACGCCGAGTAGATGTCCGCTAACCAAAAAGAAATCAAACAAGGCACCCAATCAAAAAAGCATCCCACCTCTTCACACCCTCCCACATGCATTCAGCACAACACTCTTTCTAGCTTTACAACACAGAAAACAACCAAGCAAATAAATCACAACCTAAAATTGACCAATAGAAAAGACAAGGGCCACGATGAGACCAGTGTCTGGAGCACGTCACTGAGAGGCAAACAGACCCCAACCCAGTGGCACAAGGATTCAAATGACAAATAGACTGCTACCAATAACACAAACCCACCCCGCTGTTTCACCCCTCCGTGTACAAAACACCCGACAACCTTTCCAGCGAGAAATTCAACGGGGGTCAAAGAATCAAACTCCAAAGAGGAGTTGTCACGGGCCGACACTCAACACTGGAGAAAGCCGCAGGCCACAAATACATTGATGGTGCAAGGCCACTAGAGAGAGGGACGTTCACAAAGTGCACACCACGAAACAAAGAAATGACACAAGTCCCACAAAAAACCCACAATCCAAAGGGAGGAACAAAGACACAACCCGCTACTTCTTTTTCCCTTAGAAGGGGAGTGGCCCACGAGAGGATGAGGAATTCCCTCGATGGAAAAGGCACGAGATAAGATTGCCACCTTCATTCCCATCGGTGGGGAAAATTGTGATCTCGATGGAGCTCAGACCGAGGGATGGGTTTTTCATTACTTGGACACCCAACCCTTCCACGAGGGCATGTCGAGGAATGGTCGGGAGGGACTAGGGTGGCTAGCCCAACGGGTTGAACCGCTCTTCATCCATCCCATACTGACCGTACCCTGAAAATCTCCCCTCAGGGAAGGTTTGAGCTACCAGGCATGTGCATAACCACTCCCTCAACCCAACCACCAGCGAAAAAGCTCACCCAAGAAACACATCAACTGTCGCCGCCTTTTCGAGAGAACCAACTATGGAATCCCACACCCTTGGCCCATGCCTTCCAACAAACAAAAGGCTGAGCACCGCCACTATGAATGAGTCCAAATTTATCCATCGTATTTACCAAGCACCTCAACTCTGCAGCAACTATGCCCGGCCGAACAGATCGTCGGAAGGGCTCCCAAGAAACAAGCTTCTGAACCCCCTACAAAAACACATTGGGGGAAGAAAAACAATGGATGGGTGGGACAAGCGCAAGCATGGCTTGAAAGCACACACGAAAAAATAAGCGTTACCTTAAGACAAGCAACCAACAATGTTCCCACCAAACACCAAACCAACTACCCCAGAGACGCACCACAAAGTCCCACATTGCAATCGAAACCCAACCAGCCCGAACCAAAAAAGAAAACCCCTGTTATCAATGATCCTACCGCAGGTTCACCTACTGTAACCTTGTTATGACTTCTCCTTCCTCTAAATGATAAGGTTCAATGAACTTCTCACGACGTCGACGGTGGCGAACCACCATCGTCGATGCAATCCGAACACTTCACCAGATCATTCAATCGGTAGGAGCGACGGGCGATGTGTACAAAGGGCAGGGACGTAGTCAACACGAGTTGATGACACGCGCTTACTAGGAATTCCTCGTTGAATACCAATAATTGCAATGGTCTATCCCCATCATGATGTAATTTGAGAAGATTTCCCGATCCTCTCGAACCAGGAATAAAAACTCATTGGCTGCATCAGTCTAGTGCACGTGTAGCCCAGAACATCTAAGGGCATCATAGACCTGTTATTGCCTCAAACTTCCATGGCCTAAATGGCCATAGTCCCTCTAAGAAGCTGGCCGTGAAGGGGAACCTCCGCGTAGCTAGTTATCAGGCTGTGGTCTCGTTCGTTATCGGAATTAACCAGACAAATCGCTCCACCAACTAAGAACGGCCATGCACCACCACCCATATAATCAAGAAAGAGCTCTCAATCTGTAAATCCTTACTATGTTTGGACCTGGTCAGTTTCCCCGTGTTGAGTAAAATTAAGCCATAGGCTCCACTCCTGGTGGTGCCCTTCCGTCAATTCCTTTAATTTTCAGCCTTGCGACCATACTCCCCCCGGAACCCAAACACTTTGATTTCTGAGAAGGTGCTGGTGGAGTCCTTAGAGCAACATCCGCCAATCCCTGGTCGGCATCGTTTATGGTTGAGACTAGGATGGTATCTGATTGTCTTCGAGCCCCCAACGTTGGTTCTTGATTAATGAAAACATCCTTGGAAAATGCTTTCACAGTGGTCCGTCTTTCATAAATCCAAGAATTTCACCTCTGACAATGAAATACGAATGCCCCCGACAGTCCCTATTAATCATTACTCCTGTCCCGAAGGCCAACACAATAGGACCAAACTCCTATCACGTTATTCCATGCTAATGTATTCAGAGCAGAAGCTTGCTTTGAGCACTCTAATTTTTTCAAAGTAACAGTGCCAGAACTGCGACACAACCAATTAAGGCTAGGATCACACTGCTGACAAAAGGGACGGAAGGGCAGGTGCACACCGAGTAGGCGGACCGACATTTACGACCCAAGATCCAACTACGAGCTTTTTAACTGCAACAACTTAAATATACACTATTGGAGCTGGAATTAGCGCGGCTGCTGGCACGAGACTTTCCCTCCAATGGATCCTCTTTAAGGGATTTAGATTGTACTCATTCCAATGACCAGACTCAATGAGCCCAGTATTGTTATTTATTGTCACTACCTCCCCATGTCAGGATTGGGTAATTTGCGTGCCTGCTGCCTTGCTTGGATGTGGTAGCCGTTTCTCAGGCTCCCTCTCCGGAATTGAACCCTAATTCTCCGTCACCAGTCACCACCATGGTAGGCCTCTATCCTACCATAGAAGTTTGATAGGGCAGAAATTTGAATGAAGCATCGCCAGCACAAGGGCTGTGTGATTGGTCGATTTATCATGATTCACTGGAGAAGTGGGCAAGCCCGCGCCGGCCTTTTATCTAAAAAATGCATCCCTTCCAAAGAGTCGGGACTTGGTGCATGTATTAGCTCTAGAATTACTACGATTATCCGAGTAGTATGGTACCATAAAAAAAAATATAATTGATTTAGTGAGCCATCCGCAGTTTCACAGTCTGAATTAGTTCATACTTAGACATGCATGGCTTAATCTTTGAGACAAGCATATGACTACTAGCAGGATCAACCAGGTAGCACCCTCCCACTTCAAAGGGCATTCCGGGCACTCTCTTACCAAGAGCCAACCTGAACACCCATCAAGTCAAAGAGACGTCAAAATATCATGTAAAAATTTTATGCCTTGCACCTCTTGCATCCCAAGAAGAGAGCACACACAACATGCCAAGGACATGGCAAACAAATGGGTAGACCTTCCAAGCCAAAATGCACCAAGGCGACTCCAGAGTTTGCATCCATGGCCCAACCAACAAGAAAATGAGCGATCACTCACCCACTCCCTTAGAAATGCCTCTAAATGCCTCCATGCCCCGCAGCGAGGCCACCTAGGAATCCACCCGGACAGCAGCAGCTATGGACCTCGATCTCCCGACCACCTACGGCAGCCTCGATGCAAAGGAAAAGGAAGGAAAATAAAAAGAGGACGACCGACCACACAAATCCCATCATAGAGAGGCCATACAAACCTCCCTGCGCCCACACTGATGCCACCTAGGAGTCCACCGGGACAGCAGAAACAATGGACCTCGATCGGATGATCGCCTGCGGCAGCCTCGACACAAAGGCAAGGGAATGAAATCATACAAGACAAACCAAGCCCGAAACCTCCCTTAGAAATGCCCCCAACCCACCCCTCCCCGCACTGGGGCCACCTAGGAGTCCACCCGGACAGCAGCAATGTTGGACCTCAATCGCATGATTGCCTGCAACAGCCTCAATGCAAAGGAAACGGAAGGAAATAAAACAAGACCAAATGAGCCCACAACCTCTCTTATAAATGCCCTTCGACCCTCCATGCCACGCACCGAGGCCACCTAGGAGTCCACCCAGACAGCAGCAATGGTGGACCTCGATCACTTGACCGCCTGCAGCAACCATGATGCAAAGGCAAGGGGGAAGGAAATAAATGCAAATCAAGAGGCCCGCTACAAAATACAAGAAAACATATCCAAACAGGTGGAGGGATCAGGTAGCTCCACACCCCACACACCCTATGTACAGGCAAGCTAGGAGATTTCCCACAACTTTACCGACTGGACGATGAATAATTTTCCCCTACGGCCACCTCCACGCAAAGGAGGGAGGTCGAAGCATTCCACCTCGAAATCCTTCTTCCAGATAGCCCCCACCATCGATGTAGCAAGCCTCCTCCCTGTTGGACCACGAGTGCATACACAATTGAAACAACAATTTCCCCCCAACCCTCCCCAGATAGCAGCAACGATGGACCCCGATTGCATGATCGCTTGCGACAGCCTCAATGCAAAGGAAACAGAAGGAAACAATACAACAAGACCAACCGAGCCCACAACCTCTCTTAGAAATGTCCCCCAATCCTCCACGCCACGCACCGATGCCACCTAGGAGTCCACCCGGACACCAGCAATGGTTGACCTTGATCACTTGACCGCCTGCGGTAACCACGATGTCAAGGCAAAGGAAGGAAATAAATGCAAATCAAGAGGCTTACTACATAATACATGAACATATCTAAACAGGAGGAGGGATCGGTAGCTCCACACCCCACGCACCCTACGTACAGGCAACCTATGAGATTTTCCACAGCTTTACTGACTAGATGATGAATAATTTTCCCCTATGGCCACCTCTACGTAAAGGAGGGAGGTCGAAGCATTCCACCTCGAAATCCTTCTTCCAAATATCCCCCACCATGATTTAGCAAGCCTCCTCCCCGTTGGACCACGAGCGCATACACAATTGAAACAACAAGTGCTCCCCAACCTTCCCCTCCCCGTAGAGAGGCCACCTAGGAGTCCACCCGGATAGCAGCAATGATGGACCTCGATCGCATGATCGCCTGTGGCAACCTCAATGCAAAGGAAACAGAAGGAAACAAAACAACAAGACCAACCAAGCCCACAACCTCTCTTAGAAATGTGCCCCCCGACCCTCCACGCCATGCACCGAGGCCACCTAGGAGTCCACCTGACAGCAGCAACGGTGGACCTCGATCACTTGACCGCCTGTGGCAACCACGATACGAAGGCAAAGGAAGGAAATAAACTAAAATCAAGAGGCTCACTACAAAATACAATAACATATCCAAACAAGAGGATGGATCGGGTAGCTCCGCACCCCTCGCACCCTACGTACAGGCAACCTAGGAGATTTCCCACAGCCTTACCGACTGGATGATGAATTATTTTCCCCTACGGCCACCTCCACGCAAAGGAGGGAGGTCGAAGCATTCCACCTCAAAATACTTCTTCTAGATAGCCCCCACCATCGACATAGCAAGCCTCCTCCACATTGGACCAGGAGCGCATACAAACTTGAAACAACAAATGCCCATAAACATTGTGACTTAACATTTCCAACCGCAACCATGAACGATGTGCACTTTGAAAGGAATGCCAACCCTTGACTTTACAATAAGGAGAACAACGCCTCACATTGCCAGATGGAAAAAGCAAGAAAGAGGGAGGGGTAGGTGGTTTACAACCAAAACCCTTCCACGTCCCTCTTAAATGTATGCATCTCAACTGACAATGCCAACACGGAAAGAGTACAAGCACAAGACACCGGCACCATAAACAGCCGAACAATGAAGAGGCTATCCATCACAAGGAGCCACACCACAACAACCCATACAACTCCCAAAACTTGGGGTAGAAGGGCAATCGTTCACATATGCCTCCCAGGACAAGCATGGCCAACATTACCGTACATGCGCTACCAAGTGGGTATGGAGAGAAGATGAAAATCGGCCACCCTACAAACGACCCAAGGCCATCGTTTGGGAAAACCCAACAAAGAAACTCGATTACCAACCCACCTTTCACACGGAAACAAAACCTGTAACCGGTATCTTCTGGAGGGAGCCACACCACAACAGCCCATACAACTCCAAGAACATGGAGAGCGAAAGGGGAATTGTTCACATATGCCTCCCAGGACGAGCATGGCCAACATTACCGCTCATGCGCTACCGAGTGGGGATGGAGAGAAGATGTAAATCGGCCGCCCTACACATGACCCAAGGCCATCGTTCAGGAAAACGCAAAAACACAACTCGATTACCAACCCACCTTTCACATGGAAAGAAAACCTATCCCTAGCATCATTTGGAGGGGCACGAGAGGACCAAGATGAGCCAGGGAGCCACACCACAACAGCCCATACAGCTCCAAGAACATGGAGAGTGGAAGGGGAGTTGTTCACATATGCCTCCTTGGACGAGCATGGCCAACATTACCGCTCATGCGCTACCGAGTGGGTATGGAGAGAAGATGAAAATCGGCTGCCCTACAAACGACCCAAGGCCATCGTTCAGGCAAACCCGAAAACACAACTCGATTACCAACCCACCTTTCACACGGAAAGAAAACCTGTCACTGGTATCATCTGGAGGGGCACGAGGGGACTAGGACGAGCTAGGGAGCCACACCACAACAGCCCATACAACTCCAAGAACTTGAAGAGCGGAAGGGGAATTGTTCACATATGCCTCCCAGGACGATCATGGCCAACATTACCACTCATGCACTACCGAGTGGGGATGGAGAGAAGATGAAAATCGGCCACACCCTACAAATGAACCATGGCCATCATTCAGGAAAACCTGAAAACACAACTTGATTACCAACCCACCTTTCACACGGAAAGAAAACCTGTCGCTGGTATCATATGGAGGGGCACGAGGGGGACCAGGACGAGCCAGGGAGCCACACCATAATAGCCCATACAACTCCAATAACTTGGAGAGCAGAAGGGGAATTGTTCAGATATGCCTCCCAAGACGAGCGTGGCCAACATTACCACTAATGTGCTACCGATTGGGGATGGATAGAAGATGAAAATCGGCCACCCTACAAATGATCCAAGGCTATCATTCAGGCAAACATGAAAACACAACTCGATTACCAACCCACCTTTCACACGGAAAGAAAACCTGTCGCTGGTATCATCTGGAGGGGCACGAGAGGACCAAGACAAGCCAGGGATCCACACCACAACAACCCATACACAACTCCAAGAACTTAGAGAGCTGAAGGGGAATTGTTCAGATATGCCTCCCACGACGAGCATGGCCAACATTACTGCTCATGTGCTACCAAGTGGGGATGGAAAGAAGATGAAAATCAGCCACCCTACAGACGACCCAAAGGCATCGTTCAGGAAAACCCAAAAACACAACTCAATTACCAACCCACCTTTCACACGAAAAGGAAACCTGTCGCTGGTATCATCTGGAGGGGCATGAGGGGACCAAGATGAGCCAGGGAAGCACACCACAACAACCCATACAACTCCAAGAACTTGGAGAGCAGAAGGGGAATTTTTCACCTATGCCTCCCGGGATGAGCATGGCCAACATCACCGCTCATGTGCTACCGAGTGGGGATGGAGAGAAGATGAAAATCGGCCACCCTACAAATGACCCAAGGCCATCCTTCAGGCAAACCCGAAAACACAACTCAATTACCAACCCACCTTTCACGCGAAAAGGAAACCTGTCACTTGTATCATTTGGATGGGCACGAGGCACCCGGGGGGGGGGACCAAGGTGAGCCAGGGAGCCACACCACAACAACCCATACAAGTTTACATGGACACCCTCGACCAAATGAGTTTGCATGGATGCCCTCGCCTGACCCGCTTGAACGAGTTCACATGGACGCCCTCAAACGACCCGCCCGTATGAGTTTACATGGGCGCGGACACGACCATAATGAAAGGACAAGGGAGAGCTGGGAAAATGAGGTGCACGAACGTGCACAAAGCCAACCTTGGGTCACAACTTAGCAATTTTGATACGGGCTCATTCCCCCGGGTGCGCCCTCGCCAGACCCGCCCAAACGAGCTGACGCAGACGCCCTCAAACGACCTGCCCATATGAGTTTACATGGGTGCCCACATGAACGTAATGAAGGGACAAGGGAGAGTCAGACAAACGAGATGCACGAACGTGCAAAAAGACAACCTCGGGTCACAACTTAGCATTTTTGATACGGGCTCGTTTGCCCGGGCGTGCCCTCACCCAACCCACCTGAATGAGATGACATAGACACCCTCAGATGACCTGCCCGAACAAATTTGTATGGGTGCCCACATGACCAAAACGAAGCGACAAGGGAGATCCGGGGAAACGAGTAGCACAAACATGCACAAAGCCACCCTCAGGTCACAAATTAGCATTTTTGATACGGGCTCGTTCGCCCGGGCGCGCCCTCGCCTGAATGACCCACCTGAACGAGTTCACATGGACGCCCTCAAATGACCCGCCCAAACGATTTTGCATGGCCACCCGCACAACCGAAACGAAGCGACAAGGGAGAGCCGAGAAAACGAGCTACACGAACGTCCACAAAGCCAAGCTCGGGTCACAACTTAGCGTTTTTTTATGCGGGCTCGTTTGCCCGGGTGCGCCCTCACCCCAACGACCTGCTCGAACGAGTTCACATGGATGCCATCAAATGACCTGCCTGAACAAATTTTCAAGGGCACCCGCACGACCGAAATGAAGCGACAAGGGAGAGCCGAGCAAACGAGCTGCACGAGCGTGCACAAAGCCAACCTCAGGTCACAACTTAGCATTTTTTTATACGGCCTCGTTGGCCCGGGCGCACCCTCGCCTGAATGAGTTCACATAGATGCCCTCAAATGACCTACCCGAACAAATTTGCATGGGCGCCCGCACAACCGAAACGAAGTGACAATGGAGAGCTGGGCAAATGAGCTGCACGAACGTGCACAAAGCCAACATCGGGTCACAACTTAGCATTTTTGATACAGGCTCATTCGCCCATGTGCGCCCTCGCCTGAACGACCCGCCCAAATGAGTTCAAACAGACGCCCTAAAACGACCCACCTAAATGAATTTGCATGGGTGCCCGAACGACCGAAATGAAGCGACAAGGGAGAGCCGGGCAAACGAGCTGCACGAATGTGCACAAAGCCAACCTCGGGTCACAACCTAGCATTTTTTGATACGGGCTCGTTCGCCCAGGTGAGCCCTCGCCCGAACGACCCGTCCGAATGAGTTCACACAAACGCCCTCAAACGACCCGCCCGAACGAATTCACACAAATGCCCTCAAACGACCCGCCCGAACGATTTTTCATGGGCGCCTGAACGGCCGAAACGAAGCGACAAGGGAGAGCCAGGCAAACGAGCTGGACAAACATGCACAAAGCCAACCTTGGGACACAATTTAGCATTTTTTGATACGGGCTCGTTCGCCCGGGCGCGCCCTCACCTGAACGAGTTCACACTGATGCCCTCAAATGACCCGCCATAACAAATTTTCATGGGGGACTGAACGGCCGAAACGAAGCGACAAGGGAGAGCCGGGCAAACGAGCTGCACGAATGTGCACAAAGCCAACCTCAAGTCACAACTTATCATTTTTTGATAGATGCTCGTTCGCCCGGGCGTGCCCTCGCCCGAACAAGTTCACACGAATGCCCTCAAACGACCCGCCCGAATGATTTTGCATGGGCACCCAAATGACCGAAACGAAGCGAAAAGGGAGATCCGGGCAAACAAGCTGCATGAACGTGCACAAAGCCAACCTCAGGTCACAACTTAGCATTTTTTGATACGGGCTCGTTCCCCCGGGCGCGCCCTCGCCCGAACAACCCGCCTGAACGAGTTCACATGGACGCGCTCAAGCGACCTGCCTGAACAATTTTGCATGGGTGCCCGAACGACTGAAATGAAGTGACAAGGGAGAGCCGGGAAAACGAGCTGCATGAACGTGCACAAAGCCAACCTCGGGTCAGAACTTAACATTTTTGATACAGACTCGTTCGCATGGGTGTACCCTCGCCCAAACGACCCACCTGAATGAGTTCACATGGATGCCCTCAAACGACCCGCCAGAACGAATTTGCATGGGCGCCCGCATGACCGAAACGAAGCGACAAGGGAGAGCTGGCCAAATGTGCACAAAGCCAACCTCGGGTCACAACTTAGCATTTTTTGATACGGGCTCGTTCACCTGGGTGCACCCTCGCCCAAACAACCTGCCTGAATGAGTTCACACGGACGCCCTCAAACGACCCGCCCAAACGATTTTGCATGGGCGCCTGAACAACCGAAACGAAGCGACAAGGGAGAGTCGGGCAAACGAGCTGCACGAATGTGCATAAAGAAAACCTTGGGTCACAACTTAGCATTTTTTGATACGGGCTCATTCGCCCGGGCATGCCCTCGCCTGAACGACCCGCTCGAACAAGTTCACACGGACGCCCACAAACGACCTGCCCAAACAATTTTGCATGGGCACCCGCACGACTGAAACGAAGCAACAAGGGAGAGCCGGGAAAACAAGCTTCACAAATGTGCACAAAGCAAACCTTGGGTCATAACTTAGAATTTTTGATACGGGCTCATTCGCCCGAGCATGCCCTCGCCCGAACAACCCGCCCGAACGAGTTCACATGGACGCCCTCAAATGACCCGCTCGAACGATTTTGCATGGGCGCCCGAACGACCGAAACGAAGCAACGAGGGAGAGGCGGGCAAATGAGCTACACGAACATGCACAAAGCCAACCTTGGGTCACAACTTAGCATTTTTGATACGGGCTCATTCGCCCAGGCGCGCCCTCGCCGAAACGACCCGCCTGAACGAGTTCGCATGGACGCCCTCAAACGACCCGCTTGAACGATTTTGCATGGGCGCATGAACGACTGAAACGAAGCGACAAGGGAGAGTCGGGCAAACGAGCTGCACAAACGTACACAAATCCAACCTCGGGTCACAACTTAGCATTTTTTGATACGGGCTCGTTTGCCCGGGTGCGCCCTCACCCAAACGACCCACCTGAACGAGTTCACACGGATGCCCTCTAACAAACCACCCAAACGATTTTGCATTGGCACCCGAACGACCGAAACGAAGCGACAAGGGAGAGCCCGGAAAACGAGATGCACGAATGTGCACAAACCCAACCTCGGGTCACAACTTAGCATTTTTTGATACGGGCTCGTTCGCCCAGACGCGCCCTCGCACGAACGAGTTCACACAAACGTCCTTAAACGACCCACCTAAACGATTTTTCTTGGGCACCCGAACAACCGAAATGAAGCGACAAGGGAGAGCCTGGAAAACAAGCTGAACGAATGTGCACAAAGCCAACCTCGGGTCACAACTTAGCATATTTTGATACTTCGCCCGGGCGTGCCCTCGCACGAACGCGTTCACACAGACGCCCTCAAACGACCCACCCGAATGAGTTCATACGGACGCCCTCAAACGACCTACCCAACGATTTTGCATGGGCACCCGCACGACCGAAATGAAGCGACAAGGGAGAGCCAGGCAAACGAGCTACATGAACGTGCACAAAGCCAACCTCGGGTCACAACATAGCATTTTTTGATACGGGCTCATTCACCCGCACGTGCCCTCGCCCGAACGACCCGCCCGAATGCCCTCAAATGACCCGCCTGAATGAGTTGACATGGACGCCCTCGCCCGACCCGCTCGAATGAGTTTGCACGGACGCCCTCGCCCGACCCGCTCGAATGAGTTTGCACGAACGCCCTCGCCCGACTCGCCCGAATGAGTTTGCATGGACGCCCTCGCTCGACCTGCCTGAACAACCTGCCCGAACGGGTTTGCACTGATGCCATCGCCTGACCCGCCTGAACGAGTTTTCATGGACGCCCTTGCCCGACCCGCCCAAATGGGTTTGCACGGACGCCCTTCCCTGACCCACCCTAATGACCCACCCGAGCGGATTTGCACAGACGCCCTCACCCGACCCGCCCGAACATTTTTGCACGGACGACCTCGCCCAACCCACCCGAACGAGTTTACATTGGTGCCCTCAAACGACCCACCCAAACGAGTTTACATGGAAAACGACCCACCCGAACAAGTTTTTACACGGCAAACGACCCGCTCGAACAAGTTTACATGGGCTCTGACACACGACCAAAACGAAGTCACAAGGGAGATTCAGGCAAATGGGTAGCACGATCATGCACAAAGCCCACCCCTGGTCACAACTTAGCATTTTCTATATGGCCACATGTGCCTGTGGTGCTGTCACACAACACAACACGACGCGACTCGACCTGACCCGACCCGTTTGTGCGGGCACCCACACACGCCACGTCCCAACCCGCTCGAACGAAATTTGGGGTTTCCATGGACGTACGACCCGAACGAAATTTTGGGGTTTCCATGGGCACACGACCCGAATGAATGCACGAGGGAGCATCAGGCAAACGGGCCACACGAACGTGCAGAAGACACATGGGCGGTCACGACTTAGCATTTTTGGCACGGCCACGTGTGCTTGGGCACCCACACACTGCACGGCACGACCCGACCTACCTTCTGCGAGCCGACCCGACCTGCCCAAACGTGTTTGCACGGGCACCCACACACAACATGACACGACCTGACCCGAACAAAATTTGGGGTTTCCTTGTATGCACAACCCGAACGAAATTTGGGGTTTCCATGGGTGCGCGACCTGAACGAAGGCACAAGGAAGTGTCGGGAAAACAGGCCGCACGAACGTGTAGAAGGCACATGGGGGATCATGACTTAGCATTTTTGGCACTGCCACGTGTGCCCGAGCACCCACGCACGACACGACTCGACCCACCTGAACGAAATTTGGGGTTTCCATGGGTGCACGACCCGAACGAAGGCACGACAGAGCGTCAGGCAAACGGGTCACGCGAACGTGCAGGAGGCACACGGGTGGTCACGCCCTAACATTTTTTTCACGGCCACATGTTCCTGAGCACCCACGCATGGCACAGCACAACCCGACCTGACTTGGCTCTCCCGAACGCATTTGCACGGGCACCCACACACGACACGACCCGACCCGCCCGAACGGAATTTGGGGTTTCCATGTGTGCACGGCCCGAACAAAATTTGGGGTTTGCATGGGTGCATGACCCGAACAAAGGCCCGAGGGAGCATCGAGCAAACGGACCACACGAATGTGCAGAAGACACACGGGCCGTGACGACTTAGAATTTTTGGCACAGCCACGTGTGCCAGGGCACCCACACACGGCATGGCATGACCCGACCCTCCCTGGGCGAGCTGACCCGAATCGCCCGAATGAAATTTTGGGTTTCCATGGGTGCACGACCCGAACAAAGAAGGCACACGGCGGTCATGACTTAGCATTTTCGGCACGCACAGTGTGCCCGCGCATCCCCACACATGGCACGGCACGGGATGACCCGGCTCGCCCGAAGGAAATTTGGGGTTTCAACGGGTGCACGACCCGAACGAAGGCACGAGGGTAGGAATATCTTTGACTCTAATACATAAATATACCTGGGGTAACATTCCCTTAAGGTCTTCAACATTTTCTTTTGACTCTTTATAAAACTTTAACATGTGCTAGGCCTATTTCAATGAGCAAGAAACTCAATGATAAATATTATATATATATATATATATATATATATATATATATATATATATATATATATATATATATATATATGTTTATTTATGAAGACCGAACCCAGTTACACTTTCTTCAACACCCCCTCTTAACTAGGGAGGTATTCATAAATCATTACAAGGTGTTTGGCTATTTTTAAATCTTGAATAATTCACATAAGAGAAACTGGATTGGAAACCCATCTGTTATAGCATCATATTAGCCAACATTGTTCATAGCAAGGCCTTGACTAACAGATTTATTTCTTAAGATCAGAGCACAATGTTGGCGAGGCCAATGGCTTATAAACACCTTGGTCATTGTCTCTAAAGGTACATACCCACCTAGGTGTTCCCTGAGTATGACCTTCTAGGAAAATTCTTGTCTTAGGTTCCCAGCCCTCAAAGAATATCGCTCCTCTTGCCTACTCTTGTCTTGGGTGCCCTACACATCCTCAAAGAGCATCAGATGCCAAATGATTACCGAATCCTCCTGTTATTTCTTGCCAAGTGAAGACAAGAATGTTGTGTCTATCTCTTCCCCTTGATTGGGGAAGACATGCCCAAGTTTCCTCTGACAAGGAACTTGCCCAAGCTCCTTTGTAGTTGGGAACTTGTTAGAAATCCCTCTTAGCTAGGGACTTGTCCATTCATCAACAACGTCTTCTTCATGGGTCCTTCAGCCGCTTGATCTCCTTCTTTCCTTCGATGTCATGAAGTCTTTGTTTGAACTTCTTCCTGGCAGGGTATCGGCCATCAATCACTTTCCCTCTTGGTTTGTCATGTCATTGCTCCCTTCATGGAAAGTGGCCTTCTTGATATATATCAAGTCCTTTTTGTCATCTAGCTACTCCTTTGTCACCTTGTCTATCCTTCATAACACTTATCACATGGATGCTTAGTTGTACTCGCTTGTTCCTGTACTTTGATTTAGTGGCCCTTCATGACTTCATCGAGATATTGCTCTTCATCATGACATATTTGTAGAGTTGAATCAGTTATCTGCACCTTACTATCTCCAGGGCCTTCGTAGGTGTCAAGGGTCCTTTATCGTTTTCTTCCTTTGTCAGAGTTGCCATGCCTTCTTTCGAGAGATATTGAGGAATCTTGTCAAATAGTTTTTCTTTGTGACCACAATGTTCTTCATTTGCTTCTTCTTGGATTGATTGGTCAACCACCTTATACTCCACATGAGAGCACTTCTTCATGTTGACCTTTTACTCCACTATAGCACATGCCTTTGAGCATGTCATTGGTGAAAGAGATCCTTTTATTCTTGATCGTGATTCTAGAACTTTTCCCATGACCTGATCAATATATATGATGACATGACTTAAACTTTGATGCATACATACCTCATCTTGATTATGCTTTTATCATTGCGGCTTTATTTTATAGTTCTCCTCTATTGGTGTAGACTTTCTTGCTTCAACTACTCTCGCTTGTATATCATCCTCTCTTGAATCCCATAAATGGGACCCCCAATGAGACCTATACCCCCTTTGAAAGAATACTTTAAGCAAAGAGGTTGACTTAGTCATAGGAGGATCTTCCTTCTTTTGCTTCTTGTCGTCTTCTTTCACTTATTGAATTACATGAGCTTCTTCCCTTTTTCTCTTGTTGTTGTTGTCCTTCTTAAGTTTAGGACAATCCCTTTTGTAGCGTCCATACTCTTGGCATCCAAACCGTTGGACTATGGACATGTAGTGGTCCCAACCAATTTGTTACTTTCCTTGCAAAAAGACACTGAGGTATACTCAGAAGGGGACATATACTTACTTGATAGAGTTTGAGATGTAGTGAACTTGCTTTCTTCTTGAAGACTTGATGGCTTGCCTTCCTTAGATCTTGATGTTGTTCAACTTTCTTTCTTCAAATGGACTTGCTTGATGACTTGACTCTTAGTGCCTTTCATTCTTCAAGATGGCGTATCTTGATGTAGGTCCCTCTTTGATTTGTTCTTCTTGTAGGTGCCTTTATACAAGGCGTTTTGTCTTGCTTTGTAGTCTTCCATGATGAATGATAGATGGTAGACCTTCTTTTCCTTGATGTGATTGAGACTTCTTGGCTTGATGCTTTAACCTTGCGGATGTTCTTGAGATTCCCTTCCCTTGATGTGTCACCTTAGCTCCGATACCACGTTGAAGAATTTGGGGCAATGGGGTATAGCAGGATTCTTCTAGACTTGATAACAATTTGTGAAGATCTTTTGCAATTTATCGTGTTATCTTAATATTCTTGTCTTCTTATTAATGCATGTGTGTTTACTTTCATCAAATTAGTGCCAAAAACATAAGAACAAGAACACAAGATGTTGGTTCTTTGCCAGGGAAAAACCCCTCTCTCTCTCAGAGAGGAAAACCCTTCCATAAATTTCTCTCATTGAAGCTTCTTATTGCTCATTGTGAAGCCCTAGACCCTTGACAATAATATCCCCCTAGCACCAGTCGAGTCCTTCCTCCTCTCTGCACTTTGTTTCTTCGACGCTTCGTTCCCCGACACTTTGTCCTTCTTTCAACTTTTGATAGTCCATGGTGGACGGCTCTAGAAGAGACTCCAACCTTTGATCCTTAGTGAGATCCTTTACTAATGAAGAAACCTTCATTCTCTCGACCAACTGAGCCTATTTCTTGATGTAAGGTCGCAGGCTCGATGTACACCAAGTTTACTGCACCTGGGGCAATTTACATCGCAATGAGACATGGAAACCCAAAATTTCCTGCACTTGGGATGCTTTCGACAAGGCGGGACATGGAATCCCTGGGTTCCCTGCAATTTGGTGACTTTTGTCGAGGAGGGACTGGGAGACCCCATGTCACGCTCCTATCCTAGTGGTAGTATTTCAACCACGCATAAGCGGGTGTGGCACCTTCATACTTTTTCCTTTTACCGATACTTGAGTACACGGTCTATGCCTACTTCAACACTCGGTCAATTTTCCAATAAGTGTTCTTAACAATGCAATGAAAATAACTTACCATAAATTTATCTTCTTCAATTATTCTTTCAACCTATCGTGTCATGTGGTCGTGCTGCAATGGCCCACGGCCTGCATGACACAACTCCACACCTGAACTACGAACCTGTTTGCCTGACTTTTCCTTCTGTGGCGCCCAAACTATGCTCGTCGGTGCGGTCCATAGTGAGGGCGCATGGCCCGCATGTAGTGCGGCCTGCCTGCCCAGACGGTAACCAGCCCCGCTTTGCCTGTCCGCACTACCAAGCCCGACCCGCCCTCTGTAATCTGCCCGCCAGTGCAGCCCTCTTACATGCATCCTCTTCTTCCTTCTGTTTTCGCCCAACTCCTTCCTTCGCACTTGTTCTGTGATGTGGAAGTCTAAGTCTAATGTCCCTTCGTCGAATGCCATCCTCCTTACTTATACGCATCCTTTTTCCCAAGGGTCATGTCTCTCGAGGATAACAAGGGTCGGCTCCATCAACATGCATGCCCGGTTGACCTGCCACATAACCTCGACACGCGCCATTCCAACGAACCGCCGCATCCCTTCATGTGCACCGTTGCACCCATGGGTCGACTCCAATGCCTCGCTGATTACACCCATCGCCGCACGTCGCACACCTACCCGCATCCAAACTCATCTACACATGGTCACCTCTTTCATCCGGGCATGCAACAAGGGTTTCTCGCGCGCCTTTTGTTGGTGGCTCGCCCATCGTGCAGGTATCAAGGGGCGTGCGCCATGCCTAACATGGCACGAGCGACATGGGAACCCTGCGTGTCATGCCCTCAGGCCTACAATAGTCTTTCAGCCGTATTTGGCGAGGTGCGGTGCCACCGAACACTTTCTTTTCACCAATACTTATGTTCATGGACTACGCCCAACCATTATTCTACTTATTTTGTTTTTCGCAACCAAGTATTATTATGTTTCCTTTATACCAATGAACACCCATACACATTCATTGTCATTAGCAATTATACATGAAGAACACAATTGCACAGTATAAAGGGAGGGGCAACTCCCTGAATAATGAGTCTGCCTGAATACAATTTATTATTCAACTCTACAATGTTTACGAGGCTTTACAAGTATACTTGGGAAACAACAAGTTTCATACTTAGCCAATTTTACAAATAGGCAACAACTCCGTGTGCCAACCGAGTTCCTTGCCCGAGCTGGGTAGGCACGCCCTCACACGAGCTGCCAACCGTACTCCTCGACCGAACCTCATTTACCGTTGCATGATGGGTGGGCGACCTCCCCCGAGTCACCCCGCGTTTCCTTTTGCACGACGGGCGGGCGACTTACCCGAGTCACCCGAGACACCTCTGCGTTTCTTCTTCCACGACAGGTGGGCGACCTACACGAGACACCCCGTGTCACACCGAACAGCGGGTGCCTTCCTTACTCGCGCCCTCACCCGATAACCAAAACCTATGCATAACGTGTGTGCTTGCCTAAGAGCGGGCGGATATATGCCAGCGCCTCTTTTGCGACCTGCTCCACTACTTCGCACTTTTTTCTTGATCACCGAATGCTCGTGTTCGAATGTCCATCTTTGAATGAATGCCAAATGCTCCAACACCTTGCCATATTTTTAAGAGAGGTTGGGCGAGTCGCTACCCAGGCTGACTTGACCACCGCGTGCCAAAACTCCCTTACATGTCGCAAACTTGCCATCCGATTGTTGGTCGGAAAACAATCCTTCATTCAAGTCGGCCCGTGGGTTATGCCAAATTCTCCCACGCTATAAACCAACTATTGCTCCACCTCTAATGTGCATTATATTGATGTCCCTTCACACATTTTGGTCGTAGAGTTCGCACTTCGCACTGATGGGGAGAAACCGAACCGTAGGACGTTACACCGCGTTTCCCAGACTTGGGTAGCAACTTTTGTTGTGATGCGAAATGGAAACCCCACGTGTGTCCGCTGACTTGGGTAGTAGTTTTCATCGCACCACAAAATGAACACCCCAAGTTCCCCGAACTTTGGTGGCTCTTCGTGGCCCCACAACATGGAAATCCAATGTTCCACAGACTCTCGGATGATTCAGGGTGTGCCACGACATGGAAACAACGAGTTTCCCAGACTTGGGCAGTGGTTTTGAAACACCCCAAGTTCCCGAGACTTGCGAGCTGGTTTGCATCGTCATGGAAACCCCAAGTTCCCTGCGTTGGGGCATTGTTGAAAACCCCGTGTTTCCATCGTGCCGTAAAATGCGGAAACCCGTGGTTCCATCAAGGGTGGGACATGGAAACCCCAAGTTTCACAGGGTTGGGCGCTAGCGTATGACATGGAAAACCCCGAGTCTCCACAGGCTTGGGCACCGCTGGCTTCGGTCGTGGCGCGACATGGAAACCCCAAGTTTTCCTAGGCCTGGGCACCGGGGCGTGACTCGGAAACCCCCAATTTCCGTAGGCTTGGGTGCCGTCGGTTTCGACGTGACTCGGAAACCCCAAGTTTCCCCAGGCTTGGGCGTCGGGATGCGACTGGGAAACCCTAAGTTTCCCCAGGCTTGGGCGCCGCCGGTTTCGGTTGGGGCCGACATGGAAACCCCAAGTTTCCCCCGACTTGGGCACAGGGGCGCGACATGGAAACCCCAAGTTTCCCTGGGCTTGGGCACGACTTGTAAACCCAAAAAAAATTTGCGCCGGGTGGAAACCCCAAATTTTGGGCGCGACATGGAAGCCCCGAATTTTAGGCGCCCGATGGAAACCCCAAATTTTAGGCGCCAGGTGGAAACCCCAAATTTTGGGCGTCGGGGCGCGGCATGGAAACCCCAAATTTTGGGCACCAGGGCACTACATGGAAACCCCAGTTTTCCCAGGCTTCAGTGCCTTTTCCATCGCGGCGCGGAATCCCTAAATTTCCCGCCCCCAAGCAATGAAAAATTGCCATCTGGAGGAGAGGGTTGCCCAGATTTTGTTTGTGACAAGAGCGAAGCCCTAAATCAAGGCGACCAAGGGCTAAATCTTAGTGGATCATGGCAACAAGGCCACTCTGCCACTTACAATACCCCGTCGTATTTAAGTCATTTGCAAAGGATTCTTCTCAACGACCATTTGGAATTGAACTTCAAATCTGCCCTGACCGAGATGCTTCACGGTCGCGGTTTTCAAATGACATGAGCCCCTGGGGGCGACAAATTGACGCCCCTACTGCGGTTGTAGATACAGTCGAAGAGTGACATGCACCACTTCTAGCATGGATTCTGACTTAGAGGTGTTCAGTCATAATCTGACACACAGTACCTTCACGCCACTGGCTTTTCAACCAAGCACAATGACCAATTGTGTGAATCAACAGTTCCTCTCGTACTAATTTGAATTACTATTGCGGTGTGGTTAATCAGTAGGGTAAAACTAACCTGTCCCACGACGGTCTAAACCCAGCTCATGTTCCCTATTGGTGGGTGAACAATCCAACACTTGGTGAATTCTACTTCACAATGATAGGAAGAGCCGACATTGAAGGATCAAAAAGCAACGTCGCTATGAACGCTTGGATGCCACAAGCTAGTTATCCCTGTGGTAACTTTTCTGTCATCTCTAGCTTCAAATTCCAAAAATCTAAAGGATCGATAGGCCACGCTTTCACGGTTTTATTCGTACTGAAAATCAAAATCAAATGAGCTTTTACCCTTTTGTTCCACACAAGAATTTTTGTTCTCCTTGATCTCATCTTAGGACACCTGCGTTATCTTTTAATAGATGTGCCGCCCCAGCCAAACTCCCCACCTGACAATGTCTTCCACCCGGATCAACCCGCCGAAACATGCCTTAAGTCCAAAAACAGGGGCAGTTCCACGTCTCCGCCCCACGGAATAAGTAAAATAACGTTAAAAGTAGTGGTATTTCACTTGCACTGAAAACAGATCCCACTTATTCTACACCTCTCAACTCATTTCACAAAGTCGGACTAGAGTCAAGCTCAACAGGGTCTTCTTTCCCCGATGATTCTGCCAAGCCTGTTCCCTTGGTTGTGGTTTCTCTAGATAGTAGATAGGGACAGTGGGAATCTCGTTAATCCATTCATGCACGTCACTAATTAGATGAAGAGGCATTTGGCTACCTTAAGAGAGTCATAGTTACTCCCACCATTTACCTGCGCTTGGTTGAATTTCTTCACTTTGACATTTAGAGCACTGGGCAAAAATCACATTGCGTTAGCATCTGCAGGGACCATTGCAATGCTTTGTTTTAATTAAACAGTCGGATTCCCCTTATCCATACCAGTTCTGAGTCGATTGTTCGATGCCTAGGGAAAATCCCCCGGCAAGGGGCATTCTACGGCCGTAGCCCAATTGGCACGCGACTGCCCGCCTTCACCACGAGAGCAGCTCGGGCAGACTACCGACAGTCCACGAGTTGAGGGCGCAGACCACTAGGCCCAGCCCTGAGAGCCAATCCTTTTCCTAAAGTTACAGATCCATTTTGCCGACTTCCCTTACCTACATTGTTCTATTGACAAGAGGTTGTTCACCTTGGAGACCTGATGTGGTTATGAGTAGGACCGAGCATGAACGGTACTTGGTCCTCTAGATTTTCAAGGGGCGATGAGGGCACACCGGACACCGCAAGACGTGCGGTGCTCTTCTAGCTGCTGGACACTATCTTCAGGTGAACCGATTCCAGGGTGGGTAAGCTATTAAAAGGAAAAGATAACTCTTCCCGGGGCCCCTGACGACATCTTCGGATTTCCTAACGTTGCCGCTCGCCGCCATGTCCCGGTTCAGGAATATTAATCTGATTCCATTTCGATGCTCGTGCAGAGTGCACCCTTGATACAAGGCTTCCCCATCTCTTAGGATCGACTAACCCATGTCCAAGTGCTATTCACATGGAACCTTTCCCCACTTCAGTCTTCAAAGTTCTCATTTGAATATTTACTACTACCACCAAGATCTGCACCAGGGGCCAATCCACCCAAGCTCACGCCCAAGGTTTCTCAATGACCCCCACGTCCTCCTACTCATCGGAGCCAGGCAATTTCTCCGACGGTCGAGTATAGGTTGCACGCTTCAGCGCCATCCATTTTCGAGGCTAGTTGATTCGACAGATTAGTTGTTACACACTCCTTAGCAGATTTCGACTTCCATGACCACTGTCCTGCTGTCTTAATCAACCAACACCCTTTGTGGGATCTAGGTTAGCACGCAATTCGGCACCGTAACTTGACTTTCGGTTCATCCCACATCGCCAATTCTGCTTACCAAAAATGGCCCACTTGGAGTTCTCGATTCCACGGCGCGGCTCAATTGAGCAGCCGCACCCTCTTACCTATTTAAAGTTTGAGAATAGGTTGAGGGCGTTACACCCATGATGCCTCTAATCATTTGCTTTACCTGATAAAACTTGTGTGTGAGCTCCAGCTATCCTGAGGGAAACTTTGGAGTAAAAAAGCTATTAGATGGTTCGATTAGTCTTTCGCCCCTATACCCAAGTCAGACGAATGATTTGCACGTCAGTATCGCTACGAGCCTCCGCCAGAGTTTCCTCTGGCTTCCCCCTGCTCAGGCATAGTTCACCATCCTTCGGGTCCCAACAGGTGTGCTCGCACTCGAACCCTTCGCATAAGCTCAAGGTCTGTCGACAATTCACCCCCCCAGAGAGGGGATCTCGCCTGTCAACTTCCTTGCGCCTCGTAGGTTTTCAAACCCGCCGACTCACACACATGTTACACTCCTTGGTCCATATTTCAAGATGGGTCGAATGGAAAGCCTGCCAACCAACACCACGAGTGCACAGGTGCACACAACCTACCACAAGGGCGCACACTTCATTCCTCGACCACCACAGCGGCAAACCGACAGGCAGTAATCCACCTGCGCTTGTGACGATGCAGCAGCCCATGTTGGTTTGCACCTCAAGTTGAGCGGCGAACCAGCCTAAGCCATTCCACATCTGACCGAGACGTATCGACAACCTCCATCCGCTTCCCTCCCGACAATTTCAAGCACTCTTTAACTCTCTTTTCAAAGTCGTTTTCATCTTTCCCTCACGGTACTTTTTCGCTATCGGTCTCTCACCCGTATTTAGCCTTGGATGGAATTTACCACCCAATTAGGGCTGCATTCCCAAACAACCCAACTCGCCGACAAGCCTCGTGGTGTGGCAGGGTCCCGAGCCGACGGGGCTGTCACCCTCTCAAGCACCCCCTTCCAAGGGGCTTGGCCCAGGTTTGTTGCTGAGGACGCTTATACATACTACAATTCAGGCAGTGACGCCGCCTGATTTTCATGTTGGTCTCTTCTCAGTTCACTCACTGCTACTAGGGGAATCCTTGTAAGTTTCTTCTCCTCCGCTTAATTATATGCTTAAACTCAGTGGGTGTTCTCGTTTGAGCTGAGGTCACAAAGTTGGAGCTAAATCCGCCCTACCCCATGGGAGGACAAGAGAGAGAAAAGTAAGTTCAAGCGATGCCACACAAAGCCCGCATCAGCTAACGTCGACTGCCCATCCAAGGGGACAAGATCACCGCTCGCCGACGCACGCCACGAAACATCGCTTGAGGTATTTCAGCCGACCGCACCACATGGGGCACGGACGACCAACTCCGTTGCTCCCTATCATATTGCAGGGAGCGAATTTGAATGGGATGCGACGCCCAGACAGACATGCCCTCGAAAAAAAGGGGGGAAATGCATGGAACAGTGATCGAGAAGGACTAGGGTGGCTACCTTGGGAGCTCGCACTGCTTTTAGCCCTTCCCCAACACCAGCCCACAACAATTCCCCCTTTTCTCCATAAAGCTAGGGACCGAAAGGAAGAAAATGGTAGAAAACAAAGCACAAGCCTCCCAAGCCCCGTGCCTTCGGTGAAAAGGGGGAATTGAAGGGGGCGACGATGGATAAGCACTAGGGTGGCCACCCTGGGAGCTCGCACTATGTTTTGTCCTTTCGGAACACCAATCCACAACAATCCTACCTTTTCTCCATAATGCTAGGGGCCATGAGGAAGAAGGGAAAAAAACAACAAGAGTGAAAGGGATATGTTAACCGTGGCTACCGGCTCACAAGGGAAGGCTTCAAACAGAGAAAAAGCTTCCCCAACCCCGTGCCTTCGTAAATAGGGGGGAACTATAGGGGATAACGATAAAGAAGGACTAGGGTGGCCACCCTGGGAACTCACACTACTTTTCGTCCTTCCTGAACACCAATCCACAACAATCCCACCTTTTCTTCGTAAAGCTAGGGGCTGAAAGGAAGAAGGGAAGAAAACAACATGAAAGAAAGAGAGATATCAAATGTGTCTACCGGCTCACAAGGGGAGGCTCAAATAGAGAACAAGCTTCCCCACCCCCGTGCCTTCGCAAAAAGGGGGGGAACTGCAGGGGACGGTGATCGAGAAGGACTAGGGTGGCCACCCTCAGAACTCGCACTGCTTTTCATCCTTCCTGAACACCAATCCACAACAATCCCACCTTTTCTCCATAAAGATAGGGGCCAAAAGCAAGAAGGGAAGAAAACAACATGAAAGCAAGAGATATCAAATGTGGCTACCAGCTCACAAGGGGAGGCTCAAATAGAGAACAAGCTTCCCAAACCTCGCACCTTCAGAAAAAGGGGGAACTGCAGGGGATGGTGATTGAGAAGGACTAGGGTGGCCACCCTGGGAACTCACACTGCTTTTCGTCCTTCCCAAACACCAATCCACAACAATCCCACCTCTCCTCCATAAAGCTGGGGCCGAAAGGAAGAAGGGAAGAAAACAACACCAAAGAAACAAAGATCCCAAGAAAAGAGAGAAGCTCAACAGAACGCCGAGTAGATGTCTGCTAACCAAAAAGAACACAAACAAGGCACCCAATCAAAAAAGCGTCCCACCTCTTCACACCCTCCCACATGCATTCAACACAACACCCTTTCTAGCTTTACAACATAGCAAACAACCAAGCAGATAAATCACAACCTAAAATTGGCCAATAGAAAAGACAAGGGCCACGATGATACCGGCGTCTGGAGCACGTCACTGAGAGGCAAACAGCCCCCCAACCCAGTGGCACAATGCTTCAAACGACAAATAGACTTCTTCCAATAACACAAAACCACCCCGCTATTGCACCCCTCCATGTACAAAACACCCAAAAAACTTTCCAGTGAGAAAGTCAACGGGGGTCAAAGAATCAAACTCCAAAGGGGAGTTGTCACGGGCCGAAACTCAATGCTGGAGAAAGCCGCGGGCCACAAATACATTGATGGTGTAAGGCCACTAGAGAGAGGGACATTCACAAAGTGCACACCACGAAACAAAGGAACGACACAAGTCCCACAAAAAACCCACAATCCAAAGGGAGGAACAAAGACACAACCCGCTACTTCTTTTTCCCTTAGAAGGGGAGTGGCTCATGAGAGGACGAGGAATTCCCTCGACGGCAAAGGCACGAGATAAGATTGCCACCCTCATGCCCGTTGGCGGGGGAAATTTTGATCTCGATGGAGCTCAGACCGAGGGATTTGCTTTTCATTACCTGGACACCCAACCCTTCTGCAAGGGCATGTCGAGGAACGGTCGGGAGGGACTAGGGTGGCCAGCCCAATGGGTTGAACTGCTCTTCATCCATCCCATATTTACCTCACCCCGAAAATCTCCCCTCAGGGAAGGTTTGAGCTACCAGGCGTGCGTGCAACCACTCCCTCGACCCAACCACCAGCGAAAAAGCTCACCAAGCAACACATCAACTGCCATCGCCTTTTCGAGAGAACCAACTATGGAAGCCCGCACCCTTGGCCCATGCATTCCAATGAAAAAAAGACTGAGCACCGTCACTACTAACGAGTCCAAATTTATCCATCGTATTTACCAAGCACCTCAACTCTGCAGCAACCATGCCCGACTGAACAGATCGTCGGAAGGGCTCCCAAGAAACAAGCTTCCGAACCCCATGCAGAAACACATTGGGGGGGAGAAAAACAAAGGATGGGTGGGACAAGCACAAGCATGGCTTGCAGGCACACACGAAAAAATAAGCGTTACCTCGAGACAAGCAACCAACAATGTTCCTGCCAAACACCAAACCCGCTCCCCTAGAGACGCACCACAAATTCCCACATTGCAATCGAAACCCAACCAGCTCGAACCAAAAAATAAAACCCCTGATATCAATGATCCTACCACAAGTTCACCTACGGTAACCTTGTTACGACTTCTCCTTCCTTTAAATGATAAGGTTCAATGAACTTCTCATGACGTCGACAACGACAAACCACCATCGTCGACGCAATCTGAACACTTCACTGGATCATTCAATCGGTAGGAGTGATGGGCGACATGTACAAAGGGCAGGGACATAGTCAACATGAGTTGATGACACGCGCTTACTAGGAATTCCTTGTTGAAGACCAATAATTGCAATGGTCTATCCCCATCACGATGCAATTTGAGAAGATTTCCCAATCCTCTCGAACCAGGAATAAAAACTCGTTGGCTGCATCAGTGTAGCGCGCATGCAGCCCAGAACATCTAAGGGCATCACAGACCTATTATTGCCTCAAACTTCCATGGCCTAAATGGCCATAGTTCCTCTAAGAAGCTGGCCACAAAGGGGGACCTCCACGTAGCTAGTTAGCAAGCTGAGGTCTCGTTCATTATCTGAATTAACTAGACAAATCGCTCCACCAACTAAGAACGGCCATACACCACTACCCATAGAATCAAGAAAGAGCTCTCAATCTTTCAATCCTTATTATGTCTGGACCTAGTAAGTTTCCCCGTGTTGAGTCAAATTAAGCCGCAGGCTCCACTCCTGGTGGTGCCCTTCCGTCAATTCCTTTAAGTTTCAGCCTTGTGACCATACTCCCCCTGGAACCCAAACACTCTGATTTCTTAGAAGGTGCTGGCGGAGTCCTTAGAGCAACATCCGTCGATCCCTGGTCGGCATCATTTATGGTTGAGACTAGGACGGTATCTGATCGTCTTCGAGCCCGCAACTTTCATTCTTGATTAATGAAAACATCCTTGGCAAATGCTTTTACAGTGGTCTGTCTTTCATAAATCCAAGAATTTCACCTCTGACAATGAAATAAGAATGCCCCCGACAGTCCCTATTAATCATTAGTCCAGTCCTGAAGGCCAACATAATAGGACCAGACTCCTATCACGTTATTACATGCTAATGTATTCAGAGCATAAACTTGCTTTGAGCACTCTAATTTTTTCAAAGTAACAACACTGGAACCGGGACCTAGCAAATTAAGGCTAGGAGCATGCCGCCAACAAAAGGGACTGAAGGGCAGGTGCACATCGAGTAGGTGGACTGACCTTTACGACCCAAGATCCAACTACGAGCTTTTTAACTACAACAACTTAAATATACGCTATTGGAGCTAGAATTACCGCGGCTGCTGGCAACATACTTGCCCTCCAATGGATCCTCGTTAAGGGATTTAGATTGTACTCATTCCAATTACCAGACTCGATGAGCCCAGTATTGTTATTTATTGTCACTACCTCCCCATGTCAGGATTGGGTAATTTGCGCGCCTGCTGCCTCCCTTAGATGTGATAGCCGTTTCTCAGGCTCCCTCTCCAGAATCGAACCCTAATTCTCCATCACCCATCACCACCATGGTAGGCCTCTATTCTACCATTGAAAGTTGATAGGGCATAAATTTGAATGAAGCATCGCCAGCACAAGGGCTGTACGATTGGTCGAGTTATCATGATTCACCGGAGAAGTGGGCAAGCCTGCGCCGACCTTTTATCTAAAAAAATCATCCCTTCCAAAGAGTCTAGACTTGGTGCATGTATTAGCTCTAGAATTACTACGGTTATCCGAGTAGTATGGTACCATTAAAAAAACTATAACTGATTTAATGAGCAATCCGCAGTTTCACATTCTAAATTAGTTCATACTTAGACATGCATGGCTTAATTTTTGAGAGAAGCATATGACTACTAGCAAGATCAACCAGGTAGCACCCTCCCACTTCAAAGGGAATTTCGGGCCCTCTCTTACCGAGAGCCAACCTGAACACCCATCAAGTCAAAGAGACGTCAAAATATCATGTAAAACTTGTATGCCTTGCACCTCTTGCATCCCAAGAAGGAAGCACACGCAACATGCCAAGGACATGGCAAAAAAATGGGTAGACCTGCCAAGCCACAATGCACCAAGGCCACTCCAGATTTTGCATCCATGGCCCAACCAACAAGAAAACGAGCAATCACTCACTCACTCCCTTATAAATGCCTCCAAAGGCCTCCACGCCCCACACTGAGGCCACCTAGGAATCCACCTGGACAACAGCAATGATGGACCTCGATCTCCCAACTGCCTGCAGCAGCCTTGATGCGAATGAAAAGGAAGGAAAATAAAAATAGTATGACCTACCGCACAAATCCCATCATAGAGAGGCCATACAAACCTCCCCGCGCCCGCACCGATGCCACCTAGGAGTCCACCCGGACAGCAACAATAGTGGACCTTGATCAGATGATCGCCTGCGGCAACCTCGACACAAAGGCAAGGGAAGGAAATCATACAAGACAAACCAAGCCCGCAACCTCCCTTAGAAATGCCGCCCAACCCACCCCTCCCCACAGAGGGGCTACCTAGGAGTCCACCCGGACAGTAGCAATGATGGACCTCGATCGCATGATCGCCTGTGGCAGCCTCAATGTAGAGGAAACAGAAGGAAATAAAACAATTCCAACTAAGCCCACAACCTCTCTTAGAAATGCCCCACGACCCTCCACGACATGCATCGAGGCCACCTAGGAGTCCACCCGGACAGTAGGAACAGTGGACCTCGATCACTTGACCGCCTGCGGCAACCAAGATGTGAAGGCAAAGGGGAAGGAAATAAATGAAAATCAAGAGGCTCGCTACACAATACAAGAACACATATCCAAATGAGAGGAGGGATCGAGCAGCTCCGCACCCCACGTACCCTACGTACAGGCAAGCTAGGAGATTTCCCACAGCTTTACCAACTGGACGATGAATAATTTTTCCCTACTGCCACCTCCATGCAAAGGAGGGAGGTCGAAGCATTCCACCTCGAAATCCTTCTTCCAGATAGCCCCCACCAACGATGTAGCAATCCTCCTCCCTGTTGGGCCACGAGCACATACACAATTGAAACAATAAGTTCCCCCCAACCCTCCCCTCCCTGCAGAGAGGCCACCTAGGAGTCCACCCGGACAACAGCAACGATGGACCTCGATCGCATGATCGCCTGTGGCAGCCTCAATGCAAAGGAAACGGAAGGAAACAAAACAACAAAACTAATCGAGCCCACAACCTCTCTTAGAAATGTCCCTCGACCCTCCATGCCACGTACTGAGGCCACCTAGGAGTCCACCCGGATAGTAGCAATGGTGGACCTCGATCGTTTGACCGCCTGCAGCAACCACGATGTGAAGGCAAAGGAAGGAAATAAATGCAAATCAAGAGGCTCACTACACAATACAAGAACATATCCAAACAGGAGGAGGGATCGGGCAGCTTCGCACCCCACGCACCCTACATACCAGCAACCTAGGAGATTTCCCACAGCTTTACCGATTAGATGATGAAAAATTTTCCCCTACGGCCACCTCCACACAAAGGAGGGAGGTCGAAGCATTCCACCTCGAAATCCTTCTTCTAGATAGCCCCCACCATCGATGTAGCAAGCCTCCTCCCCGTTGGACCATGAGCGCATACACAATTGAAATAACAAGTGCCCCCCAACCCTCCCCTCCCTGCAGAGAGGCCACCTAGGAGTCCACCCGGACAACAGCAATGATGGACCTCAATCGCATGATCGCCTGCGGTAGCCTCAACGCAAAGGAAATGGAAGGAAACAAAAAACAATACCAACCGAGCCCACAACCTCTGTTAGAAATGTGCCCGCCAACCCTCCATGCCATGCACCGAGGCCACCTAGGAGTCCATCCAGACAGCAGCAACGGTGGACCTCAATCACTTGACCGCCTGCAGCAACCACGATGCGAAGGCAAAGGAAGGAAATAAATGCAAATCAAGAGGCTCGCTACACAATACAAGAACATATCCAAATAGGAGGAGGGATCGGGCAGCTCCACACCCCCCGCACCCTACGTACAGGAGACCTAGGAGATTTCTCACAGCTTTACCGACTAGACGATGAATACTTTTCCCTATGGCCACCTCCACACAAAGGAGGGAGGTCAAAGCGTTCCACCTCAAAATCCTTCTTCGAGATAGCCCCCACCCTCAACATAGCAAGCCTCCTCCACATTGGACCAGGAGCGCATACACAATTGAAACAATAAATGCCCATAAACATTATGAATTCACATTTCCAACCGCAAAATCTTGCCACGCACGCAAGATGCAAGTGAAAAGTTGACCCCTCGATCAAACATATGGGCCAACACATCTATCAAAACCTCAAAGCCAACGCAACCACGAACTATGTTCACTTTGAAAGGAATCGCAACCCTTGACTTTACAATAAGGAGAATTGCACCTCATATCGCCCGACGGAAAAAGAAAGCAAGAGGGAGGGGTAGGTGGTTTACAACCAAAACCCTTCCATGTCCCTCTTAAATGTATGCATCTCAACCGACAATTCCAACAGGGAAAGAGTACAAGCACAAGACACTGGCACCATAAACAGCCGAACAATGAAGAGGCTAGCCATCACAAGGAGCCACACCACAACAACCCATACAACTCCCAAAACTTGGAGCAGAAGGGCAATCGTTCACATATGCCTCCCGAGACAAGCATGGCCAACATTATCGCTCATGCACTACCATGTGGGTATGGAGAGAATATGAAAATCGGCCACCCTACAAACGACCCAAGGCCACTCTTGAGGCAAACCCGAAAAACTAACTCAATTACCAACCCACCTTTCACACGAGAAGCAAAACCCTCCGCACCAAATAGGGAGGAGGTGAACAATATAATGAGGAGCCAATTTCAATGGAGCAACAAACGGCTGCCCAGCCCAATCAAAATTCTCTATTCGCAACAACCGAGGGGCACGAGTGTGACATAGGCACGACGGAGCTTTGGGGCTTCCATCTAGGACCGCAACAACGAAGCCTCAAAGGAGCATTAAGAAAACTTTCAACATTCTTATCGTTGGGATGGGAAAGAGGGACGGGGATGAGCATGGCCCACATTACGCTCATGTGCTACTGAGTGGGGATGAAGAGAAGATGAAAATCGGCTAACCTACAAATGACCCAAGGCCATCATTCAGGAAAACTTGACAAAGCAACTCGATTACCAACCCACCTTTCACACGGAAAGAAAACCTATCACCGGTATCTTCTGGAGGGGCACGAGAGGGACCAGGATGAGCTAAGGAGCCACACCACAACAACCCATACAGCTCCAAGAACTTAGAGAGCAGAAGGGGAATTGTTCACATATGCCTCCTGGGACGAGCATGGCCAACATTACCACTCATTCGCTACCGAGAGGGGATGGAGAGATGATGAAAATCGGAAACCCTACAAACGACCCAAGGTCGTCGTTCAGGCAAATGCGAAAACACAACTCAATTACCAACTCACCTTTCACACAGAAAGAAAACCTGTCGCTGGTATCATCTGGAGGGGCATAAGGGGACCAAGACGAGCCAGGCAGCCAAACCACAATAGCCCCTATAGCTCCAAGAACTTAGAGAGAAATTGTCCACATATGCCTCCCCGGACGAGCATGGGCAACATTACCACTCATTTGCTACCGAGTGGGGATGGAGAGAAGATGAAAATCGACCACCCTACAAACGACCCAAGGCCATCGTTCAGGCAAACACGAAAACACAACTCGATTACCAACTCACCTTTCACATGGAAAGAAAACCTGTCACTGGTATCATATGGAGGGGCACGAGGGGGACCAGGATGAGCCAAGGAGACACACCACAACAGCCCATACAGCTCCAAGAACTTGGAGAGCGGAAGGGGAATTGTTCACATATGCCTCCCAGCACGAGCATGGCCAACATTACCACTCATGTGCTACCAAGTGGGGATGGAGAGAAGATGAAAATCAACCACCCTACAAACAACCCAAGGCCATCATTTAGGCAAACGTGAAAACACAACTCGATTACTAACCCACCTTTCACATAGAAAGAAAACCTATCGCTGGTATCATCTGGAGGGGCACCAGGGGACCAAGACAAGCCAGGGAGCCATACCACAATAGCCCATACAACTCCAAGAACTTGGAGAGTGGAAGGGGAATTGTTCACATATGCCTCCCAGGACGAGCATGGCCAACATTATTGCTCATGCACTACCAAGTGGGGATGGAGAGAAGATGAAAATTGGCTGCTCTACACATGACCCAAGGCCATCGTTTAGGAAAATGTGAAAACACAACTCGATTACCAACCCACCTTTCACACGGAAAGAAAACCTATCGTTGGTATCTTCTGGAGGGGCACGAGGGGACCGGGATGAGCCAGGGAGCCACACCACAATAGGCCATACAGCTCCAAGAACTTAGAGAGCGGAAGGGGAATTTTTCACATATGCCTCCCAGGATGAGCATGGCCAACATTACCGCTCATGCGCTACTGAGTGGGGATGGAGAGAAGATGAAAATCGGCTGCCCTACAAACGACACAAGGCCATCGTTTAGGAAAACCCGAAAGCACAAATTGATTACCAACCCACATTTCACACGGAAAGAAAACTTGTCACTGGTATCATCTGGAGGGGCATGAGGGGACCATGACGAGCTAGGGAGCCAAACCAGAACAGCCCATACAGCTCCAAGAACTTGGAGAGAGGAAGGGGAATTGTTCACATATGCCTCCCAGGACGATCATGGCCAACATTACCACTCATGCGCTACCGAGTGGGGATGGAGAGAAGATGAAAATCGGCCACCCTACAAATGACCCATGGCCATCGTTTAGGCAAACCCGAAAACACAACTCGATTACCAACCCACCTTTCACACGGAAAGAAAACCTGTCACTGGTATCATCTGGAGGGGCACGAGGGGGACCAGGACAAGCCAGGGAGCCACACCACAATAGCCCACACAACTCCAATAACTTGGAGAGTGGAAGGGGAATTGTTCACATATGCCTCCCAAGATGAGCGTGGCCAACAATACCGCTCATGCACTACCAAGTGGGGATGGAGAGAAGATGAAAATCGGCCACCCTTCAAACAACCCAAGGCCATTGTTCAGGCAAACATGAAAACACAACTTGATTACTAACCCACCTTTCACACAGAAAGAAAACTTGTCGCTGGTATCATCTGGAGGGGCATGAGAGGACCAAGACGAGCCAGGGAGCCACACCAAAACAACCCATACACAACTCCAAGAACTTAGAGAGCTGAAGGGGAATTGTTCACATATGCCTCTTGGGACAAGCATGGCCAACATTACCGCTCATGCGCTATCGACTTGGGATGGAGAGAAGATGAAAATCGGCCACCCTACAGATGACCCAAGGGAATCTTTCAGGAAAACCCAAAAGCACAACTCAATTACCAACCAACCTTTCACGTGAAAAGGAAACCTGTCACTGGTATCATCTGGAGGGGCATGAGGGGACCAGGACAAGCCAGGGAGCCACACCACAACAACCCATACAACTCCAAGAACTTGTAGAGCAGAAGGGGAATTGTTCACCTATGCCTCCCGGGACGAGCATGGCTAACATCATCGCTCATGCGCTACCAAGTGGGGATGGAGAGAAGATGAAAATCAGCCACCCTACAAATGACCAAAGGCCATACTTTAGGCAAACCCGAAAACACAACTCAATTACCAACCCACCTTTCACGCGAAAAGGAAACCTGTCACTTGTATCATTTGGATGGCACGAGGCACCCGGGGAGGGACCAAGGCGAGCCAGGGGACCACACCACAACAACCCATATGAGTTTACACAGACACCCTCGACCGAACGAGTTCGTATGGGCACCCGAACAAGTTCACATGGACACCCTCAAAAGAACCACCCGAACGATTTTGCATGGGCGCCCGAATGACCGAAACGAAGCGACAAGGGAGAGCCGGGAAAATGAGCTGCATGAATGTGCACAAAGCCAACCAAGGGTCAAAACTTAGCATTTTTGATATGGGCTCGTTCGCCTGGGCGCGCCCTCAACCGAACAACCCACCTGAACGAGTTCACATAGACGCCATCAAACAACCCGCCCGAACGACCGAAACGAAGCGACAACGGAGACCCGGGCAAACGAGCTGCATGAATGTGCACAAAGCTAACCTTGGGTCACAACCTAGCATTTTTTGATACGGGCTCGTTCACCCGGGTGGGCCCTCGCCCAAGGAACCCATCCAAAGGAGTTCACACGGATGCCCTCAAACAACCCGCCCAAACGAGTTCATAGGGACACCCTCAAATGATCTGCCCGAACAATTTTGCATGGGCGCCCGAACGACCCAAATGATTTTGCATGGGCGGCTGAATGACCGAAACGAGGCGACAAGGGAGAGCCGGGTAAATGAGCTGCATGAATGTGCACAAAGCCAACCTCGAATCACAACTTAGTAGTTTTGATATAGGGTTGTTTGCCCGGGTGTGCTCTTGCCTGAATGACCCGCCCGAATGAGTTCACACGGATGCCCTCAAATGACCCGCCCGAATGAATTTGCATGGGCACCTGCATGACTGAAACAAAGCGACAAGGGAGAGCTGGGTAAACGAGCTGCACGAACGTGCACAAAGCCAACCTTGGGTCACAACTTAGAATTTTTTTATACATGCTTGTTCGCACGGGTGTGCCCTCGCCCAAATGACCCACCCGAATGAGTTCACACGGACGCCCTCAAACGACCTGCCCGAACGATTTTGCATGGGCGCTCGAACGACCGAAACGGAGCGACAAGGGAGAGCCGAGCAAACGAGCTGCAAGAACGTGCACAAAGCCAACCTCGGGTCACAACTTAGAATTTTTTGATACGGGGTCGTTCGCCCGAGCGCGCCCTCGCCCAAACGACCCACCTGAACGAGTTCACACAGACGCCCTCAAACGACACGCCCGAACGATTTTGCATGGGCGCCCGCACAACCAAAACGAAGCGACAAGGGAGAGCCGGGCAAGTGAGTTGAACGAACGTGCACAAAGCGAACCTCGGGTCACAACTTAGCATTTTTGGTACGGGCTCGTTCACCTGGGTGCACCCCCGCCCGAAGGAACTGCCTGAACGAGTTCACACGGATGCCATCAAATGACCCGCCTGAACGATTTCGCATGGGCGCTCGAACTACCGAAACGAAGCGACAAGGGAGAGTCGGGAAAACGAGCTGCACGAACGTGCGCAAAGCAAACCTCGGGTCACAACTTAGCATTTTTGATACGGGCTCATTCGCCCGGGCACGCCCTCACCTGAATGACCCGCCCAAACGCGTTCGCGTAGACGCCCTCAAACGACCCACATGAACGATTTTGCATGGGTGCCTGAACGACCGAAACGAAGCTACAAGGGAGAGCCGGGAAAACAAGCTGCACGAATGTGCACAAAGCCAACCTCGGGTCACAACTTAGCATTTTTTGATACGATCTCGTTCGCTCAGGTGCACCCTCACCCGAACGAGTTCACACGGACACCGTCAAATGACCCGGCCGAATGATTTTGCTTGGGCGCCCGAATGACCGAAACGAAGCGACAAGGGAGAGCCAGGAAAACGAGTTGCACGAACGTGCGCAAAGCTAACCTCAGGTCACAACTTAGCATTTTTTGATACGGGCTCATTCACCAGGGCGTGCCCTCACCCGAACGAGTTCACACGGACGCCGTCAAATGACCCGCCCGAACAAGTTCACATGGACGCCCTCAAACGACCTACTGGAACGATTTTGCATGGGTGCCCACACAACTGAAACGAAGCGAAAAGGGAGAGCTGGGCAAATGAGCTACACGAACGTGCACAAAGCCAACCTCGCGTCACAACTTAGCATTTTTAATACGGGATCGTTCGCATGGGCGCGCCCTCACCCGAACATTGGGCCTCGCCAACATTGTGCTCTAATCTTATGAGAGATAAAGCTGTTAGTCAAGGCCTTGTTATGAACAATGTTGGCTAATATGATGCTATAATAGATGGGTTTCCAATCCGGTTTCTCTTATGTGAATTATTCAAGATTGAAAAATAGCCAAACACCTTGTAATGATTTATGAATACCTCCCTAGTTAAGAGGGGGTGTTGAAGAAAGTGTAACTGGGTTCGGTCTTCATAAATGTACTTTTGATATTTGTATTTATTCAAGAAAATAAATAAATAAATATATATATATATATATATATATATATATATATATATATATATATATATATATATATATATATATATATATATATATATATATATATTATTTATCATTGAGTTTCTTGCTCATTGAAATAGGCCTAGCACATGTTAAAGTGTTATAAAGAGTCAAAAGAAAATGTTGAAGACCTTAAGGGCATGTTACCCTAGGTATATTTATGTATTAAAGTCAAATATATTCCTACCCTCGTGCCTTCGTTTGGGTCGTGCACCCGTTCAAACCCCAAATTTCCTTCTGGCGGTCTGGGTCATCCTGTGCCGTGCCGTGTGTGGGGGTGCGTGGGCACACGTGGGCGTGCCGAAAATGCTAAGTCATGACTGCCCATGTGCCTTCTTTGTTCGGGTTGTGCACCCATGGAAACCCCAAATTTCATTTGGACGATTCAGGTCGGCTCGCCCAAGGCGGGTCGGGTCGTACCGTGCCATGTGTGGGTGCGTCGGCACACGTGGCTGTGCCAAAAATTCTAAGTCGTCACTGCCCGTGTGTCTTATGCACATTCATGCGGCCCATTTTCCTGATGCTCGCTCGGGCCTTTGTTTGGGTCGTGCACCCATGGAAACCCAAATTTCGTTTTTGGTCGTGCACACATGGAAACCCCAAATTCCGTTCAGGCGGGTCGGGTCGTGTCATGTGTGGGTGCCCGTGAAAACGCGTTCAGGCAAGTCGAGTCGGGTCGGGTCATGCCATGCCATGCGTGGGTGCTTAGGAACATGTGGTCGTGCAAAAAATGTTAGGGCGTGACCACTCATGTGCCTCCTACACGTTCGCGCGACCCGTTTGCCCGACGCTCCGTCGTGCCTTCATTCGGGTCGTGCACCCTTGGAAACCCCAAATTTCATTCGGGCAGGTCGGTTCGTGTTGTGCATGGGTGCTCGAGCACACGTGGCAGTACCAAAAATGCTAAGTCATGACCCCCCGTGTGCCTTCTACACGTTCGTTCAGCCCGTTTGCTCGACGTTGCCTTGTGCCTTCGTTTGGGTTGCGCAGCCATGGAAACCCCAAATTTTGTTCGGGTTGTGCATACAAGGAAACTCCAAATTTTGTTTAGGTCGGGTCTTGTCGTGTCGTGTGTGGGTGCCCGTGCAAACGTGTTTGGGCGAGTCGGGTCGGCTCGCACAAGGCTGGTCGGGCTGTGTCGTGCAGTGCGTGGGTGCCCGGGCACATGTGGTCGTGCCAAAAATGCTAAGTTGTGACCGCCTGTGTGTCTTCTACACGTTTGTGCAGCCCGTTTGCCTGATTCTCCCTCGTGCCTTCGTTCCGGTCGTGCACCCACGGAAACCCCAAAATTTTGTTCGGGTCGTGTGCCCATGGAAACCCCAAATTTCGTTCGGACGGGTAGGGACATGTCGTGTGTGGGTGCCCGCGCAAATGGGTCGGGTCGGGTTGGGTTGTGTTGTGTCGTGTTGTGTGATGGCGCCCCAGGCACATGTGGCCGTATAAAAAATTCTAAGATGTGACCAGGGTGGGGTTTGTGCACGATCGTGCTGCCCGTTTGCCCGAATCTCCCTTATGACTTCGTTTTGATCGTATGTCAGAGCCCATGTAAACTCGTTCGAGCGGGTCATTTGCCTTGTAAAAACTCGTTCGAGTGGGTCATTTGCCATGTAAACTCGTTCGGGCAGGTCGTTTGAGGGTGCCTATGTAAACTCGTTCGGGCGTGTCACGCCCCTACACCTGCAGTAGTCTTCCAACCGCTTATAGCGAGGTGCGGCACCACCAAACACTTTCTTTTCACCAATACTAACATTCATGGACTACGCCTAATTCACTTTTCCTTACTTAGTTTGTGTTTCGCAACCAAGTAAAATTACATTTATCCTTTATACCAATGAACAACCATACTCATTCATTATCCATAGCAATTATAAAAGACAATAACAATTGCACAGTATAAAGGGGAGGGGTAACTCCTGAACAAGTCTGCCCGACAATATATATTATTCAATCTTTCTTCATAATAATACAATCATCACAAGTAATGATTGGCAAGCTCCAAGCCAATACTTAGCTTCTTTTACAATATAGGCAAATCAGCCTTTTACAAAACCATGTGCACGCCTTGCACAAAGGATGGGTGCTCACCCGAGTCACCAAGACATCCCTGTCAATCCCGACACAAAACTGTGATAAAGACAACCCTGGGCACACCTTGCCCAACCCACAACCGGCTCCAAGTCACATTCAAAACTGCGCCCTCAAGACATGCGCATGAGCTACGCGCACTCCTCCAAATCTGCGCACTTTTCCTTGTCTCCTTGAGCTTGTGCGAATTGTCCTTGATCGAACTTGCTCCAAATGAATCCCAACGCATGCCAATATATATGCATTCTATCATGTCTTCACTATGGGTGGTGGCACTCTAGTTGACCCCCAAAATAACCTTAACACACCCCTGCGTGTGCCCTTCTACATGTCGGCCTGCCCACATGCTCCTCCACGCACAATGGGTTATAAATACTCCATCATTCCATCACATTTCCTAAGTGTCATAAAACGTCCACGGTTTTGTCGCATAAGGTTCGTCGCACTTTCGTCACATTTTCTCCACAGCTCTGTCGCATCGCGCGCCCGCCCATGCGCCCTTACCTACCCGTGTGCCCGAGCCCACCCGTGGTCCCGCACCCGCCCGTGTGCCCGAGCTCGCCCGTGCGCCCGCGCGCTTGCGTGCTCATCGTGCACGCCGACTCGCCTGGTGCCCAACTGCTGTCGTGCCTGGAGGCCTTACATTCTCCTCCACCTAAAATTGTTGTCGTCCTCGACAACATACCATCCTGGTAGCCATCCACCAAGATCATCACTATCCATGATGTCACTCCTCCACATAAGGAAAACATCCCAACAACATATGTAGAACTACATCTCCATCATGTCTCACCTTAGTGACCAACTGCCACCAAGATAAGCATACCAAGGTATACACCTCTACGGTATGTCCTCCATTAGATATCATCTCGATCCATGATCATCAACCCCTCTGCCAAAATCTCCACTGTAACATCTCGTGTCGACCTCATCATGTGTCCACCCTCCATGTAGTCTCCCATCAAATGCCAACACATTTGTATCATGTGTTACCATGTCTTCGACTAATGCCAACATATTTCTACACATTGGTACCCTCTCATGACTCAAACTAGTTGGGTGATCAGTCCAACCATACACCCAAACCATAAGAATGAACATCCTTATGCCACCACAAGTCTTTTCCTGACTTCTGCTACATCTTGGACTCATCAAGAATCTATCAACCCATGCTCAGGTCCATGGAAAACTCCATCCCATCTGCAACATTTTCAAGCCATGGTTATGTTGCACAAGAGTGTACAACCTTTCCACTAGCTCATATACCTCCACAAAAACATCTGCACAACATCCTCTGCTTTGGAATTCCCCCATAGAATGTCCATACATGACTCCTCTACACATGCACCTGCTTCATGTCCCTGCATCAAACTGTCATGCTCCATATCTCCAACCTGATGTCCATGACTCTAGTTGTCCATGATTTCCAACCCATGTAGACTCCATCCCAACATCTAGCCATCTACATCCAAGTCTGCAATCTGTCATAAAGAAGCCTCCTTCAAGGCCCCTTGCAAAGTTGATGTGGTTCCTTCCTACCAAGGCCTCCACACCAACCTTCCTCCAAGGTTGTTTATAGAGAAAGGAGGGCCAGGAAGTTTCCTCCCTGACTCTCATCCACCCATGTGTCAGATTGATGTTGTGTCCTCAAGTATCTATGCACAGCCTCAATCTCCTCACATGTACATCCAAGCTCACCTAGCTTGTCCTTTGTCAACTGAAAATCATATATGCCCATAGCATACCTGCAAAAGTCCACTATCCCAGCAGGATCTCTACCTACATAATCCTCATCAACCACTACCTCTGAAGTAGTACTCAGACTCCCTTCACTTGCAACTACATTGTGAATATCATCAGTAGAAGATGCTCCCAATAAGTGTCTCCATGTTCGTGAGGTTGCCTTCTCACTTCCATCATCCTTCTTTCTAGCCCTTGCAACGAAGTTAGTCAACTTCCTTTCCTTCATTGTTTGAGTCACACTCCCAAGTCCTCTTTGCTCCACATCCTCATGTTTCACATTCAGATCTTTGGGATACAAAACCATAGAAGTCATCCTTGGTCTATACCCCAAGCAACTCCTTCTATTCATCGGTACCATCATGGTCTTCCCTTCATCTGTGATCAAGAGAATGTCCCAGTCCACCATTGGTATGGCTTGTGCAAGCTCCATAAAGTCCAGCCCCAACACCATCGAATGATCATCCATGTCCACAACCCTCAAGTCCAACTTCCCAAACCACAATCCTACTTTCACCTAAGTGTCCTTCAATACACCATCAACAGCTCTAATGGTAGAGTTGACTGCTTTGAAAGCACTCCATTCCCTCTCCATCTTTGCTTTCTTCCCAAAAGACTTTGCTGCCTTCCTGCTTAAGAAGCTATGAGTAGCCCCCGTATCCACCAAAGCTGCAAACCTTTTGCCCTTCACGGTTACCTGCACAAAACTTAGCTTCAAGGAATAATCTCCCTTTGTTGGCTTTGTCTTGCACCTTACATCAACAACCTTCTTCAAGAATTTGGCCTCAAAAGTGTCAATTGGTTCATGCTCCACCTTGACATTCCTCTTAAGGTACTTCACCTCCCTCCTTGGCTCTTCTAGGCAACCCGATCCTGGTCCAGCTTGACTCTCCTCAAGCTTTCCCTTCATCGCTTCTTGCTCAAGTGCACCAACCAAGTGTCCACTGACCAAGTTCATAGAACTAAACTTCCGAATGTCCTCTAGATGCTCTCGGTATTGAGTTCCCAACCTATCAATGTAGTCTAGCTCTTCCTACTCAATCACAACAACCTTCTTACCAAGAAGCTTCTTCTTTATCTCCTCGTCAACTTGCTTGATTTCAGCTTCCACTCTGGCACTTTCCTTCCTTAATCAGGCTCTTTCATCAAAGAGCTCTTGAAGATCAAGACTACTTCGTTGGATCTCCTCATCAAGTTCCTTGAGTTCAAAATCTTTCATAATTCTGCATTAGCTCCTGAGTTCTTCAAGTTTCGTTCTTAGTTCTGAACAGCTCTCCTGAATCTTCATGTTCTCGGCCTTCATCGAAACCCAGTTAGAACCCCATCGACTCATCTGTTCTAACTCCTTGTACTGGAAAGCTTCAACTGCACCATGGCTAGACTCACTAATCATAAGTTTATCTACCATTTCTGCCTTTTCAGCCTTCTCCATGTTCACCAAGTCCCTGCAACCTGAACCAACCCTTGTTCCACTTGTGTTAAACGGTTTCCTTCACCTGCAAGTACCCTTTCCACTGTCATGAGAAACCCTGCTCACCAGCTTCAAACCGAAGTCTTGTTCTCACCTGTCAAGTGTGTACCAGCTTCAATGCTTCAACACCTTAACCTTTTCACAAGCTTCAAACTAGTCACGAGCAACCCTGCTCTAACACCAACTCCAACTGAGCTCTGATACCACATGTCACGCCCCTACACCTGCGGTAGTCTTCCAACCGCTTATAGTGAGGTTCGGCACCATCGAATGCTTTCTTTTCACCAATACTAACATTCATGGACTACGCCTAATTCACTTGTCCTTACTTAGTTTGTGTTTCGCAACCAAGTAAAATTACATTTATCCTTTATACCAATGAACACCCATACTCATTCATTATCCATAGCAATTATAAAAGACAATAACAATTGCACAGTATAAAGGGGAGGGGCAACTCCCGAACAAGTCTGCCCGACCATATATATTATTCAATCTTTCTTCATAATAATATAATCATCACAAGTAATGCTTGGCAATCTCCAAGCCAATACTTAGCTTCTTTTATAATATAGGAAAATCAGCCTTTTACAATAACCATGTGCACGTCTTGCACAAAGGATGGGTGCTCACCCAAGTCACCAAGACATCCCTGTCAATCCTGGCACAAAACTATGATAAAGACAACCCTAGGCACACCTTGCCCAACCCACAACCAGCTCCAAGTCACATTCAAAACTGCGCCCTCAAGACATGCGCATGAGCTATGCGCACTCCTCCAAATCTGCGCACTTTTCCTTGTCTCCTTGAGCTTGTGTGAATTGTCCTTGATCGAACTTGCTCCAAATGAATCCCAACGCATGCCAATATATATGCATTCTATCATGTCTTCACTGTGGGTGGTGGCACTCCAGCCGATAGCCAAAACAGCCTTAACACACCCCAGCGTGTGCCCTTCTACATGTCGGCCTGCCCACATGCTCCTCCACGCATAATGGGTTATAAATACTCCATCATTCCATCGCATTTCCTAAGTGTCGTAAAACGTCCACGGTTTCGTCGCACATTCTCCGCATCTCCGTCGCATCGTGTGCCTGCAACCGCCCGTGCGTTCGCACCCGCTCGTGCACCCACACCTGCCCGTGCGCCCGCTGTAGAGCGATAACTAGGGTCTCTCACACCACCAATTATTCCACATTATTAAGTCAATCCGGGATCGTTTTGTTCTTTCAAGGAGTAACTCAATCCGAGGCTATTTTGTCCAAGTAATGCTCGGTAGTATAGCGTTCTAATGATTTGAAAGGAAACAAACACTAAGCTGTAACTAAACCAACTCAAAAGATAAAATCACAGAAAGCAGTTGATCAGTCAAGGGTACGGAAACAATAACCCTTCCCTTTAGAAACTGATAAAGAAAGAAAACCAAAGCATGGACTTATAGGTCTGGGAGCTAGGCAGCGTCTTGCTGGGCTCACGACAGCCTTAGGCCTGCTATCACGCAAAAGCAATAAAGGCAGATTAGCGAAAGTAAAATGGAACAACAATTCTAAAATAGAACAACAGTAATCAAATGGAACAGCAGTAATTAAATGGAACAGCAAACTATCATAAACAGGAAACGTCAATCATATAAATTGGAACAGCAAACTCAAATGGAACAGCAAACTCAAATGTATGTACACGTTCTAGACTACTGTAGCAATCCGAGAGTAATGTATGATTTGAGTATGTTTCTGAACAAAGTGATATTATCTTCAAGCCTCGCAAATACTTATTTTATATGAATCCAATGATGATAACATTCATACCAATATCTTGCTATAGAAATGGATGCAATTCGAATAGATTCACTTTGTGTAATACAGAGACGTGGGTTAAAGAACTTATTCAGATTCAGATATTAATTAGGAAGCATAGTCTATCATATAAAAGATATATCGGATTACTGAAACAAGATAAATAAGCAAACCACACAAATCACCGTATGATACAACAGCAAGTGACCGTCGGAGCTGGGCCCTTGGCTACCAATGGTACACTGCTTAAAGTTACTTCAGATGCAAAAACGAAGTGAACACCAAGTCCTTTATATTGATTGCATTAACAAAAGTATACAAAATCAGGTCTTAACAAAACTTAATGATCAAAGTTGTTCTGAAGCTTGTAATTACAACAACAGTCGTCTCCCACGCTCGATGGCATGGCACCTTTATATAACAGAAATGACGGAGATATCTAGATACAAAAGATAAGCTTAAAGCAGCGATCCCTTGGGATCGAAGATCCTGAGGGATTCGCTAATCGTTCAGTTCTTCTCTTTCCTTTCTTGCATTCTCCGTCTTGGTATCCTGCATTCTTTTCCTGGACTATTCGGCTCTAATTTTACTTGATCTTGTCCGCATCCGGTTCCCTGTCGACGGGACAGCAGTTACTTTCCCTTCGCTTCTTGTTTTTACTCGATGATTCCCTGTTTCCGCGTCCTTCTGCATAGAAAACATCAATTATTAGTGATTGAGCTTTGTTTGTCCATTTTCACACAATTTATCAAAACCCTTATATTCTTTAGACTCATAATGTAGAAAAGGTTAGAAATATTATTGAAAAACCACTAGATTGCTTGTCAAAAAGCATACCTTCCAAGTGCTCCACACACCCCCCTGCTTACCCTGTTTCATGTCCTCATGAAAACGTCATAATTGACATGCAAGGCTGTGAGAGAGTAGGCCGGAGAAGGGATCTAACGAAGAGGTCGACAACCATGATTAGCAACTAGATGGTCAAAGAACTGATCTAACTGATCTGCATGCATCTCATATAGGGCCTGATATCCAGGTGAAGGATGCCAAATAATTGGGCTGCGAAACCGATACCCCAACCAGAATGGTCCTGCTCGCAGAATCCGTTCCCCATAGAGACTCAATCGACTGGCAGCCAATTCAAAATTCTCAAAGTTAAAGGGTTCCCTGAGCTGGATGTTTGGGTTAGAGGTTCGGTAGCGAAACTTTGCAGCATGGAGGGCATGGTCTTTAATAGTCAAGAAATACTCCAGACCATTTCGGATCAAGTCTCCATGCATGGGACCTAATATCTTCATGACACCTGGGATCCTCATCACACTTCTATGCTCTCTCCATAATGCTGTTGGGTCCCTAGGTTCAGCTCGTACCCATAGGTCTAAACTATTTTCTTGCCTCTGGAAGATGTTGTAAGCTTTAAGCCATTTTAACTGATTCACCCCAAATGAGATAAAGGCTTGGAATTGTATATCGCCAACAAAAGGGCCAGGATTCAAATCAGTTTCCTGGTCTAAGACAAGATTGTGCAGGTAAAATTCACATAACAACCTTTGAACTTTAACTCCATAGTGCTTGCAGCAGTCTATAAAATCATTAACAGTGTTGATATGGATAGGTGCTCCTGCCCTAACAGCTTTTATTTTTAATCTCAAATATCGTTCAAGCAAAAACAAAGCATAATTTTTAGCAAGGGCTCTACAAGTCAAAACATCAGTATACAAGGAACACAGGGTGTCCATCTGCTTAACAACACTATCTAGTCGACGAGTTACCTTAGCAACCTTTTCCTGCTCCTTCTGCCATCCTTCAAAGGCCTGGCTCTCAGACTGACTGATGTTTCGAAGTTGCTGTTGGAGCTCTTCATATCTTTCCTTGGGGACCGTCTGTTCTCGCAACTGCTCGGCCTCCTGCTGGGCTTCCTTCATCATTTTATGCAAGGTTCTGGTTTTTGGGTCTTTCTTCCACACAGCCGTAGAAGCTGGAAGTTTAACTTGGACCTTCTTATTACGTTGTTTGGAATTTTGGACCCGAATTACACCCGAGGGGGGTGCTTCTATTTGAACCTCTTTGCTATCCATTTCCTTTTTAATGCGAACAAAGGGTTGCTGTGGTCTTCCTACCACCGGAGCCTCTTGCTGTTCCATTGGAATGTCCATTCGTTCCTCCGGGCCAGATGGAACAACAGTTTCTATTGGAACAACACCTTGTTCCTCATTATCATTTGGAACAACAGACTGTTCCTTGACAGTAGGTCTCCTGATGGGGTTTCATCCATCAAAACGAACTCTAACCCTCGGGGTTCTTGCTGCCGTGGTCCTCTTCCTTTTCCTTGCAGTTTTTTGTATTCTCAGACTGGCTTTCAACATTCTAATTTGTTGCCAGAGTCTGGCTATCATGCCCAGCATCCTCTGGTGCTTCTTCCTCAATTTTTCAATTTCCCTTGCCTCGGCAGAGGGTTTGGCCCTCAATCTTACTTCTTCTTCCTCTCCTGGAACATCTTCCGGCGTCCTGGGGATAGATTGTCCCGGATTGATGTCTTCTTCTTCATTACCATATCCAGGCAGGTTTTCTTCCCCTGCCTCTTCTGCACGCCTTTTCTCGGGTAATTCTTCTTCTGCGGGGCCATCAAGGACGCCTCCTGTACTGGAGGCTTGGCCGTATCCTCTCATATTGGCCAGAACTGCTGCCAATTCCTCTTCTCCTGGAGGGTCTTGCAACGGGCTACCCATAGATTGTGCGTTTTCTTCTTCTTGATTGTCTCGCTTGGTGGTCTCTTCTCCTTCAGATTGGTCGTGTCGTTCTTCAATTCCTCCTTCTGGCTGGTTAGTTCCAGCCTCTGATTGCTCAGCATTTCCTTCGGGTAATTCACCTTCCACTTCCGGAGGTTCGTCCTCGATTTCAATTGGTTGGGCCGCAGTTTTCTGAATCTTTTCCAACCTTCCCCGTATTCGAACCAATCGAGCTGACTTCCTAGGTCTTTCAGGTAGGTTGGGAGTGCCAACAGGTTCTCTAGGTTCCTCTGGTTGTTCCGGCGTATCGAAGGGTTGCTTCCGTTTCGAAACAGCATGCTTTTCTGCCGCCGACTTCTTACATTTCTCTGATTGTTCTGGCGTGCTGGAGGACTGCTTTCGTTTTGAAACAGCATGCTTTTCTGCTGCTGGCTTCTTATGTTTTTCTGAACGTTCCGGTGTGCTGGAGGTTCGTTCAGATTTTGGGAGTGGTACAGCCAGTCCCTCTTTAACTGTTTCGACCAATTCCTCCCAGGTGCCTTGCTGTTGGGTAAGACTGTGGCTTATTATTAGCCAAATCAGTCCGTGGTGGCTAACAACCGTATCTGTGTGCTGAGCCTTCTTCAGGCTTCTGGCCGCATCATGTAATAATGAATTTAAAAGGGCAGGGAGATTTACAGAACATTTTCCCTTTAAAACAGCTAGAAGTTTTAAGTGACGAGCCCTTACCACATCTTTTATCCCTTCGCAGGTGATATAGCTCTGCACTATCTTCGCTAGCTCGGTCCAGGGTTCCCCCAGTGTTGTCGGCAGAACTCCTTTCCCTTTGACTGTCAGACTTTGGCCTTCGCTTTGGAAAATTTCCATTACTTTCTGCAGTCTTTCCTTCTTCAGCTCCCATCTGGGTCCAACAGCTGGTAATCCTGAGGTTTCTGCGATAATGTCCTCCGTAACTCCTATCCGTTTTCCTCCGACTATAGAGTGGTTTTCCTGCAAATTTTGCAGGAATTCCAACGCTACAGCCTCATTCGATTCTTGCAGGCGGTTGAAGTAATTCAACCATCCTGAATTTTCCAGAATTTCGTGGGCAGCAGCGGACGCGGTCAGCTTGTGCGGTTCACTTCGGATTGTCCTCCCGCCCATAGCTTACTCCAGAAATAGACTCAGGAATGAAACAGCAACTGTTTGCAGTATTTACCAAGCAGAGAGGATACTCGATTCTAATTTTAGGAAGGATCTTCACAGAGAATGTAGCAAAGAGAAAGATCATGGATGGCAGTCCGTAGAATGAGATCATCATACCGTTAAATCGTGTCATTATTTTGCCCGAATGGTGTGCAGCCACGTAACCATTGGAGTAATGAGGTTACCTCCCCCCCGCGATATGATAGGCTGCCCCCAGCCGTCAAAGAGAGTAGCAGCAGCCAGTCGGGAGTCAAATCATAAAGTACAGCAGGTAGAATTATGCCATGTTGTAAAAGGACAATGGAGTACCGAAACCGAGGCAGAAAAGTGGATCGCTTTTTAGATAAGCCAGTGTGATATAATGAGGAACCGAGGGGTTGGACGTCTGTCAACTGTACCAAGTCTCCAGTAGTCATTGTCAATTCTGTTGCCATGATTGGTGATAATGTTCATGCGATAATTATATCAGGGTGTGACATATGATACATGCAAAGGATATAAAAGACAAACATACTTAATATCATACCTGTTGGTGTAAATATTACGACTCCAATGCCATTAACAGAGCTCTGCTGCCAACAGGTGTTCATAACCTTGGCAAAGTTGTTTATCTCACCCTCCGGAACCATTATCCTTTGTGTATCTACTAAAGAGTGCTTTGTCAAAATGCAGGCCATTATGCTGGCTTGGTGACCAGATAACCATAATGCCATTCACAAGGTAGGCACGAAACGTGGTCAGGCCGGCTCGTGATGAGACCTCCTGTTCCAATGTTTGCTTGTTATTTTACCTTTGGACCATATCCCTGGTGTGGTGGCCGTAATGGGAATGCCACTTCGCTTCCATCCTTATGATCATGGTAGGCTGGCTCTGAATGAGACCCCCTATCCTGCATTTGACGATTTCATATCTTGTTTTTATTTTTTCTTTTATTCTTCTTTTGCAGCACACTTCTCTTTTTCTTTGTTCAATTACACATAAGGGTGGTTCCGCACTCCTTAAGAGCGGGGAATGGTGGAAGAAGTATTACAATCCCAACAGACAGATATAAATCGTTTGCTCATATTCCTCAGTAATGATCAAGAAAGTTTTTAGGGAGATCGACATGATAAAAATTACCAAACCACGGTTCGGGAATAAGATAATGACAGTGAAGACGAAAGTTAATGTCCCTCCTCTTGTCTTCTTATATATACTGACTGTTAAAATAGTAGCGATTTATGATATGCTGGTTTCGGTATATCATGCTTTATGTTCATTGCATAATGTCATTGCTATATCTAAAGGATTTAGGAGAGCATAATCGCAAAACGTCCCAATAGGAGCAGAAAGGTTCTGATGGTGTCCTCTCTGAGAGAAGCATGTAAATGAGTTATCTTGTGGAAAAGAAATAGCAGAATTAGCCAAATTCTGTATCTTGGAAAAAGAAATATGCGAGTGCTGTTCCTTTTCGCAAAGGAACAGCAAAGCACAAAGAGTGTTGTTCCTTTTCGCAAAGGAACAGCAAAAATCCACACGTGCTGTTCCTTTTCGCAAAGGAACAACAAAAATCCACACGTGCTGTTCCTTTTCGCAAAGGAACAGCAAAACAAAAAGTGTTGTTCCTTTTCGCAAAGGAACAACAAAGAAAAAAAGTGTTGTTCCTTTTCGCAAAGGAACAGCAAAAATTCCAAAACACAAAAGTGTTGTTCCTTTTCGCAAAGGAACAACTAAAAAATTCCAAAACACAAAAGTGTTGTTCCTTTTCACAAAGGAACAACAAAAATCCACACATGCTGTTCCTTTTCGCAAAGGAATAGCAAAGCAAAAAGTGTTGTTTCTTTTCGCAAAGGAACAACAAAGCAAAAAAGTGATGTTCCTTTTCGCAAAGGAACAGCAAAGCAAAAAAAGTGCTGTTCCTTTTCGCAAAGGAATAGCAAAGCAAAAAAGTGTTGTTCCTTTTCGCAAAGGAACAGCAAAGCAAAAAAGTGTTGTTCCTTTTCACAAAGGAACAACAAAGAAAAAAAGTGTTGTTCCTTTTCGCGAAGGAACAGCAAAGCAAAAAGTGTTGTTCCTTTTCGCAAAGGAACAACAAAGCAAAAAGTGTTGTTCCTTTTCGCAAAGGAACAGCAAAGCAAAAAGTGTTGTTCCTTTTCGCAAAGGAACAACAAAGCAAAAATTGTTGTTCCTTTTCGCAAAGGAACAACAAAGCAAAAAGTGTTGTTCCTTTTCTCAAAGGAACAGCAAAGCAACAAGTGCTGTTCCTTTTCGCAAAGGAACAGCAAAACACCAAGTGCTGTTCCTTTTCGCAAAGGAACAGCAAAAAACCAAAAGTGCTGTTCCTTTTGAAAAGGAACAGCAGAATCACACGAGTGTTGTTCCTTTTGAAAAGGAACAGCAAAATCAAACCAGTGCTGTTCCTTTTGAAAAGGAACAACAAAATCAAAAAGTGTTGTGCAAAATAAGGTAACAAAAATACTACAAACAAAGATGAAAAGAACATATGTACATGATGTTATGTACAAATTATGAAAAACGAGTTGCTTAAGTTATAGGTGAGGAAGATTTCGCTTCCTCTCCTAAGATCTCCAAATCAGTATCTTGCTATAGCTATTGACAAAAGGATTCCCGAGTAAGAGGTCTTCGATAGAGACGAACTCGGTGGCCATTTACTTTGAACGTATGTCCAGAACCTTCAATTGTGATCAGAGTGAGGGTCCCATTGTCGTGCACCTTCTGGATCTCATATGGTCCTAGCCAGCGAGTCTGGAGTTTCCCCGGGAAATCCTGGAACCGAGAATCGTATAACAGAGCCCAGTCTCCTTCATGGAAGACTTTATTCTTTATAAGTGCATCATGCCACTTAGCCTGCTGCTGTTGGATTAATGTTGTGTTTTGTAATGCAGAGAGCCTAATCTCATCCAATTCGTTGATTTGTTGTAGTCGATTGATCTGTGCCTCATTCAGATCTAAGCCAACCTCTTGTGCAGTTCGTAGTGTTTGGATCTCAAATTCGATAGGAAAGATTGGTTGTTTCCCAAACACCAATTGATAAGGTGAATAGCCTGTCGTACTTCTCCATGTGGTTCTATAAGCCCACAGTGCTTCAGGTAGCCGAGCAGCCCAATCACGCCTGTGTGATGCGATAGTCTTTATTAAGATTGATTCAATTATCTTGTTACTGTTTTCTACTTGTCCATTTGCCTGCGGATGGTAGGGAGTAGTGATCTTATGTTGGATATGATAGTTGTTAAGTGTTGCAGCTAGTTTATTTCCAACAAATTGTGGTCCACCATCTGTAATTACTTCTCTCGGAAGTCCATAACGTACAAACAAATGGAACAAAAATTGTATTACCAAATCTTCTGTAGCCCTAGCTAATGATTCAGCCTCAACCCATTTAGTAACATAGTCTGTTGCTACCAGGATGTATGTCCTCTGGTTTGATGGTGGATTAATGGGCCCGACGAAATTGAGAGCCCATCGTTCAAATGGCTCAATAACCACTTGTGGTCTCAGAGGCATTTCATCAGCTTGACCAGGTTTTCCTGCTCGCTGGCAGCTGTCATAGGCTTGTACAAACTTTTTCGTGTCCTTAAAAATTGTAGGCCAATAGTATCCTGCCTGTAGTACTTTATGTGCTGTTCTTTTGTCGGCAAAGTGCCCCCCGCATGGTCCATTATGACAAGCTTTTAAGATGTCTAGGATCTCATCCTCTCGAATACACCTCCTGATTTGCATGTCTGCCCCTGTATGGAATAAATGGTCTCCAATCCACGAAAATCGAGTGCTTTTTTGAACAATTTGCTTTCGTTCCTGAGGGGTTAGGTGTTTTGGTAACTTACCCACTGCAAGGTAATTGGCGACATCAGCATACCAGGGTGTTCGAATGGCAATGGCAAACAGATGTTCATCAGGGAATTGATCTTCTACTGCTGCTGTTTCGATTGATTTGGGTATTCTTGAGAGGAAGTCGGCTACAGGGTTCTCCTTGCCGGGTCGATCCTTCATTGTGATGTCAAACTCCTACAACAGGATCAACCATCGAGTTACTCTAGCATTCGTGACAGGTTTGTTTGCTAGATATTTGATAGCAGAATGATCTGTATATAACACAACAGGATAACCTGTAATATAATGCCTAAATTTATTAACATCATGAATTACAACCAGGAATTCCTTTTCAGTAACAGTATAATTGAGTTCGGCAGAGGATAAATTTTTGCTAATATAGTAAATAGCGTATGGCTTCTTATCCTCTTCTTGTCCTAGGACTGCACCGATTGCTATATCCGAGGCATCAGATGAGATCTGGAATGGCAAATTCCAGTTTGGTCCTCGAAGGACTGGAGCTATTGACAACAACTTTTTCAATTCTTTAAAAGCCTGGTCACATTTCTCTGTCCACAAGAAATCAACATTACCAGTTAAGGCATATAGAGGTGCTGCAATTCGTGAATAATGTTCTATAAATCGTCTGTAATATCCAGAAAATCCAAGGAAACTACGTACCTCTGTTTGAGTAGTGGGGGTAGGGATGAGCAAAAGAATCTGAATTTTAGCAGGGTCTACCTGGATGCCAGTTGCTGAAATGTAGTGCCCTAGAATGAGCCCTTCCGTCATCATCATGTAGCACTTTTCGTGGCTCAGGCAGAGTCTGGTAGCAATGCAACGTTGTAGAACTTTTTCCAGGGTATCTAGAGCTAGATCAAATTCATCCCCATACGGTGTGAAGTCGTCCATATACACCTCAAGTCCATCGTTTATTAGATCTGCAAAAATACTGAGAATAGCCCTTTGAAATGTAGCAGGGGCGTTACATAGGCCGAAGGGTAATACTCGATAGGCAAACGTTCCCCAGGGGCACGTAAAGGTAGTTTTATCCTGGTCTTCAGGGGCAATTTGGATTTGGTTATATCCACTGAAGCCGTCCAGAAAGGAGAAAAATTTCTTCCCTGCTAACGTGTCCAATACTTGGTCTATAAATGGGAGGGGGAAGTGATCCTTCTGTGTAGCCTTGTTTAACTCCCTGTAATCCACGCAAATCCTCCATTTTCCATTTTTATTGGGTACCACCACAAGGGGAGAGACCCATTTACTGTCAGAGATAGGGTAAATAAAGTTAACATCTAAGAGCTTCTGAAGTTCGTCTTTTACTATCTCTTTTAGGTGAGGGTTGAGTCTTCTTTGTGGCTGACGGATAGGTCTTGCATCTTTCTCTATATAGATGTGATGGGTGCATAATTGAGGATCAATCCCCTTCATGTCAGGATAATCCCACGCAAATGCATCCTTGTATTTTTGTAACAGATTAACAAGCTTTATTTCTTGATCTGATGTAAGGTTGGCGTTAATATTCAGAGTTTTACCAGGTTCAATTTCCACTACTTTGCTATTGGCAACAACAGTTACTGGTATTGTTTGGTCATGTGGATCTTTTAAAGGATCTTCTTCTAGCTCACTGTCAAATGCTGCTTCTATCATAAAACATTGCATATGTGTTCTAGCTTCAGTTTGACTAATAAAATTGTTAATGGCGTCGTCTTCTGTTTGATCTTTAAAGTCTAAAGCCTTCTGTATAGTTAATGGAGATCTGATATTGTTAGCAAGATATGACACAGGATAAGAGTTAGTTTTAATCATTGGCAGGCTTGGCTGTGCTGGAGGATATAAAATTAAATTTTTAACATCTGGTCCTTTAGTTATAGTCATGTTTCCCTGCCGGCAGCCAATGTAGGCATCGGCAGTAGCAAGCCAGGGTCTGCCTAGGATTAACGGATGTCCATCTAGTCGGGTTTTAGGATTAATTACCAGGAAATCTGTGGGATACTCCCAGGAATCTACGGAAACCATGACATCATTCAGAATACCTTCTGGTCAAACTACAGATCGATCTGCCAATTCTAACAGAGTAGAGGTAGGTTCTAGTGACGTGATGCCAAGCTTTTGGCAGGTGGAGGTTGTCAAAATTTTGATTGCAGCTCCCAGGTCAACTAGAGTGTTAGTCAGGGTTTGGCCATAGATTTGGACAGTTACAATTGGGTTCCCGGGATCTTCATATTTGATAGGTGCCTCTTTTCCTGATAATAGGTCGGATAAAGTACCAACTACTTGGACTCTGGGGTTAGTATTTGTATTCCTCCTTGATTTTTTGATGCACAATTCTTTTATGGTTTTTGCATATATAGGAATATCTTGTATGGCTTGGAGGAATGAAATCTTTATATACAAATTTTGTAATTCTCCCAAAATGTCGAAGTCTGGAGATTGTATAGGTCGAGATATGACTAATCGTTCTGGGGAAGGAGGAGAGGATGTACTTGCTTGTTTATTGTTTTGCTCTTTGTTTTCATCCTTCTGTTGTGGGGGTTGTTCTATTGGTAACTGATCTTCAATGCGAATTGTTTTGTCTCCCTCTGTTTCTATTATTCGTCCAGATCTTAACTGAAGATCATTGCACTCCCTTAGGTCAGATCCAATCTCTGATGTGTCTATGATTTGGATGGATTGGACTGGCCTATTATTAGGATTGGGATTGGGTTGGGCTGGGAGTTGCGGTCTCAGATTAGACTGGGGATTTTGTTGTAAAGCTGGCAGAGTTGGTTGAAGGAGTGGGATAGTTCCTGTTGATTGATATGTCGATCTTGGCCAATTGGTCTGCCAGGGTGAACCTTGTGAAGTAGGGGGAATCCACTGCGGGGGATATGAGTTATTTTGCCAGTATGGTGGGGCATAAGGAAAATTTGGCCAACCAAATTGGTTTGTTTGATTCATCCATGGGTTTGAAGAGGGAAATGGTTGTGATGGCCAGTTTGAAAATGGGGGTGCAGATTGATTTTTCCATATACCATATTGCTGAGTATTATACTGTGGAGGCTGAAAGGAAGAGGTTGGATCCGAAAACATACCTGGTTGCTTAGGCTGCCATTGGCGACGCTGGTTAACAAAGTATGTAGGCTCTGGTTCCTCTTCTGCTTCTTTGTATACTGCCTTCAGTACAGGGAGTGAGGGGCAGCTTTCAGTAGGATGATCCTTTGTACAAATAGCACATGCTTGGACTGAATCTAGTGGACATTCCTTGTGGCTGTGTTTTTTTCTGCATCGGGGGCAAAAAATTGCCAGATTTTGTTCTGCCTCCATTTGCTTTTGTCTAGCCTGCACAATATCAAGCTGTGTAGTTAATGTCCCTAAAATATCAGTTTTGAAATTTTCTAATAAATTCCCAAGCTCTACATGTGTTACCCCCTCTGTTGAAATTTTATTATCTCTAACAAACCGATCGTATTCTGTTGGTTTTATTCTTGTGCTACCCCTTGAACTCCTGATGCATAACTTAATAATATCAGCAAAGTTTTCTTGGTAAATGTCCCCTTTTCCCATGATATTCAATGTTTCAATCCACTGTTCTTTCATACCTCTGATTAATGCAGTTTTCAACACATTGTCAGGCAAAGGTAATAATGCATAGGGGGATCTTTGTAAATTATATTGGAAGCATTCCACATATTCTTCTAAAGTTTCATTTGGTTTGGCCGTCATTTGGAAAATCTCATCTTTCAGTTCCCTTGACCTACAGTAATCCTGATATTTCTTGAGAAAAGCTTCTTTCATCTCTTCCCAATTGTTTATGACTCCACCACCTAAACCCATAAACCATCTCAGAGCTACTCCCTTCAAAGTAGAGGGGAACAACTTTAGTTTTTGGGGGTCAGTGGTGTAATCGTACCCCCTGCATAACACATCATACTCGAATAAGAATGCATCAGGGTCTTCTGATGTGAGTCCATGAAATGTTGGGATGTGTTGAAGCGGAATTGCCTTCATCGGTGCATTCACAGCAAAATCTACTATAGGATATTGTAAGGTAGAGGTTTGGGTATTTGGCTGATTCTGCGCCATGGGATCAAATATGTGCCAATATCCTTCCGGGATTTCTAGGAGGGTGTTCCTAGGTTGGGAAGGGACGGAATTGGCAGGGGTTGGTTTAATGATGCTTCCCTTATCTGGAATTTCTACAGCTGGAATCTCTATCTGAAGGAATGGGGTGCCTTCAATATTAATTCTAGCTACGCTCCCCTTATCTGGGCTGTTTAACAGTTGGATTATCCTAGAAGGAGACCTTGGTTCTTCTATTTCCCCTGTTTCCCCTTCTCCTTCACAAAGGTTACTTAATTTCCCTTCCTGCAGCCGTTCTGTCACAGAATTTTCAATTTCTTGATAGTCCTGTTCATTAGTCTGGCTGTGGACCTCAGCAAAGGCTCCAGATGGTGATGCTGTAGCCTGAAGGGAACTGGTAGGCTGCTTAGAATTAGTTTTTCTAAAGCCTACCGACGGCTGAGATCCAGTTTTCTTGTAGATTTCGTCTATAAAGGTTGTCCTACCAAGGGTCACCGGTCCTTTGGCTTTAACTGGAAGTTTGATATTCTTTTCTATCTTTTTCTGCTTAGTCATGCACTCTAGGAAAACTACTAAATCCTATCAACCAACAATTCTACTAAGAGAGCGGATGGTGGAGCAGGGCTTTTACATGCTCCGTACGCAGGTTCTTACCTTCCGTTTTTAAAATCCAACTCCCTCCTAGCAGTTTTGCACACTACTCTATAAAGGACAAATGGCTATTACCCCTTCCCCGTCAACGGCGCCAAAATGTAGAGCGATAACTAGGGTCTCTCACACCACCAATTATTCCACATTATTAAGTCAATCCGGGATCGTTTTGTTCTTTCAAGGAGTAACTCAATCCGAGGCTGTTTTGTCCAAGTAATGCTCGGTAGTATAGCGTTCTAATGATTTGAAAGGAAACAAACACTAAGCTGTAACTAAACCAACTCAAAAGATAAAATCACACAAAGCAGTTGATCAGTCAAGGGTACGGAAACAATAACCCTTCCCTTTAGAAACTGATAAAGAAAGAAAACCAAAGCATGGACTTATAGGTCTGGGAGCTAGGCAGCGTCTTGCTGGGCTCACGACAGCCTTAGGCCTGCTATCACGCAAAAGCAATAAAGGCAGATTAGCGAAAGTAAAATGGAACAACAATTCTAAAATAGAACAACAGTAATCAAATGGAACAACAGTAATTAAATGGAACAGCAAACTATCATAAACAGGAAACGTCAATCATATAAATTGGAACAGCAAACTCAAATGTATGTACACGTTCTAGACTACTGTAGCAATCCGAGAGTAATGTATGATGTGACTATGTTTCTGAACAAAGTGATATTATCTTCAAGCCTCGCAAATACTTATTTTATATGAATCCAATGATGATAACATTCATACCAATATCTTGCTATAGAAATGGATGCAATTCGAATAGATTCACTTTGTGTAATACAGAGACGTGGGTTAAAGAACTTATTCAGATTCAGATATTAATTAGGAAGCATAGTCTATCATATAAAAGATATATCGGATTACTGAAACAAGAGAAATAAGCAAACCACACAAATCACCGTATGATACAACAGCAAGTGACCGTCAGAGCTGGACCCTTGGCTACCAATGGTACACTGCTTAAAGTTACTTCAGATGCAGAAACGAAGTGAACACCAAGTCCTTTATATTGATTGCATTAACAAAAGTATACAAAATCAGATCTTAACAAAACTTAATGATCAAAGTTGTTCTGAAGCTTGTAATTACAACAACAGTCGTCCCCCACGCTCGATGGCGTGGCACCTTTATATAACAGAAATGACGGAGATATCTAGATACAAAAGATAAGCTTAAAGCAGCGATCCCTCGGGATCGAAGATCCTGAGGGATTCGCTAATCGTTTAGTTCTTCTCTTTCCTTTCTTGCGTTCTCCGTCTCGGTATCCTGCGTTCTTTTCCTGGACTATTCGGCTCTAATTTTACTTGATCTTGTCCGCATCTGGTTCCCTGTCGACGGGACAGCAGTTACTTTCCCTTCGCTTCTTGTTTTTACTCGATGATTCCCTGTTTCCGCATCCTTCTGCATAGAAAACATCAATTATTAGTGATTGAGCTTCGTTTTTCCATTTTCACACAATTTATCAAAACCCTTATATTCTTTAGACTCATAATGCAGAAAAGGTTAGAAATATTATTGAAAAACCACTAGATTGCTTGTCAAAAAGCATACCTTCCAAGTGCTCCACACCCACCCACGTGCTCGTCGTGCACGTCGACTTGCCCGACGTCCAACCGTGGTCATGCCTGGAGGCCTTACAGGGCGGGTCGGGCGAGGTCGTCTGTGCAAAAATGTTTGGGCGGGTCAGGCGAGGGCGTTTGTGCAAACCCGTTCGGGTGGGTCGGGCGAGGGCTTCCGTGCAAACCCATTCAGGTGGGTCGAGCGAGGGCATCCGTGCAAACTCGTTCGGGCAGGTCAGGCAAGGGCGTCCGTGCAAACCCGTTCGGGCGAGTCAGGTATGGGCGTCCGTGCAAACTCATTCGGGCGGGTTGGGCGAGGGCATTTGCGTCAACTCGTTTGGGCGGGTCATTCGAGGGAGTTCATGTGAACTCGTTAGGGCGGGTCATTCGGGCGAGGGCACGCGTGGGCACGCGTAGGTGAACGAGCCAGTATCAAAAAATGCTAAGTTGTGACTCGAGGTTGGCTTTGTGCACGTTCGTGCAGCTCGTTTGCCTGGCGTTCCCTTGTCGCTTTGTTTTGGTTGTGCAGGCATCCAGGAAAAATTGTTCAGGCGGGTCGTTTGAGGGCGTCCGTGTGAACTCGTTTAGGTGGGTCGTTTGAGGGCATCCGTGTGAACTCGTTCGGGCGAGGGTGCGCCTAGGAAAACGAGCCCATATCAAAAAATGCTAAGTTGTGACCCGAGGTTGGCTTTGTGCATGTTAATGCAGCTAGTTTGCCCACCTCTCCCTTGTCGCTTCGTTTCGGTCGTTCGGGCACCCAAGCAAAATCGTTCGAGCGGGTCGTTTGAGGGTGTCCATGTGAACTCGTTCGAGCGGGTCATTCAGGCAAGGGTGCGCCCGGGCGAATGAGCTGTATCAAAAAATGCTAAGTTGTGACCCGAGGTTGGCTTTGTGTACGTTCATGCAGCTCGTTTGCCTGACTCTCCCTTGTCGCTTCGTTTCAATCATTTGAGCGCCCACGCAAAATCATTCGGGCGGGTCGTTTGAGGGCGTCCGAGCAAACTCGTTCAGGTGGGTCGTTCGGGCAAGGGCACGCCCGGGCAAATGAGCCCGTACCAAAAATTCTAAGTTGTGACCCGAGGTTGGCTTTGTGCATGTTCGTGCAGCTCGTTTGCCTGACTCTACCTTGTCGCTTTGTTTCGGTCGTTCGGGTGCCCATGAAAAATCATTCGGGTGGGTCGTTTGAGGGCATCCGTGTGAACTCATTCGGGTGGGTCGTTCGGGTGAGGGCGCGCCCATCTCTGCACTCTGTTAACCCCCATGTCTGAACTATTTGGGTGATCAGTCCAACTGTCACGCCCAAACCAAGAGAATGCACATCCTCATGCCACCATCAGTCGTTTCTTAGAACATCCTGCCACATCCTCAACTCGATCAAGAATCCATCTCCATGTAAGTATAAGCGATGCTCAAGTTCATGAAGTAGTCCCCATCTCATCTGCAACATGCTACCCATGATGTTTGGCATTAATGTACTACATGAAATCAGCCACATCTATCCCAACATCATCCATATGTGTGTCTCCTCCATATGAAGAGACCATCTCATCAAACCAGCTCTCAATGTGTCACATCCAAGTCCATGAAGCATCCTCCATCATATCTGCAATGTGCCATCCCTAAAGTCAGCCATAGAAACAAGTATGCACCTATCTCATCTATCCATGTGTTTCCCATGATCATAGATCAATCAGCTCCCATGTGTCAAAGGTGGTTGAGTCTCGGCTCAACCCATGCCCAAGTGTTGCCGCCAAGGCATCATCATCGTCGTGACTCCATCACTCCAAGGTGTCTCATATCAATCCTCCACATCAAGTCACTCTTTCAAGCCATTCCCATACATGTACTCGAAAGTATGCACCCCATCCTGCATCAAAGTCTCTGACCTCAGCTCCTCAATGCATCAGATCCTCCAAGTCCACCATATATGAAGTCCCTAAAAGTCACAACAATCTCATGTCATCATGAGCTCCATAAGTCATCCCCAACCAACATCCTATCAAGCATACAAGTCTAGGCCCAAAGGTCTCTCCAAGATGCCTCAGCTCTCCATGTAGTAGGAATGCTCCATAGTCTGCTCACAACTTCATCCAAGTCCATGGCCTTGTTGTACAAGAGTGCACAACCTCTCCATCGGCTCATAAGTAAAACATCTCCATGTCACATCAGCAAATCCATCTGCACAACATCCCTACCTTGGCACTCCTCATCGGATGTCCATAAGTGACACCTCTACAAGTGCTCCCGCGTAATGTCCCTGCATAAGACTGTCATGCTCCAACCTGATGTCCATGTCTAAGTTTCCCATATAGTCCAACCAAGTAGACCCATCACAGCAATCGGTCATCCTCATCCAAGTCTGTAATCTTCGGTCTAGTGAACTCGGTCACCCAACCATGTCAACATCATCATGAGTCCCTTTCATCATGGCTCCCCCACTAAAGGTTCCTCCATGACTACCTCTTGGTCTCGGCCATGAGAAGTCCACCCAAGTATCATCGTACCTCAAGAGTGTGCCCTTCAATCTGTCCATGAGCCATGCTGGGCACTTAGCCAAAGTGGCTAAAACATGACCCTCTCCTCCACAACGATCATCATGTTCCACTGTTGTCACAGGCCTTTGCACCTTTCATCATAAGGTCACAAACAACCCCAACAAGTCCTACAACAATCAACAATCCTTGCCTCTCCATACAAGGTCTCATCATAGTCATCCATGGTAAGATGCTCCCTAGCATCGGCAAACTACTTTTGTCCTTCCCTGCATACGATCCATCTACCAAATGCTCAAGTGAAACACAAGTATTAATACTTACTTCATCATCATCATGAGGCTTCTCCATATGAGTATCCTCATTCATCCATGTCTACAAACTGTACGATCCTGGTCCAACTTGATCAATCTCAAGCTCATCCTCCATTGTTATCATATCTGCAACATCTTCAACTATCACCGCTTCCTCTTCCTTGATAGCACAATCTGCAACTTCATCTTGCTCCATTGTCCAACCAAATTGAAGAAGTTCATCTTCAACATTCTTTTCCAAGACTTCAAGTTCCGCTCAAATCCGGGGATTCTCTTCTTTCAACCTCTTCAACCTGTATAAGGTAAACAAGAGCTTCCCTTTGCATTCTTCCAAACTTGCCATGCCTTGTCATTCAGCTTGGCCCAAGCACTAAGCTTCACCCCTCCTAAACCTATTTCATTCACCAGCTTCACCAAGTTCCCTGCAACCATGAACCGACCCTTGTTCCACTTGTATGTGAAACCAACTTCCTTCACCTGCAAGTACCTGCTTCCACTATCACCAACTGTCAAGTGCATCCACACTTGCACTTCATCACGTGTTTAGTCAATTTAGTGTTCCTAAATTGATGTCATTAATTGTCAACCCGGGGCTCGTAAGCTGATGAAGTGAAGGTGTACTATATGTACTTAAGCAACCTCTTAGAGTTTTTTGTCGTTTGGGGTGTTGTTTGTGGTTAACTTATCTTCCTAAGATGGAGTGGTGATTTATAAACAGATGAGTGATAGTGTGTGTAAGGTGAGTTCTAGATGAGTGAGAGTGTGTGGTTAGTGGTTTCTAACTACTTTCTAAAAAGGAAAAGCTTGAAAGAAATAAATAACTTGAAATGACTTGAAAGCAAAGAACCACTTTCTAATGGCACTAGACACCATTCATGCTGCTGCAAATAAAAGGTAAGAAAATCACTTTAAAAACCAATGATAATGTTTATCTCTTCCTAACTCCCTGCTTCTAACACATAGTACTGTGTAAAACACGATTAGGAAGTAGCTAAAGATGAGTTAGAAAAGTGATCAAAAATGAGAAAAATCTACTTTAAAGACTAGTTATAATGTTTTGCTCTTTCTAACTCTCTGCTTCTATCATATGGTACTATGTAAAGCACGATTAGAAAGTAGTTAAAGATTAGTCTAAAAAGTACTCAAAGCCAGCTGTAAGTTATTAGTATTCTGATCCCTAAAAGATAAACAATTTGTGATAAAGAGACCATTCATATGTTAGCAGACAACTTTGAGAAATTAGACTAAAAATCAGCTATGAAAGTAAAGGCAGCAACTTTGAATCTGTCAACTGAAAATACCATCAGTTATAAAGCAAATACATAAACACAAAAACAATCCCGGGTTTAAAAACCTGCAGAAAAACAAATCTGATCAGTCAAAATGAATGCTGCAAATGAAATAACAACGAAAGTGAATTAAGCTGTACATGTTTCAAGAAAAGGAAATGCTGAATGGAAAATAAAGAAATAGCAAGAATATAAACATGAAATACTATACAAGGGCAGTCATGAACAGGGGCCCTCCATTCATAATACCCAAAGAAGACTCAAGGAATTGAAAACTTCAGAACAACACTGCTTCTATTACTCCATGTGTAGAAAATTACAGTCAAGAGTGCTAGAACAACACTATTAAAACAGAGTCTTGAAACGCACTAAAATTATAACAAGTTCATAAAACACAGCAACTAAAAAGTAACCATAAGCGTGCGCAGACGCAAGTTTTTATAGGCATCTGAAAGATGGCCTAATGCGTACAGCTAAAACTTGAAAAATAAACTAACTGTCATGCGTAATTAAGGTTCAATAACACGTCATAAGCCTCGTGGATGAGCTGGAGGTTCTAGTCGTTATGGGCATTGAATCCAGAGTTGGATTATGTCCCCCACAGCCCGCGTAAGACGGACAAATCACTGTTTGAACTGACGTGACTCAATAGCTTACGCATCACCGTTAAGCTGCCTTTGTTGACCGTAACTTGACCCTCGTTGACCGGAGGTACAGATGATGTGGCTGACCGAACTAACAGCACAGGAACCTCGAGCACCTTTATCCCTACATGCCCATGTGGCTCATTTTGCAAAATGACACGTGGAACCTTGAGATTAACAAAAAGGCTGCGGAATCTCCAGATGGCTGCGGAATCGCTGAATGGCTGCGGAATTGCCAGACAGCTGCGGAAACTCTGTAAATATGTCAAAATCTAAACAAAACAGTCACACATTAGCAAAATTCCTTAATCATGCTTAAAGACATTAAATGTAATGATCTGGGTTGGTTTGCAAGGAAAATGAGGCAAAAGAGAGAGATGAGTGAGGGAAAACTGTAGGTAATGATGAATAATCAAGTGCAAAGTAGAGGCTCTACATACCCCCACTACGAGGGCATTGCATGTCCTCATGCAATCAAAAAAATTGTTCAGTCCACCTGCTGAGATGCCTCTGCTAAGACATCCAACCTTCTCTTCTTTCTCTGTGTGGCCACATTGACTCTTGGTCTTTTCATCAAACACCTGAATTTTAGATTGATCAAAGCTCTGTTTAATTTCCTGCATCTCTTCTTGAGCTTTTTGTTTTCCTTTTGCCACAGGCCCATATGAAGCATGGTGTTATCTTGGACCATCTTGTCCACATTGCTCTGTATCTTCAGTTTTTCATTTTCTTGTTTGATGTGGCGATTTAGTACCTCCAGCTCAAATATTTCCTACTTCAGTGATTGGACTTGCTGCTCCAAAGGTTGAGCAGTGCTTGGACCAGCAGCTGCTTGTTCTAGCGTCTCCAGGTAATTATAAACTTTCTGCTGATCTGGGTCAACCTCAGGTGACTTCTTTGGACTAGGCTCATACTGAAATTCGGATCCATGTTCATATTCAGGTTCATGCTCAAAAGGACTTTCCTCACGTGGAGGACTGGTCTCAACATACTCAGCGTGTAGAGGGATTTTCTCAAAGTCAGGACTTGTAGCAACCTTTTCAGGTGTGCTCAAGTCAATGATGAGTGCTTTTTATTCTCGGTGGCCCCCACTTTTCTTTGTAACCTGCTGCTTCTTCTCACGGTGGTGATTTTCTGTTTTTCTTTTTGTGCCTGTTTCTTTTGTTTTTCCACCTTCTTGGAAAGGGCAGTTTCATGGAGTTTGTCCATTCTTTGTGCTAAGGGCTGAGTATCTTCTTCACTAGAGTTCTCAGGAGTAGCGTAAGTTTCTTGGGCTACAGCTTTGCCTTTATCTTTCTTTTGTTTCTTCCTACTCTCTTTTCTCTTTTGAGCAACTTCTTGGGCAAGTTCTGAAAGGGTTTCTGTGATGATTCCTTGAGCTGTTTGATCAATGTTCACAGCAAGCTCAGGATCAATTTCATGTTCAGAATGATGTACATCGGTTTCTTCTTCAATCTGTTCTTGGACAGTTTCCTCTTGGACAACAGTTTCAGGGGTAGCCTCTTTTCTTTTTCTTCTACTCTTTCTAGGCACAGAGGTTTCTCCTGCTTCTTCAAAATGGTTTCTCACAAGAAATCTCTCCCAGGTATCTCTTTTTGCTTTCAACTATTCCTCAACTAGCATCTTAACAAGACCATGATGATACAGATGTGATTCAATGTTTCTTGGGTTCCTTTGGACAATTGAACACATTTTTCTAAGACTTGAGAGTAGAAAATATGGAAGGTTAATATCATCTCCTAAGAAATGCATCATGACTTTGGCATGGTAAACATATAAAACTCCAAACCTTCCCTCACAAGTAAAGAATTTTTGCACTAATAAAAGTAAAGTTGTCCATTCTTCCTTGACATAAGTAACAGGAATCCCTTTTGTAAAAATGCTGGTATCCATACCTGGATTCTTTAAGATTTGCTTCCACTGTTGGTCTTGTACTGATCTATTTTTAAACCATCTTTCTCCAGTTTGTGGGAGTGAAGTGGCCTGTGCTATACTGCTCTCAGTGACTGTAAACTGCAGGTCCCCTATCTCCACTTGATTGTCTTTGTCTCTGAAGGAACATGCAAAGGCCTTCGTAACCTCTTTGTGGTAACCTATGAATTTCTGGATGCGTTGGAGCCAGTTTGCTTTCTGCAAAGATTCTTTAACTTGAGGATATCCCTCCAGAAATTTTGAACCCTCTGGTTCTACTCTTAAGAGTTTACCCATTGGCTCTACGGCTCTGTTCTAAGACTTTTGGAAAAAAGGTTACACGGCTTCAACAGTGGCCCTAACACAGTAAATTTACGGCTCTACTGTAACAGCCGTAACATACGTTCACTGATACCCAGAATTAGCAGAGAGGAAGAAGTAAAACAGAGTATGGCTGAGGTAGCAGCGTAGTGAGCACAGCGGAATAAGGGAACTGTGGAAATGAAACAACGTGAATGGAATGATACGAGAGTATGAGGGTTATGAAATGATGGGTAGAAACGGTTAGGTCCTTAGGTTTCGGTCATAGGTTCACACTTGGCTGCGGGATTATGACTTAGAGAGACGTAGTACAGTAGTCTACGTCACTCAGGTACGAAAACCTTAATGGAAGAGCAGCCGCAATTGAGTTTCAAAATCGTGATGAACAGGACCGATAAGTGTGGGGGATACGTGGGTTTTTGGTCGCATGATGGGAAAGACTGGTAATCATTACATTAAATGGCAAGAAACATAACCCCGAAAACTTTGCAAAATGAGATAACCGTAAGTTTAGGATTTAGATCATACCTCAGATTCGCACTTGGATTGCCTTTGATTATTTTCCACTAACCCTTCATTGTTTTATTGTTGTTGCATGACTCTTTTCCACTTATTGTTGATGACTTCTGAACTGTAAATTTCTTTTCAAACAGACTGTGTTTTTTTTTTTTATGCAGGTGCAGAGGGCTGCGGAATGGCTGAATGGCTGCAGAATTGCCAGACAGCTGCGGAAACTACAGTGGTACCCTCCGACTGCACAAAACAACTTCAGTTATCTAAAAAAAATGACTTTATTGATGGAATGAAATGTAATGAATGGATGGATGGATGGAAAGAAATGAGGTGGAGTGAGAGTGATTAAATGAATGAGATGGTGAATGAAGTGGATGGAATGGCGAAATGAGATGGAAGGGAGAGAGATATTTTTTTATTTTTTTTTTGGAAAACATGAGGTGTCAGGTGACCCTGATTTTCACCTCAGGTTTTCTGCATAAGACTGCCAATCAGAGATTGGTTTTCAGGCTTATACATTTATTTATTTATTTTTTTTTTTATTTTTTTTTCAAAAACCAAAGATTAGGCTGATGGAGGAGAAGAATCCTTCTCCACCAACCTGATTGCAGAATCTTCTTTAAACAACTTGACAAACTCTTCTTTTGAGAATGGCTTTTGGTAGATTTTCAAGCGATGGCCATTCACAATAAGAGGAGTATGAAATTCATCAATAGTTTTCACTCGAACTGCTCCATTGCTAAAGACTTCATCAATCTCATATGGCCCAAGCCAATGAGTTTGAAACTTTCCTTTGAAGTCTTTGAACTTTGAATCAAACAATAGAGCCCAATCTCCTTTCTGAAACTTTCTTTCTTTGATATGACGATCATGCCATTTAGATCTTTGGTGTTGAACTAGATCGGTCCTTAGAATTGCATCTTGTCTTATTTCATCTAGCTCATTTAGCTGGTCCATTCTGTGTCTTTGAGCTTCTGAGAGGCTCATTCCCAATTGGACTGCCATCTTGAAGGTCTTGATTTGGAACTCAATGGGGAGCAGGACTTCCTTCCCATAAACAAGTTCATAGGGAGAATGTCCTGTTGTGTTCTTCCATGTAGTTCTATAGGCCCATAAGGCTTCAGGGAGCCTTTCCGCCCAATCTCTTCTATGAAGATGAACAGTCTTGGTGATAATGCCCTCAAGAACTTTATTGGTAGATTCCACTTGGCCATTGGATTGCGGATGGTAGGGAGTAGATGTTCTGTGCTTGATCTTATATTCCTCCATCAGCTTCTCCATCAATTTAGATGTAAACTGGCTGCCCTGATCTGTCACAATTTCCCTTGGGACACCAAAACGAGTGAAAATATCCTCAAAAAGAAATTGAACAACTGAATTTTCAGTGGCAGAAGGCAATGCTTTTGCTTCTACCCACTTAGTAACATAATCAGTACAAACCAGTATATACTTCTTTTGCTTTGATGGTGGATTAATTGGTCCAACGAAATCTAGAGCCCATTTCTCAAAGGGTTCGATGCATACCTGAGGCTGTAGAGGCATTTCATTTGAAGGAGTTGGTTTCGCAACTCTTTGGCAGCTGTCACACCCTCTAACATACTGCTTTGCATCTTTAAAGAGAGAAGGCCAATAATATCCTAGAGAAAGGATTTTATAGGCTGTCCTCTTGTCAGCAAAGTGCTCGCCGCATGGTTCATCATGACATGCCTTAAGGATGTCAGGCATTTTATCTTCCCGAACACACCTTCTGATTATACAATCTGGCCCTGTTTTGAACAATTCATTAGAAATCCAAGAATAATGTGCACTCTCCTGAATGATTTTCCTTTTCTTATTAGGAAATAAGTGTAGAGGAAGCTTCCCTGTAACAAGATAATTAGCCATATCTGCATACCAAGGAGTCTTGGTAGTCACTGCAAACAAGTATTCATCTGGAAACTTATCTTCTACTGGAGAATCTTCATTAGTGTTTTGGATTCTAGACAAGAAATCAGCTACTGTGTTTTGTTTTCCAGGTCTATCTAACACAGTAATGTTGAATTCTTGTAAAAGTAAAAGCCATCTTGTAACTCTACCATTAGTGACAGGTTTGTTCATTAAATATCTTATGGCAGAGTGATCAGTATGGACAAAGGTTTCATAGCCGGTTATGTAGTATCTAAACTTGTTGATTGCATGTACCACAGCTAAGAACTCTTTTTCTGTAACAGTATAATTTAACTCAGTGGGAGTCAAATTCTTACTTGTGTAATAAATGGCATAAGGGATCAAATCCTTTTGTCCCAAAACAGCTCCTAGAGCTGTATTTGAAGCATCAGTAGAAATGTGGAAAGGGAGTTTCCAATTTGGCCCCCTTAAGATGGGTGCTTCAGATATTCTAGTCTTTAAAGCTTCAAAAGCAGATTGACACTCAGGATCCCATTTGAACTCACAGTCCTTGGTAAGCAATTTGAAAAGAGGGGATGCTATCTTAGTGAAGTTTTCAATAAATCTTCTGTAATACCCAGTAAACCCAAGAAAACTCCTAACATCCTTCTGGCAATTTGGAACAGGTAACTTAGAGATGACTTCAACTTTGGATCTATCAACCTTAATCCCATCTCCTGAAATATGATGTCCTAAAACAATCCCTTCAGTAAACATCATAAAACACTTTTCATGACTTAAAGAAAGATTTGTTTCCTTACATCTTACCAGTACTTTTTCCAAATTTTCTAAAGCTTCTTCAAATGTATTACCATAAACTGTGAAATCGTCCATGTATACCTCTACACAATCATGAATCAGATCTGAAAAGATTCCTAGTACAGCCCTTTGAAATGTAGCGGGTGCATTGCACAATCCAAAAGGGAGTACTCGGTAGGCAAAAGTTCCCCAAGGACAAGTGAACGTGGTTTTGTCTTGATCTTCAGGTGCTACCTGAATTTGATTATACCCACTAAAACCATCCAAGAATGAGAAATACTTTTTACCTGCTAAAGTGTCTAGTACCTGATCAATAAAAGGTAGAGGGAAATGATCCTTTAAGGTTGCCTTGTTCAATTCTCGATAATCAATGCAAACTCTCCATTTACCATTCTTTTTGGGCACTATAACCAAGGGAGAAACCCATTGGCTATCTGCAATGGGGTAAATGAAGTTTACCTTGAACAATTTCTGGAGTTCTTCTTTCACGATTTCCCTAAGGTTTGGATTCATCCTTCTTTGTGGTTGCCTAATAGGTCTGCTATTTTCTTCAATATAGATGTGATGAATACAAGTCTTAGGATCGATTCCTTTCATGTCAGTGTATTCCCATGCAAAGGCAGTGGAATGTTTTTGCAACAGTTTAGTTAATTCTTCTTGTTGTGGTCTTCCCAAGTTTTTGTTAATGTTCAATGTTTTTCCTGGAAGGATTTCAACTGTAGAACTACCAAACTCTTCCATTGAGAAGAGAGACATCTGTCTAGAGGAGAGATATTCAATGTCTGCATCTAACTGAAACTGTGTAGAGTCATATTCTAAAGGTATTTCAAAATTTTCTAATGTATTTAGAATTTGACTATCCTCACTGATTTCAGAGATGGTTAGAACAGGTTGAATAGTATCCTCATCATCAACCCACTCATCTTCTCCTATTTCTGTTATTGCCTTTGCTGGAGGATACAAGTTGAATTTCTTGGTGGAATTACCATATGATATATACATGTCCCCAGACCTACAACTTATGAAAGCATCAGCTGTGGCCAGCCAAGGTCTTCCTAAAATAAGAGGATGTCCTCCTAGATTGTTCTTGGGAGTTAAGATCATAAAATCAACTGGATATTCCCAAGAATCTAGAGAGACTGGAATATCTTCCAATACACCATCAGGTTTAATGATTGATCTATCTGCAAGCTGCAGCAAGGTAGGTGTAAAGAGAAGGTTAGGAAGCTTTAACTGATCCATGGTCTGTCTACTCATGATGTTGATCACGGCTCCTAAGTCAATCAGAGTATTTGGGATTTCAACCCCATTAATATGAGTTTTGACAATAGGGCTACCGGGATCCACATATTTTTGCATGGTAATCTTACCCATCATAATGTCTGCAATTTTTCCAACTAGATGTATCCTTTTGGTATCTCTGGTTCTTTTTCCTGTTTTCTTCAAACTCAACTCCTTTATTGTCTTCTCTAGAATGGGAATTTCCTTAATGGCTTGTAACAAGGGAATCTTGATACAGACATTCTTCAATTCATCTAGGAAATTATAGTCAGGCACCCATATCTGCTTTTCCACTCCTTTGTCAATTTGCAATCTTTCAGGAAAAGGAGGTGTAGCTAAAGGTGTAGGTTGCTCAACTATGGGAGTTGTAGAGGTTGATTATTTTTCTTTTTCTTTTTGGATATTTTGGTTTTGAAGTGATACTTCAGAACCTTTATTGACTTTGAGAGATTCTTCCTCAGAAATGCTTGGTTGTTGAACACTTGTAGGAGGTTGATCTAAGATTCTACCTGATCTGAGTTGTACTTCATTGAGAGGAACAACCATATAGGTAGGGAATGGTTGACCTTCCATCATGTAAGCATTTTGAGGGTTCCTATTATTTGGATTTGGTAATGGCTGAGAGGGAAGTTGATTTGATTTCTGCTGGGATTGAAGTGAGAGTTGAGAATTTTGATTTTGTGGAGGAGGTTGTTGTTGTTGAGGGTATGGCAATGATAGTTGTTGACCTTGGTTTGGAAGTTGTGGAGCTTGCTGATTCTGAAATGATGGAGGATATTGATAGAATTGAGCGAATCTCCCATAAGGATTTTGCATGCTTTGCATCCATGCTTGAAAAGCATTTTGAGGTTGAGGCCAAGGTTGTTGCCAAGGATTCCAATTTGGTTGGGATTGAGAATTCATAGAGTTGTTAAACCCTTGATTCTGTTGTCCTTGCCAAGGTCTCCTTGCAATAAAACAGAGAGATTCAAGTGTATCTGGATCCTCTTGAAAGACTGCTTTGAGGCCAGGAATTGAAGGACAATCCTTGGTCTCATGAGCTTCTGAGCAAATTACACATATTTCTACAACGTGTGCATCTAAGGGACATTCCCTTAAAGCATGTTTCTTTCTACACTTCGGGCAAAAGATAGCCAAAGCCTCAGCTTCTGCTTTTTGTTTATTGTGAATCTTAAGGGTATCAAGTTATTCACTAAGACTCCCTAAGATGTCAGTTTTAAATTCATCAAGCATACTGCCGATTTCAGCCCTACTCACTAATCCTGTTGCAGATTTATTTGCCCTAAGGAGAGAAGGATCTCTAGGCCCTTTTTGAGTTTTTGATTTGCCTCTTGAGAGATGGATACAAAGTTCTGCTATATCATTGAGTGAAAGTTGAGAAATATCCCCTTTCCCCATCATGTTTAAGATGTCTATCCATTCATCCCGAATGGCTTTTAATAAGAGGGCTTTTAAGGTCTCTTCATCCAAGGTACTCATTTTTGCTCTTTTCAAGTTATATTGAAATCTTTCAAGTAAATCTTCTAAGCTCTCCTCTTCTTTTTGTATCATTTTAAAAACCTCGTCCTTGTGATTAGTAGGCATACAATAGTCTAAATACCTATCCAAAAATGTCTGTTTCATTTCATCCCAAGTCCAAATGGATTGAGTGAGTAACCCCATGAACCATTTCAAGGCTTGATCCTTCAGTGTTGAAGGGAAAAATTTGAGTTTCTGGGAGTCATCCAGGTAGTCATAAGTTCGACATACCACTTCAAACTCAAATAAGAATGTTTCAGGGTCCTCAGTCCTTAACCCATGGAAGTTAGGGAGGACAGATGGTGATATGTTTTTCATAGTGGCTCGGGAATCCTCATTAACAATGGGAAACCCAAATGAATTATCCCCATCTCTATTTCCTCCTCCAAGGGGACCTCTTCCTCCATTATTGTTATTGTTGTTTCCTCCTCCTCCTCTACCTCTACCTCTACCCCTACCACCTCCTTCTTCCTCTGCCATGATGATTCTCCTAGGGATTTCAAAATCTTCTGGTTCCTCTACAAAAGGTGAATGAGAAGAGATTTCTCCTTCTTCTTCAGATGATTCCACTTCCTCAATTACAATTGGTCTTTCTGTAGGAGAAAGAGAAGAGTCTCTTCCTGGTTCAAACTCAATAGAAGGTGTAGGAGAGTCAACTCTTGGCTCTTGAATTCCAGGAGTGCTGGTTGGAGATAAGGGAGGTGTCTCTTGTCTATCCCTTGAAGCAGATGGACTTGTAAAAATTGAACTTCGAGCTCTAGCTAAAAACCTTCCTCTAGAATCTCTAGCTCTATGCATGTCATTTTTTATTATTTTTCTTCAAGTCAAGTTAATAGTTCTTTTTCTGATCTTCTAGTTCACTCTAGGTGTAAGAAGAGAGCATACTCAAGAAACTATCAAATCAATAACTTTCTCTTTTCTGATCCTCCAGATCACCTTGCAGTGCAAGAGGAGAGCATACTTTGATAGGTTATCAACTTCTTTCCTTGAAATTTTTATGTTTTTTTTTTCTAAGAATATGGCTACTTAATTTCACTTCCCCGGCAACGGCGCCAAAATGTTTAGTCAATTTAGTGTTCCTAAATTGATGTCATTAATTGTCAACCTGGGGCTCGTAAGCTGATGAAGTGAAGGTGTACTATATGTACTTAAGCAACCTCTTAGAGCTTTTTGTCGTTTGGGGTGTTGTTTGTGGTTAACTTATCTTCCTAAGATGGAGTGGTGATTTATAAACAGATGAGTGATAGTGTGTGTAAGGTGAGTTCTAGATGAGTGAGAGTGTGTGATTAGTGGTTTCTAACTACTTGCTAAAAAGGAAAAGCTTGAAAGAAATAAATAACTTGAAATGACTTGAAAGCAAAGAACCACTTTCTAATGGCACTAGACACCATTCATGCTGTTGCAAATAAAAGGTAAGAAAATCACTTTAAAAACCAATGATAATGTTTATCTCTTCCTAACTCCCTGCTTCTAACACATAGTACTGTGTAAAACACGATTAGGAAGTAGCTAAAGATGAGTTAGAAAAGTGATCAAAAATGAGAAAAATCTACTTTAAAGACTAGTTATAATGTTTTGCTCTTTCTAACTCTCTGCTTCTATCATATGGTACTATGTAAAGCACGATTAGAAAGTAGTTAAAGATTAGTCTAAAAAGTACTCAAAGCCAGCTGTAAGTTATTAGTATTCTGATCCCTAAAAGATAAACAATTTGTGATAAAGAGACCATTCATATGTTAGCAGAAAACTTTGAGAAATTAAACTAAAAATCAGCTATGAAAGTAAAGGCAGCAACTTTGAATCTGTCAACTGAAAATACCATCAGTTATAAAGCAAATACATAAACACAAAAACAATCCCGGGTTTAAAAACCTGCAGAAAAACAAATCTGATCAGTCAAAATGAATGCTGCAAATGAAATAACAACGAAAGTGAATTAAGCTGTACATGTTTCAAGAAAAGGAAATGCTGAATGGAAAATAAAGAAATAGCAATAATATAAACATGAAATACTATACAAGGGTAGTCATGAACAGGGGCCCTCCATTCATAATACCCAAAGAAGACTCAAGGAATTGAAAACTTCAGAACAACACTGCTTCTATTACTCCATGTGCAGAAAATTACAGTCAAGAGTGCTAGAACAGCACTATTAAAACAGAGTCTTGAAACGCACTAAAATTATAACAAGTTCATAAAACACAGCAACTAAAAAGTAACCATAAGCGTACGCAGACGCAAGTTTTTATAGGCATCTGAAAGATGGCCTAATGCGTACAGCTAAAACTTGAAAAATAAACTAACTGTCATGCGTAATTAAGGTTCAATAACACGTCATAAGCCTCGTGGATGAGCTGGAGGTTCTGGTCGTTATGGGCATTGAATCTAGAGTTGGATTATGTCCCCCACAGCCTGCGTAAGACGGACAAATCACCGTTTGAACTGACGTGACCCAACAGCTTACGCATCACCGTTAAGCTGCCTTTGTTGACCGTAACTTGACCCTCGTTGACCGGAGGTACAGATGATGTGGCTGACCGAACTAACAGCACAGGAACCTCGAGCACCTTTATCCCTACATGCCCATGTGGCTCATTTTGCAAAATGACACGTGGAACCTTGAGATTAACAAAAAGGCTGCGGAATCTCCAGATGGCTGCGGAATTGCCAGACAGCTGCGGAAACTCTGTAAATATGTCAAAATCTAAACAAAACAGTCACACATTAGAAAATTCCTTAATCATGCTTAAAGACATTAAATGTAATGATCTGGGTTGGTTTGCAAAGAAAATGAGGCAAAAGAGAGAGATGAGTGAGGGAAAACTGTAGGTAATGATGAATAATCAAGTGCAAAGTAGAGGCTCTACATCACGTACCAGCTTTGATACCACTTGTCACGCCCCTACACCTGCGGTAGTCTTTCAACTGCTTATAGCGAGGTGCGGCACCACCGAACACTTTCTTTTCACCAATACTTATGTTCGTGGACTACGCCTAATTCAATTTCTCCTACTTAGTTTGTGTTTCGCAACCAAGTATTAATATGTTTATCCTTTATACCAATGAACACCCATACTCATTCATTATCAACAACAATTATAAACGAAGAAGACAATTTCACAATATAAAGGGAGGGGCAACTCCCTGCAATATGAGTTTGCCCGAATCAATATATTATATAATCTTCATTTTACAATGTACAAGCTAAATCTTGGGAAACCCCAAATTTACACTTAGCCAATTTTCACAACTTCGGCAAACTCAGTTGCCCAGCTCGTTGGCACCTTCGCACGGTCGCCACACAACTCACCAACCCGTCGTTCACCTCGTCGCACGTCTTCGCCGGTTCGCTCCTCGTTTGGTCGCATATGCCCAAACCGTGTATCCCTGCCCACACGCAGTCCCACTTGCCAACCTTTGGCAAATGCCCAAATCATGTGAACAGCACGTAGTACTGCCTGCCCAACTCTACGACATCTGGTTCCAACCTTCGTTCACCTTTGTGCACACTTACACAATGCGCGGGCGCTCACCCGAGCCACCAAGACACCCTCGCCAAGTCTCGGCACAACAACACCTCTGCACAATCAACCCGGGCACGTCTTGCCCAACGCGTTCACCTCTCACCAAGAGCGTTTCCACCAAGTGCGTTCTACCAAGGAGAGCGCATGAGCTATGCACTCATCTCTCCTCAAACCTGCGCACAAGTGTCTCTCCTCCAAGAGCGAAGTGCGTATGAGAAGTGCGAAGTTCATTGGTTGAGTTTTGAGCTCCAATGCTCCAACATATATAGCCATCTTTGTGTGTGGGTGGGCTGCCCAGCCAACCACCCACACACCCCATACTTGTTAGAGACATTTTTGTGCCTTACAGCATGAAGCATGAAATGTCTATAATCTAAGGGATCCAAAGTCCCTAAACATGTTGTTCCTACCCCTAGAGGAACAAGGTCAGCAAACCACAGCATTGAATAGCAGTTCTCCACCTGAAAACACTCAAAAACAAGCTAATTCTAGATCATGTCAACTGCTCCACTGAGCATCTGCGCTAAATGTAAATTGCTCCACTGTCTACCTGCGCTGAATGTCAACTGCAAAGAAGGCTACCTACGCTGGGCGAGTTGGGACATGTGGCACAGTCATTCCTCAAGGTGTCAATGCCCAGGAAGCTTCCAAAATGACACTTGGATCAAGGAATTCGACTGGTGATGAGTAAGAGGGTCTAGATCTCCAAGTGGAAGCAAGAACCTCCAAGTGGACTCAAGAACTGAAGAATAACTGAAGTGGGAGAGGACACTAGTCAGCTTCATGCCAGCCTCAAGCTGACTCATCCTTTCTCCAAAACTCCTATATATAGAGCTCTCTCATGAGGTCTAAGGGGGCTGGAATCTTGTGAATGTAAGGAAGTGCTGTTGGTTTGAGTTTAGAACTATTGGGTGATTTGCTTTGAAGGAGGTGAAGAGGAGATTTATTTCTACTGGGAGGTGATGCTGGATTGGGCCTTTTATGGTTGTATCACTTCCTGAACTTTACTTCTTCCATTAATAAAGCATTTGAGGTTCTTCTATATGCATGTGTCTCAATGGTGTATTGTTATGCTTGTGTATTTGATTTATTCTAATCCTTGAATCAATTATGAATGTATGCTTCTTGTAGTTTCCCTCTCTTGCCATTTTGTAGGATCTTGGTGTAGTTGGGCCATTGAAAGAGCAAGGAGCTGGGAGCAAGCAACAAGGAGAGAAGATTGGATCAATCATTAGCGAAAGACATCGGTTAGTGGATTTCTTTCTCTCCTATTTTACTTTCATAAAGAAGAAATCTTAGATAGCTTTGCTTTGATTGTTGCTGAGGTACTATCACCCTTAGAGTGGGATAGGGTCATTCCGTATTGGATACTTTTCCCAACAACAAATTGGCGACTCCACTAGGGATCGTATCTTGTTGGTTGCTTGTGTTTTTGCTATTCATTTCCTAAACACAGAGAGTACCGAATCGAACTGCATTTGGATATTTCAAATGCAAAGTAGAGGGCAGCTACTCTAGCTCAGTTTCTGGGCATGTTTATGATTTGAAGAGCTGATCCACAAGGACTCTGAACAGCTCTTAGTGATAGCTTTTCATCCTCCTTTTCATCCTTTAGTGTGTACTTGATTGATAGCTTCTGATTTGGCCAAAAACTGTGAATTTTTTAGCAATCTGTAACCCGGAAACTGAGAAAAACGAAATTTTATCTTTTCATTGCAGGCACTGTGAAGGCAGTCTACATTTCATCGCAGGTCCCGAAGGGGCTACCTGCGCTGAATGTCAAACTGACAGTGTACTACCTACGCTGAACCAGTTTTGCCTTGTGCAACTGGGGTTCCCTGCTTTCTGTTGCCCTGTTTTCATCCCTGTTTTTGCAGCCTGTTATCAGTCAATGTACCTATTTGAAACCACCTTTCTTTGCCACTATTCCGCCTCGGTTGTATAAAGAAACTGTATTTGTTCTTTGTGTATTTCTTACATCATTTGCAGTTTCCCATAACGAAAGTGAACTAGTCTTGCTGTGGCCTCTTAGATCTAGACCTGTGATAAGTGTCGTTTTGATCTTAAGAGTTAGTTTGTTTGCTGTTCATAGCTGATTGAGATTTTTCTTTCGTCATATGGTTTGAATTTATGTATTTCTAGTGTCGAAACAAGTAAATCTTAAGGTGTCTTTTGATTTTGGACAAGCTTGTTTGCTTTCACTTGAAATTGAATTCAAAGTTATACAATAGCTTTCTTTTTGTAGTACATCAACATTAAGAAAGAGAAAAGAAATACCTGCATTGTGCATGTGAATTTTGACAGTTTGCATGTTGATTTAGGAAAAAGTGCATTAGTGTGTTCTCTATGATCTGTGTGAAAAGATGATGTCTTTCTTTTCCCTCAGTAGTTAAGATTTTCAAAGTTGAAAGATTGAAAAGCTTGCTTATCATCTTAGACTGCATTTAGGAGTTGTACTATACATCTCGTGGTGATGCATAAAGGCAAACTGCTAAACAAGATCAACCTTAAAATAAATTGAATTTACATAACAACGCTTTGAAACATAACGCAAACACATAGAGGTCTAAGCTAGAGACGTGTTCCAGCGTCGTTAAACGTGATATCTTAGCATTGAGTGGTTGGGTGATTCCTCCACGGTGAAGCGATAAGTATCAATACGGACTTGTGCTCCCACGTACTGTCGCGTATATATCGGGAGACCCCTATAGGAACAAAGCCTTTATCCATAGGAAACCGTGTCGGCCGCCCTACTGATCGCAATGCAGTGAACACAACATTCACGAAGATCGACCACTCGTACCGTAAAACGTATTCTGTGGTTTTGCGAAAAGTTTGGCACACCCTCTGCCTAGAACTCCAGAGTAGTTTCTTTTGGCCTTTTTCAAACTCTATAACTGAAAAAGTCCATCTGAGCATTTGTCACTTCAGGCTCGTTAAAACATCGAAGGAGACTAGAGTCATCTTTAGCTTTTTCTCGACTCTTAAAAAGTGAAAAAGCAAGTTGTGTCTAAAGCGTCGTTATAAAATTTATTTTAAACGGAACATAATCACCTCTTATTCCTACGTTGATCTGTAGGTCGAGAACATGGAACACACCAACCAAGGAATTCCACATGATGGAAATCCTAGTCCTTTCTCCTCTTGGGGAGAAGTTGGTGCGCCCCACATGGCCACATTGTCGCTTCCAGGACTGACAATTGGCCTGCCAATTTGGCTATTCTCAACCAATGTAGTTCAGAACACCATGGTTCCTGAACAGTCGAGTCAACAGTTAGATCAGTCTAGAGCTGCCCACCAGCCTTCAACTTCCTATAACTCTTCCTCCGATCCTCCATCTTCGCAAGGTAGAGCCGGCAAAAGCCAAGCTCCCATGGAGAAGAAGGAGAAGAAGAAGAGAGAGAAGAAGAAGAAGGAGCCTAAGGCGACTGGGTGCAAGCAAAAGACATCTGACAAAAATCCACACACAGCACAGACCAGGCCTAAATCGCCATGTGTCATATGTAGAGGAGACCACTTCCATAGAGATTGTCCCTATATTCCCCAGATACTAAGGGAATGGTCCCCTCGTTTGCACAATTCGGGAGCATCAACCTCTGATATCCATGTTGAATGCTTACCGTCAACCAGCGAAAGTGAAGGTTCAAGACAAAGAGGGGGAGCAAGATCCCCCTGCAGACTGTGTGGAGGCGATCATGCCATCCACCGTTGTCCCTTCTTAGATGAAGTGAAGAGAGCTTTGGAAGATCATACAGTTTCACCGTTGAGACTTCCTCCTGGATACAAAAAACTCGTGCCAAGTCCTTCGTTGGTTGAAAATACAGCTGGCCCGCTCAAGTGGTCCGCTGAAGCGTCAATCATTGGAAATGAACCTACTGAATCTAGACCGGACGAAAGTCCAAAGGTCGAAACGGCAGTTGACCCGGTTTTGCCTTCAGAGGTTTCATCTTCAAATGACACCGTCAATGAAGATTCATCTTCAAATGACACCCTCACTGAAGAGAATAAGGATGACACCGTCCAGATTATTTTCATCAACACCGACTCTGATGAGCATCAGGGCAATGCGCCCATTCCTTTATCGCAGGAAAGAACATCGTCAGGGTCATATCTGGCCGTGTATTCGGTCCCACCACCAAGCAACCTGGTTGTGTCCTTTGATTGGAACCAACTAGGCAGACCCCAGTTGCCAGCCAGTGTACCATTCAGAATCATAGTCCAAATTTATAGAATGGTAATGGCTGGCACTATCATTGATGAAGGAGCATCTGTGAGTATCCTTTCCTCTGTTGCTTGGAAAGCACTGGGTTCCCCGGCGCTTTTGCCTGAGATAAGAAATCTCTCGGGTTTTGATAAAGGAACCAGTCGACCATTAGGGATCCTCCCCAATGTACCTGTTACATTGAGAGGGAAGACCGTTCAATTGAACGTGATGGTCATTCAAGGACCCTTGGATTATAACCTACTCCTTGGACGAGACTATATATATTGCATGGGAGCAATAGTCTCCTCACTCTTTAGAGTAATGTGTTTTCCACACGAAGGAAGAATGGTCAAGCTCGTAGACCAACTTTCATTTCCGGGATCACGCATCGCAAATAGTCACATACCAACCCTGAATGGTCTATTCAATCAAGAAATGTCTCCACCCCCAATCCTTCTTCCCGATGAGTGCGAGTGATTCGGAAAGATGGGACTGGAACCCAGGGGGCATGCATCCTGGTCTGCTTCGGGCAGAGAAAGCTTTGGGTACAAGGTAGAATTTCCGCGGGAGAATATGACTAGTCCATACCCCGTCCGTGGATGGAAGAGGGGTTGTTCTGGAATAAGATTCTTTTGTCAAGGTTACGTGTTTGACAAAGGTCATTCACCCTTGTCTATTTCGGTAGACAGTGCCGAGGAAATGTTTTTGTTTGAAGAAGTTAACGAAACAATCTTTGGGTAACCAGAAAGAGGCAAGCCTCACCCTTTAAAACAAATGTTTTGACGGATAAGTAGGGGCAGCCTTGAAATTTTACTTTATACCTGGGGGCATGCAAACCTTTTGGAGTGCAATCAAGGGACGACTATTTATTTTTTTAAATTTTTAGGTCCTCCCTTTAAACCTGTAGGTCTAACCCTTTAAACTCGTAGGATTAGCCGTTTCCGAACTTGCATAAAGAAAGGTTGAGAAGGAGCATAGCTTCATGAGATAAAGCTCCATAAAAAATAGCTATCTCACAGGAGACATTCTTATCTTATGACTGGTATATCGAGCAGTTTTAGCATAAAGTTCATGCTCGTTAAAAAATAAACGCAAGATTCGAGCAGTTTTACCGCGGAATTTATGCTCGTTAAAAAATAGAAAAGCGAGATCCGAGCAGTTTTAGCACATAGTTCATGCTCGTTAAAAAATAAACATAAGATTGAGCAGTGTTTTGGCGCATTCAAGCTCGTTAAAAAATGAACCTATCCCAGTAAATAACCACTGTGATCGTAAATTTATCAGCCATAAAAAGCCTTGGTCGTGTTTTGCACCTGCCACCTCCATTCCATTTGGCCGATCGTTCACCTCCATATGATTGTTTACCCATTTTGAGGAACAGCTGCGAAGAGTGATTTCACCTAGCCATCCTTGTGACACTGCCGTGATTGGAAAATTCCAACCTGTACCTGGAATCTGCTGCTATCCCTGTTTATCACTCGTTCCTCAAAAGACGAGTCTTCTTTAAGCTATTTTCAACTGACTCGTAAAATATGAAAAGTTTTCCAAGTTTTAGCCTTCCAACTCGTTAAAAGGACCGGAAGAGCTATCCCTCCTCTAAATTTTAATCTTTTTGGACCTGAGGGATTATTGCACAAAAAGGTCGAGCGCTTTTTTTATTCGGCTCGTTAAAGTTATCGAAAACTCATCCCTTTTGTATTGTTTTATACTTTTTCGGACTTAAGGAATTAGATGACGAAAAAGGAATTTTGGAGTTAACTTTCTGTACCTTTTCAGACTCTCTAAAAATGAAAAGGACCGAGTTTTCCTTGTCGTTAGACTCGTTAAAATGATTAAATAGCGACAAACTTGTCTTTAGACGAGAACGAGTTTCCCTATCGCTAAGCTCGTTAAAACATAGCGATAGGCTTGCCCGAAGGGTAGGTTATAGAACAAGCATATGTTATCCTCCTCAAGCTTGACAAAAATAAAGAGGTACTGGTCAGAAATGACTGGGGAAAAATTGGGAGAACCTCAAAGCTTTAATGGTAGCAAGTCGCTCTTGAACATGACACTTTTCCTCCGTATCACATCGGGTTGGGTTGTTTCATTCACCAGTCTCATCACCATGGTCTCGCCAAACCATCCACATTTGGGGTAATGCTACCGATCCATCGCATCAGTGTCGTTATATGTTCAAGAGATCTTGTTCAGAAAGAGTCAACCATGTCCCATCCACTGCCATACATTATCCTTCATCCATCCATGATCGCCACCCTGAATCATATGTCACAGATTGTTTTCACCTCCATTAAAATCATTAGCTCCGTTCCGTGTCACTGATGTGGGATTCATTAAGGCCCTCCTTTGACGGATCGCTTCTTGTCGACTTCAGCTCATTATCCAAGAAGTTGATCTAGGAACAACCCCCTCAGTACTTTGAAGCTTGCATGCCTCAATGGCAAGTTTCTCACTTCCGGCGGCAGGTATACATCAATGACCTTCGACCAGAAGATTTTGCGTGGTGTTCGACGCCAAGTCCTATATTCACACCACGTGAATTTTACTACTGTACCTTGAGGGTCATTATCATTATCGGTGATTCCTCTCGCGCTTGTTAACGGTTTACATCATTGACCGGTAATCAAGCGATGTCTTTCCATGTTCGACTTCAGCGCAATTCTCACATGGATCGAATTGTACTTAGAGTGAAGATCGAACGAGTTTGAAGACCCCGGATCTAGTTTCATCCATCCGGGCTGCGATATATATTCAGGAAATATAAAGACATTTGACATGTACATCATTACAGCAGATGATCATCCTACTCAAAGGATGATAATTTCAGCAGAGAATTATCAGTCTACCATCAGACGATCGTCTGTTCTATGTACCAAAATGAATTTATAAAGCTGAGCATGGGAATGCCCGCCTCAGCTAGATCATGAAAGCAGAATGAAAAATAATGTATTGTATTGTATTTTATTACAGGTCACCTCTCAGCGGTTGAATGAACTTCAGATCCTCCTGATAAAGCATTTCACCCGATAAATGACCTCATACTTTAGGGGGCAACTGTTATAGACATTTTTGTGCCTTACAGCATGAAGCATGAAATGTCCATAATCTAAGGGATCCAAAGTCCCTAAACATGTTGTTCCTACCCCTAGAGGAACAAGGTCAGCAAACCACAGCACTGAATAGCAGTTCTCCACCTGAAAACACTCAAAAACAAGCTAATTCTGGATCATGTCAACTGCTCCACTGAGCATCTGCGCTGAATGTCAACTGCTCCACTGTCTACCTACGCTGAATGTCAACTGCAAAGAAGGCTACCTGCGCTGGGCGAGTTGGGACATGTGGCACAGTCATTCCTCAAGGTGTCAATGCCCAGGAAGCTTCCAAAATGACACTTGGATCAAGGAATTCGACTGGTGATGAGTAAGAGGGTCTAGATCTCCAAGTGGAAGCAAGAACCTCCAAGTGGACTCAAGAACTGAAGAATAACTGAAGTGGGAGAGGACACTAGTCAGCTTCATGCCAGCCTCAAGTTGACTCATCCTTTCTCCAAACCTCCTATATATAGAGCTCTCTCATGAGGTCTAAGGGGGCTGGAATCTTGTGAATGTAAGGAAGTGTTGTTGGTTTGAGTTTAGAACTATTGGGTGATTTGCTTTGAAGGAGGTGAAGAGGAGATTTCTTTCTGCTGGGAGGTGATGCTAGATTGGGCCTTTTATGGTTGTATCACTTCCTGAACTTTACTTCTTCCATTAATAAAGCATTTGAGGTTCTTCTATATGCATGTGTCTCAATGGTGTATTGTTATGCTTGTGTATTTGATTTATTCTAATCCTTGAATCAATTATGAATGTATGCTTCTTGTAGTTTCCCTCTCTTGCCATTTTGCAGGATCTTGGTGTAGCTGGGCCAGTGAAAGAGCAAGGAGCTGGGAGCAAGCAGCAAGGAGAGAAGATTGGATCAATCATTAGCGAAAGACATCGGTTAGTGGATCTCTTTCTCTCCTATTTTACTTTCATAAAGAAGAAATCTTAGATAGTTTTGCTTTGATTGTTGCTGAGGTACTATCACCCTTAGAGTGGGATAGGGTCATTCTGTATTGGATACTTTTCCCAACAACAATACTCGCATCATTCGGGCGCTTGTAAAGTCGGCCACACCCTTTCACCATGGTGTTACAGGGAAAAGTGTCTACACAGAACTGCTTATCCCACTAAGGTGTGATAGCTACCTTAGAAACAAACAAAGCAAAGCTACTTTCGTTTTTCCTTTATGAAGTATAGATGAGAGAAGAACACAGAAGACCAACCTCTGTCTTGCGCTAATCTCCTTGTCTGATTCCTCTCTCTCTTGATAGTCTTTTGCTACTTATTCCCTTGCACGCCCAGCTTCACAAAGTACATGTAAGATCACAGTAGCATAGCACTATACAAGAACATGGATCTATAATCATAAACAATCTAGGATCAGATGTAAATTGACCATACAAATGCAGCAAACATGAATGACACAAGAGTATGGAGGAAAACTTGAATAGATTTTATTGATAAACAAGAAAGAGCCAAGGGGAGTTACAACCAGTTGTTCTGACCCAGCATCATCCTCTCAGCAAGGAAGCCCCTCTTCACCTCATACAAAGCTTAGATCACCCAACAATCTGATGTTGTCTCAAGAAACCAACAGCAATTCCTTACAATATGCAAAATTCCAGCCTCTGGATCTCTGGGATGAGGGATCCATATATAGATATCTGTAAGGGAGATGAGTCAGCTTGTGATTTGATTAGTGTCTTCCCTCTGATAGTTCTTACTTCCACTTGGATATTGATGATCTCTTACTCATCCTTGGTCGAATTAAGAGAGGCAAGTGTCACAGGAGAAGTTTCTGGAAGTTTCCATGCCTGTCCACCTCGCGGAATGACACTGCCATTTGTCACTTCTCACCCATCGCACCCCATAGAAGGGATTTTTGAAATTCAACGCACCCACACAGTGTGTTTAGGTGAGATGCAACGCACTTTGCCTATGGGGCAGCTAAAACGATCCTGTTTTGACCAATTCTGAGCATTTTTTCATGGAGAACTTCTGGGAGAAGCTGTAATCAGTTGACCTTATTCCTTTAGGGGTTAGAACAACACTTTTAGGGACTTAGGAGCCCTTGGTTTATGGAAATTTCATGCTTGGGGTTGTAGTTCCCAAAAATGTCTATAACAGTTGCCCCCAAAAGGATGAAGTCGTTAATCTTTTGATGTCGGGTGAAATGCTTTATTATGAGGATCTGAAGTTCTTTCAAGCTGGGAGGAGACCTATAATAAGATACAATACAATACATTATCTTCATATTATTTTCATAATCTAGTTGAGGCAGGCATTCCCATGCTCAGCTTCATAAATTCTTTTTCATGTACATAGGACAGACAATCGTCTGAGTGTAGACTGACGATTTTGGTAGAGTTATCATCCCTTTGATTGGATGATTATCTGTACAGCAATGATGTACATTTTATGTCTTTATTTCCCTAAATATATATTGCAGCCCAGATGGATGGAACTAGATCTGGGGTCTTCAATCTCGTTCGATATTCACTTGAAGTACAAGTCTATCCATGTGAGAGATGTTCTGGAGTCGAACATGGAAAGACATCGCCTGATTACCAGCCAATGTTGTAAGCTGTTAACAGGAGCGAGAGGAATCACTGATAATGATAATGATCCTCAAGGTACTGCAGTACAATTCACGTGGTGTGAATAAAGGACTTGGCATTGAACACCACACAAAATCTTTCGTTCGAATGTCATTGATGTAAACCTGTTGCCGGAAGTGAGAAACTTTCCATTGAGGCATGCAAGCTTCAAAGTACTGAACAGGGTGTTCCTAGATCGACTTCTTGGATAATGAGCTGATGTCGACAAGAAGTGATCCGTCACAGGAGGGCCTTAATGAATCCCACATCAGTGACACAGAACGGAGAAAATGATTTTAATGGAGGTGAAAATGATCTGATGACATACGGTTCAGGGTGGCGGTCATTAAAGAATGGAGTATGAATGTATTGTAGTGGGTGAGACACAGGTGAAATCTCTGAATGACTTCTCTTGAACATATCAGCAACACTAACATGATGGATTGGTAGCATTACCCCAAATGTGGATGGTGTGATGGGACCATGGCGATGTGACCGGTGAATGAAACAACCCAACCCGATTTGGATACGGAGTGAAAGTGTCATGTTCAAGAGCGACTTGCTACCAACAAAGTTTCTTCAAGTTTTCTTCCCAATTTTTCCCCAGTCATTGTTGACCAGTACCTCTTTATTTTTGTCAAGCTTGAGGAGGATAACATATGCTTGTTCTATAATTTTCCCTTCGGGCAAACCCATCGCTATGTTTTAACGAGCCTAGTGATAGTGAAACTCATTCTCGTCTATAGACAAGTTTTTCGCTATTAAGTTTTAACGAGTTTAATGACAAAGATAACTCAGTCCTTTTCAATTTTAGAGAGTCTAAAAAAGAAAGTAAAGGTAACTCCAAAATTCCTTTTTTGTCATCTAATCCCTCAAGTCCAAAAAAGTATAAAACAATACAGAAGGGATGAATTTTCGATCCGTTTAACGAGCCGAATAAAACAAGCGCTCGATATTTTTGTGTAATAATCCCTCAGGTCCAAAAAGATTAAAATCTAAAGGAGGGATAGCACTTCCGGTCCCTTTAACGAGCTGGAGAGGCCAATGGCTCGACAATCTTTTCATATTTTACGAGTTAGTTGAAAAGAGCTTAAAGGAGACTCGTCTTTTGAGGAACGAGTGATAAAATGGGTAGCAGCTGATTCCAAGTAAGGTTTGGAATGTTCCAATCACGGCAGTGTTACAAGGATGGCTAGTGAGATCACTCTTCATAGTTGTTCCTCAAAAGGGGTAAACAATCAAATGGAGGTGAATGATCGCCAATACAGAGTGGAGGTGATGGTGAGAACACGACCAAGGATTTTTAAAGGCTGAAGTACTACATTCACGATGATGATTTACCAAGAAATAGTTCATTTTTTAATGAGCTTAAACGCGGGGGGAAACATTTGTTCATGGCTTATGTTTCTTTTTTAACGAGCTTGAACTATGTGCTAAAACTGCTCGATACAATGGTCTCTTCTTGACTTTACCATAAATAGCTTTGTTCTTTCAAAGATTGTACTGTATTTTCAATTGCTTCATCAAACTAGTCAGAAATGAACAATATATGCTTGAAAAATGAGTTAGAACACTAATATTTTACTTCGAACTACGTAAAAGTAATGTAAAAGTGCTTTTACCTCTGATTTTACCATTTCATTTGAACTTTGGTTTGTTGGAGCTTTGGACGTGCTTTCCCCCCTTGATTTTCATCAGTTGATTTTGGGAGATTCTGTGGACGATTCTCGGTGCCGTCTGGACCAGGTAGGAGCTAAACTTGAGCTCTTTCATTTCATACTTTCCATTTTGCATTCTGAGCTTGATTCCTATTTTTTCCTAGCCTTTGGGGTTTGAAAAACTCGCTCTGCCTTCAGCGCACCCTCTGTGTATCGAAAGGTGCATTGGATGTTGGCTTGTATACTGGCCATCTGACATGCAATGCACCCAGAGCACTACTGTAGGTGCGATGGGTGCAAAGAAGGAATTCTATGCACAGTTTTTGATATAAATTTTGCCTATTTCTTACCAAAATCAGGATCTAACTCTTCTCTTGTCTATTTTCAGAGATCTTTGGAGAAATATGACCATTACATGGAGAGAACGTGAGCATGAAGAAGAGGACATGCTTGCTTTACATGACCCGGTTACAGTAAACGCATTGCGGAACTGTGGCTTGCTGAGGTTTTTCCGCATTTCTAGCATGAGACAACAGATCAACTTACTGCAGTATTTGCTCGATGCTTGGGATCCTACCAACCCGGTGTTCAAGATCAGGGGCAAATCCATCCCCTTGACTATAGTGGACATCTATTTCTTGACTGGCTTGTCAAGGCGGAGTGCCCCCATCTCTTTATCAGGTTCGGCCCGAGGAGGTGAATCTGTGAGAGATTATGTTCATCGGTATTGCAGAGAGGGATCTCAGCCGAGTAAAGATGGCAAGATCATCATCCGTGATGTCACTGACAGGTCCCTCAGGACTATTCTGTTTACTTTTGGTAGGATGGCTAGTGGTGCGGCTCTTCATGTAGCCAACCGATCTTATATGCAGTATGCCTTGGAATGTCTCCAACTGAAGGTGTTCAACTGGTGCGACGCAGTACTTATTGTGATGAAAGAACAGTTGACCAAGGTGAAGAGTGGGAGGTTGAAGAACTTTGGGTATGGTTCTATTTTGACCACCTTTGCCTTGGAAAAGATACCACTGATGCAACCGCAGTATATTGCACTCGATTTACCTTCACTGACTGAACCACATATGCAGAGATGGGTCAACCATATGTCTAGGCATGCTGGTTAGTCTCAGATTTCATTTTCTGATACCTTATTCGAGTGGTTTGATCGTTAGGAGATTGTTTATTCCGAGTACCCATATGCTAGTATGGACTTTCGGGGTGACCCAGATTTAGTACTGTCGGCTAGCGAACAATGGGGTGCCATTGGTAAATTCTTTGACCATATTCCTGTTTATCGTTTTTCTTTTATAATGTCCTTGTGCTTTATTCTATCAAGACTTAATCAAACTCATGTGTCCATGCAGATGTTCGTCCCGGTCGGCCAGTAGTATGCCTGAGAGTGCCAGCTGTCGCCCCAGTAGGAGAGGCTGTTGGAAGGGCTATCCTTCGCGACCTCGATGTGGCTGAGACTCTCACCGCATTACAAGAACAAGTTGAGGGCCTCACTCTTGGTATTCCAGATGTGAGGACTGATGATCTGCCCTTGAGTTTGCAGTGGCATACTACTGGTGTGCCAAGACGATGGACTCGGCTCTTACACATGATCGCACAGGCTGCGACTTGCTATCACGAGCATCATTAGACTAGGGTGCCCCCTAGAGTTTTGAGTTTTTGGTCATTTGACCAATTTTGTCTTGGTTACAGAACATTATGTGTAAACCATAAACATTTATATATATATTTTTGATTTTCGGAGTTTTATTTTGGTTAAGTTACATGATCCAAATGCAAATATTGATGGAATGCTTATTTTTAGAAATGTTGCAAATGTCTATCTAACACATAATTTTCCAGTGAGTCAGTTAATGTGTTTAAGGATCTGGAAATATGCTGATATTGAATAAATCAAATTGCCTTTCCAAAATCTTAACCCTTAGGAACATGCGATAAATAGCTGGATTTCAGACAGAGTAGATACCAGTGATTTGTAGTATGACGAGTTGTGAGTCTAGCCTAACAATCAGTTGGCGTATACCATGTGTGATGGCATCAGATAGAAGTTCCATCAACGCGCTATATTCAGCGATGTTATTCGTTGATTGACCAATACATATCCCTCTGAAACTTACTAACTCGCCGCTTGGATAAAAAATGGCCTAGGCCACGGAAGATAGGTTCCGCGAACTACGACTGGCTCTGTCGGCATACCCAACACATGACTCCAATAGGTTTGACATCTGCAATAAATGTAAAAAGTGGATTACTCGACCAAAACAAACATTTTAGCGAAAGAAAAAACATAACAAAAGCATACAGGTTAATATACTGAATCATGCATAGTAACGCTTGAGGTACAACCCGTTACGAGGTTGTGCCAATGGAATTCCGTCATAATCCATTAACTCGTAGGCTCCTTTTGCTAACACTCACTTAACAATATAGGGGCCCATCCATAAATACTTGAATTTCCCTACTCCCAATTTATCGGATTCTTGGTCATAAAGCAAGACCAAATCACCTTCTGAGAAGACACGAGGTTTGACATTCTTGTCGAACTACGCTTTGACTCATTTCTTATGGGCTTCGTTGGCTAAAGCGGCATCATGATGGGTTTCATCCAATTGGATTAGTTCCAAGAAATGAGCCTCCTCTTCTGAAGTTCCGGGGAGAAGATCAATTGCGAGTTTGAGGGACCAGATCTCACACTGGATTGGTAAGACTACTTCCAGGCCATATACCAGTTGGAAAGGTGTAAACCCGGTTGCATTCTTTACCAATGTTCGGTAAGCCCACAAGGTTGAGCATAGGATTAGGTGCAAACTTCTTTTGTGAACTCCAATCATCCTTTGCAGCATGCGCTTCAGGACCTTGTTGATTGCTTCAACTTGTCCGTTGGCTTGCGGGTAATATGGAGTAGAGCTGTCATGAGACAACCCTAGTTTGGCAGCTAATTCGACCATCATGTGATTATGAAAATGGGATCCATGATCTGTGACTATAGCTTGTGGAACGCCGAATCTGGCGACTACATGATTGAAAAAGAAGAGGGCAGCTGTTTCACCAGTATTATCCAATGTAGGCATCGCCTCTACCCATTTGGTAAAATAGTCAACTGTGACTATGATATACCCATGCCCCTCGGTCGAGGTGGGGTTACATGTCATGAAATCAATGCCCCATTTGGCGAATGGCGCGACAGCAACTATTGGTTGTAGAGGTGCGGGTGGTATTTTGGTTTTGCTATCAAAAATTTGACAATCATGGCAACTTCTGACTGCGGTTATGCAATCTTTGAACATTGTTGGCCAGAATTATCCTGCTCGTAAAAAATTTTGCACTGTAGCATAACCGGATTGATGGCCCCCACACGCGCCTGAATGGAAATCATTCAGGACTTTTTCGGCCTCCTCATGGGTGAGGCACCTTCTCAGAACCGTATCAATACCATGACGGTAAAGTGTATCACCGATGATCATGTAGTCTTTTGCTTGGTATCGAATACGTTTTTGTTCGGAGCGAGAGGTATTTGGCCTATATTTTTGGGTTTGGAGATAAATGATTATATCCCCATACCACTGATTGCTTGAATATATCAGAAACAAATTTTTGTCCACGATTGTTTCTTCGGATGTTTCATCGTTGGACGATGATGGGAGATCTCATAATAATTCGCGAAAACCATGGCTTTCTTTCACTTGGATTGTACAAATTCCAGATCAAACTCTTGTAGAATTGTTATCCATTTTGAATATTTGCCCCCCAGCAACTGTCGCGACAATATATAAGTCATGGGGTTGCAATCTAATAGAATGGTAGTTTTTTGAAAGAGAACGTAGTGTCGAAATCTCTGAATCGTTTGAACAGTTGCGAGCGCTAGCTTTTCAACATAAGAATATTTTCTTTCTGTATCATTTAAGTTCTTACTTAAATAATATATAGGATGTTCAATTCCGTTGTCTTCTTGAACTAAAACCATTGTCATGGTCATATCCGCTGCAGCCAGATACAGGTTAAAGTCTTTTTGATAATCAGGAGCGTACATTAATGATGCTTTCATTAGGGATTCTTTTAAAGCATCAAAGGAAGCTTGCGCAACCTGATCCCAAACAAAGGGTACTTCCTTTTTCAAAAGACGCGTATAACCTTTAGCAAGTTCGGCATAATTTGGAATGAATATCCTCAGAAAGTTTTCTTTCCCTTGGAGTTTCTGAATCTGAAGCAAATTTGAAGGTGGAGGCAAATTTATGATTGCCTGAACCTTACATGGGTGAAGACGAATCCCGTCTTTCGAGACTAAAAATCCTAGTAAACAACCAAAACTGACACAAAATACACATTTGTGTGGATTGAGTCGTATTTTGCAGTGTTGGCAATGCAGAAATATCGCTCTTAAATGTTGCGGATGATCAGTCCGCTTTTGCGAATGAGCCGGAAGGTCATCGAGGTATGGTTGAACGATGTTTTTGATGTCATGGAAGGCATAATTCATTGCCCTCTGAAAAGTTTCCCCTGCGTTCTTTAAACCAAAGGGTAATTTTCGATATGTGAACGTGCCCCACAGACAGATAAATGTAGTCTTTGGCTGGTCCTATGGGTGGATGTTTATTTGATTATACCCAGAGAATCCATCCATGAATGAAAAGATTTCACATCCGGCGCATTTGTCACACGGAATCAGTCAATAGTGTGGACACAACCGACCTTCCTAGAAGTCTAAGACATTCTAATGACAAACAAAACAAACTAGAGCTATCCTTCTCTAAACATGCATTATGATATGAGAAATCAAGTGTTTCGTTCTTACCTTTGTCCAAACGCTGTTGTAGAAGTCCAAGCTTTGTTGATCTGGATGAGCTCCTCCTTTTCTCCAAGACCTGCAATCACCAACAGTCAAACAATTAAATAGCACCTGATTATAACATAAAACAAAGCATATTCAACATATAGACCAAGGAGTACATGAAATAACTCATAAACAACAAGTTATTGAGAAGAATGGACCAATTTGCATTAAAGGTAATCAAAAGGAACCATTACAACCTGAGCCTTGGTGTTGTGCAAGCTCCTTCCAGGGTCCACAAGAGTCTTCCTTTACTTTGACAAAGCTCACCCACTTCCAAATAGAACAAGCAAAGATGGCAATCTCTCCTCACAAGCTTCTAAATGGGAGTCCTAATTCCTGCAGCATTTACCCTTAGAAATGTATAGCTTTCAACCTCCCTCCTTCTGGCCCAATGCCTGTATTTATAGTGCTCAAGAGGAAGTTAATCAGGTCCACCATCAATGGGATAATCCCCTCTTTGGTTGGGATAGCTCCCCTATTGATGGGATAAGTTCCTCTTTGGTAGGAGTGCATGAACCATCTGGAGGCGCTCAATACACGTCGAACAACCTTCTAGAATGCTCTAGAAATAACCACAAGTGAATTTTTAAAGATGAAACTTGCGCATTTTAACCTTTTCAGGGGGACGCACCTGCACCTTTACATACAGAGCGTCCAAAGATGCGGCTTTTGTGAACCTTGGGTGCGTCCCCGCAGGTAAGGTTGAGAGAACCTGCGTCCCCAGAGAATGATACATTTAGAAAGAATTTCTCTCTTTTTTCGAGTTTGACATGGAGAGCAAAGGCATAAGACTTGCCTAAGAGGGTAGTATGACTGTTGATAGAGCCATCCTAACTGTAAATAGTCATGGTGACATTTTTTAGTGTAACAGATTGCCCCCTAAAGTGCGAAGCCTGAAATAGATTAGGGTTTTGTATTATCTAGGAAGGGTGAAGCACTTTATCATTTCAAGGATTATCTCGTGGAGAGCCTGGTTAGAACCTGCAATTTTCAACACAAAATACATGTATAAGATTATATCATCACTGAGGTAGGCATTCCCATACTCAGATTAAAACTTTAACTAACAGACTAACTACTCTGATACAGGAATGATCCTGCAGTACATCATAATCATAGACTTTTGTAGACACAGTATGGGCGCAGCCATCTGTTTATGATTAGTCTACTTAGATAATGAATACAAAACTCCTCGCAGCCTGGATGGTGGAAACTAGATCCAGGGTCTTCATTTCTACTTCTCGAATTGGTACGATTCTAGCCATGCGAATAAATGAGTTGATGTCGAACATGGTAGAAACCACTTGATTACCAGTCGATGATGTAAACTGTTAACAAGTGTCAGAGAGACCACCAGTAATGTCAATGGTTCTCAAAGTACCCAGTACAATCCATGAGATGTGAATGAATGAGTTGATGTCAAACATTTCATGGAATCCTTTGATCGAAAGTCAATGATGTAAACTGACGTCAAAGGCGAGAAACCTGCCATTGATGCATGCAGACTTCAAGGTACTGACGATTTCTAAGTCATCTCTCTAGATAATGTGCTAATGTCGATAGAAAGCGACCCGTTGCAGGCAAGCCCGCAACACGAAATCATTGTTCAAGCTGAAGAAATGTTGCTGTAAGGACTGACTCAGGGATGGTCAAATGGATGACAAGTATTTTGCAGATGAAAGTTTTGCTTGCAGACCTCTTGAACACATAACGACACAACAGATGGCTTGGTGATAAACAACTCAAAGTTAATCCCCGAAACCCGGCTGAAGACTTTCAAAGTGGTTTGATCAACTGTGAGGTAAAGGATTTCCCAACCCAGGTGAATGAAAAAGTGTCGTGTTCAAGAGTGGTAATAAAGTTTCTTCTGAGACAAAAGGTAACAAATAGGCTCATTCTTCTCTCTTTTCCCCCACCATTTCTAGCAAGTACCTCTTTATTTTTAACAAGCTTGAGGAGGATAACATATGCTTGATTATAAGCTCATCCTTCGGATGAGTCCAACCTAGTTTTGATTCGAACCCTAGGAAGGAGTGGTTCGTTCCTGTTTGTAATTAAACAGGTCCTTTACTGTGAAAATGTTTAACGAGCCCAGTATAGGAGAAACTCGGCGGTTTTCAATTTTAGAGAGTCTGAAAAAACTAAAGAAGACTCCAGGTTGGACTTTTTCGTAGATTTGTGTCCCCCAAGCCCGAAAAAGTATAAAATAATACCTGGGAGAACCGCCATTAGTGTCTCTGACCTGAAAAGTAAAAAGTGATCAAGGACACGTCGTTTGATTTCCATATCGAGTTTGAAACGACAAAAACCCGGCAATCTTTTCCTGATTTTACGGTCAGAAAAGAGCTATAAGGGGACCGTCTTTTAATTCCGTTCTAACGAGTGTAAAAGAAACGCTCGGCAATCTTTTCATATTTTAGGAGTCAGAAAAGGGCTTAAAAGATGACTCTGAGGTTTCACTTTTTCGTAAGTTTTAACGAGTTCGAAAAAATGATAAAAAAGTACTCATATGGTTTTCATTTTTTCGTAAGTTTTAATGAGTTCGAAAAAATGATAAAAAATGTACTCATATGGCCGAATTTCAATTTAATTTATGAGCAGGAAAAGACAGAAAGAACTCGGCATTTTCATTTGTTTTACGAGAATGAAAAATATCAAAATAATCTCGGGATTTTCATGAGTTTAACGAGTCTTGAAAATAACTGAAATTGACTCGGGATAGGTTTCATTTTTACAAAAGCTTGAAACAGAGAAAAACTATGCTTCAAAGTAGTTTCATTTTTTACACAAGCTTGAAACAAAGATAAAACTGTGCTTGATGCCCCCTAAGCATAACTGCTAGAGCGCATGCCCCCCAGCTTCATTTCATTCAACCAGTTGGATGAAATGAGGTTTGAGTTACGAGATCATTTGAAAGACTCGACCTAAAATTGTAAGAAAATTATGCAAAAACTGAAATAACTAACCTAAATACACAACTTAACATTTACGAGATCTAGTCAATCTCTCGACTCAAGTAGAGGAGGATTTGTTTCATTTTTTAACGAGTTTGACACAGGAAAAGAACTATGCTCGGATTCGGTTTCATGTTTACGCAAGCTTGAAACGAAAAACTATGCTTGTTATAAGTTCGCATGCCCCCAGCATAATGACGCAAGACGAGGTACATGCCCCCCAAACTTCATTGCATTCAATGAGGTGGATGGAATGAAGCTTTACGTTCAAAATCTTGGAAAGACTCGTGGGAGTTGTTTCATTTTTTAATGAGGTTGACACAAGAAAAGAACTATCCTCAAAACCCTTGTTTCATTTTTTAAACGAGCTTGACACAAGATAAGGAACTATGCTCATAACTACTCTACAATCTATCTAACAAAAACTCTAATCTAAAAACCTTGATTCATTTTTTAACGAGCTTGACACAAGACAAGGAACTATGCTCTAAAATCCTTGTTTCATTTTTTTAATGAGCTTGACACAAGACAAGGAATTATGCTCATGACTACTCGCTACCATCTACCTACTTAACCTACCCTTGTTTCATTTTTTAACGAGCTTGACACAAGACAAGGAACTATGCTCAAAAAGTTCGCATGCCCCCAGTATAATGATGCAAAGTGAGGTACATGCCCCCCAGGCTTCATTGCATTCAACCGGCTGGATGAAATGAAGGTTTAATTTCAATATTTAACTTGAAAAGGGAGTTGTTTCATTTTTAAGGAGGTTGACACAAGAAAAGAACTATCCTCATACCTGATTCATTTTTTAACGAGGTTGACTCAGTAACAGGAACTATCCTCAAAATCCTACGTTCTACAATCTATCTACATATCCTAAAATCTAGCTGATTCATTTTTTAATGAGGTTGACTCAGTAAAAGAACTATCCTCATACTAACCTGTTTCATTTTTTAACGAGGTTGATACAGGAAAAAACTATCCTCGTCCCTGATTCATTTTTTAATGAGGCTGACTCAGTAAAAAGAACTTTCCTCACAACTCCTTGTTTCATTTTTTAATGAGCTTGACACAAGACAAGGAACTATGCTCATGACTTCCAGTTTCATTTTTTAATGAGGTTGAGACTAGAAGAAACTATCCTCACACCCACTGATCATGGCTTCCAACTAGAAGAAAGACATGTCAATGGACACACCTTGATCATGGCTTCCAAGAGGTCTTCATCAAAAGGAAGAATACTCCTCTGGAAGGAACACATGTCAAGGGGCTCAAAAGGGATAAGAACATCGTGTTCAAGTAATCCCATAGAGTTTTCCATGTCAATTACCGGATTTAAATAAAAAATGAGAGGCTCACTTACATCGGTAACTGAAAACATGGGACCAGTTGCCACATAATTAACCCGTGGCAGGGTAGATACCACTTTAGAATCAGGAACATTTAGGGGTGTCATATTATTGGTAGTTGAGACAAGACTAGGGAACGAAAGCTGGTCTACAGTCACAATACTGCCATTGTGAGGGAAAGACATCACGCGAAAGAGTGTCGATACGACAGCTTTCATTGCATAAACATAGTCTCGCCCAAGGAGTAAATTGAAATCCAAGGGACCTCGAACTACCATAAGATCAATACAGACAGTTTTACCTTCCAAGTTAATAGAAAACTTAGGAAGGATCCCTAAAGGTTCACTAATGGTTCTGTTAAAAGCTTTCAAATTCTGCGTAATAGGCGCAAGCTGAGGGGAACCCAAAGCTTTCCAAACAGTTGAGGATAAAATACTAACAGAAGCACCTTCATCTACCTGAGTACGATGTATGTCCCTACCACCAGCCTTGACAATGATTTGGAAAGGGATGGAGGAAGGAAGACGAGGTTCTGTCAATCTATTCCAATCAAAGGAAAATACCTCAGTGCTTGGAGGGGGTTCTGTATGAACAGGTGAAATGCCCCCCGGCATAGAAGAATCTGATGTAACAAGAAGAACCTGAGCGGTATGAAGTTCACTCTCCAAAGGGAAAGTGGGATCGATCGAATTTGAAATTGAATCGACCACTTGATCAACTAATTGATCATCAACCTGGGTGACATGAGTTTCACTCTCCAATGGAAGAGTGTGATCGACTGTACTTGAATTTAGATCAATCACTCCGTCAGTTGACGGTAGGTTGGGAGAAAGTTTACGGTAACCAGTTGGAAATTCTTGTTGTGGAACAGTAAGGTTTTCAAACAATGTTGAGGCTTCATCCATGTGAGGGCAAAGGTGAGTTTGATGACTCCCTTTGCATAACTTACAAGGAAACCTAACTTTACCCTTTTTCCCAAGAACCTGACTATCACTGGTTGATGGATCAATGGAAAGTTGATGAGATTTTGCTAACCATACTTCCAAGACCTTTGGAATACCAGGACAATTGACAAGGAAGTGGTCACCCTTACAAAGCCTGCAAGGGTATTTGGGTTTACAGTGCATGTCAGAATTTTCCTCAACACAACTAACACTTACAGCCATGGTTGGTTGGTTGACTTCTTTCTTATTTTGCTTCTTCTTCTTCTTCTTCTTCTTCCCTTTCTTCTTATTCTTAGCCTCCTGGTTACTAGCATCAAGGCTTTTACTAGGCGAAGAGGAAGAAATGGAGGAAGAAAAATTAGGCGAAGAAGGTAAAGGGTCAACAGAAGGTTGGTGATGTTGAGATGGTGAACTCTGTTGAGGTGAAGCATCTGGTTGAGATGGAACAATTGGAGTACTTTGGGCCAACGAAGTTGAAAATAACCATATCGGTAAACCTATTGTAAATCCAGGTAATGACAAAGTAGCCATATAAGGAGGACCAACATTTCCAAAGTAAGGAAAAGTACTAGGATTCTCATTAGGAGGGGTTCCTAGGTTGGTAAATTCCAGAACATTTGCCATTATATTCAACTTCAGTGAATTTTATTAACAATTTTAAAACTAAAATTAACAATTCACAATTCACACCTAACAATTAAAATTCACAATTCACACCTATGGTCTCTAAAAGTAAGAACAAACAAATTAACACGCGCTATCAAATCTAGGAGCCAAACCATACACAAACAGTAACCTTCCGGACCGAAAACACTAGTTGGGGATGAAATCCAACATCACTGGATTCAGTACAGAAGTGGCGGGTGGAACAGTTACCTCGACAACCTGCTTAATGAATAGACTGGACCAAGTTCCTCCACTTTAACCGTCTCGAGTGAAGTGAACCCCCAGAAAATCCAAGTGAGTCTAGCCGACGTCTGCTCCAGGTACAGTGGGACCTTCCCTCCATCGTCACCTCGGTAGAATCCTAAAGATAATGGTCACTAAGGTTACCAACCGCAACAAATGCACCTGGGGGAACAGTCTAAACTCCGACAGCACGCAAGGGCAGAGTAGCAAGCTCAATCCCCTTGCCGGCTCCTTGACAATAATCCAAGGTTTACCGACAAGTGACCCCTGGCTCCTCGACAATGGTTAATCCGAGGTTTACCGTTTGTAATACGTGCGCGTCTGGCGTCGTTCCCAACGAGGGGGGATTGATCCCCTCACTGGTTCGGACACGAGCTCGTGCTTCTCCTTTAAGAGGAGCTTTCCCAGAGTACAAATGTAACAGTTGGATTTATCCTACCACAAGATGAGCTACTTGTTTGGTTTTGCTGTCTTGGAGAGTTAATTACTCTCCTACTCCAAGACACTAGCCTAAGCTATGTTGGTGTTTCAGAGCCCTAGAAATGTAAAAAATTACTAGATGAATTTTAATTAAGCGCTGTGTTATTAAGGCTGTTATTACTCAAGTGGGTAAATGGATATGAAACCAATGGTGTTATGACCCGACTCAACTGAATGCAATCGAATATGATAATGTAATCTTTTCAATTCGATGAATCCTAACTAAAGTAAGGAGAGAGTTTCCATTCACTTCCAACAATGCAAAAAATTGATCACTAAGAGAAAATATAACAAATTCTCTAATGCACTAATTTTATCAAGAAAAACTAATGCAAATCAATTCCAAACCATTTTTTTATTTTTATTTTTGTGTAAATTCAAATCAAAGAAAGCTGATCTAAATCTACGATTGATTTTTCAGAATGTAAACTATGCAATGGTAATCTAAGCACAATTCACTCGAAAAGTATGCAAATGTAATCTATGCACATTTTTCATTCATATTCTGAAAATGAGAATTCTAATTATGCAAATGTGATCTATGCAAGAGAATTCTCAAACACAAGACGATTCTAATGTGATCTAAGAACCAATCAAGTGCAAGTCGAGAAAACTGGGTGAGAGTTCCAAAGATCAAAACATAAAAACACTCAAAGGCGATTAACACTCATACACAATTTAGCCTCCCCCCTGGCGAATGAGGGGGAATTTTTTTTTGCAAAAACAAAAGCAAAAAGATGCAAAATTGTGAAAATACTGAGACAAACCGCCAAGTAATGACCAAAGGAAATCAAATCAAGAATTTCTCAAAAAAGAGACTCAAAACACCCAATTGATGAAAGCTTAAAGTAGGAATGCCAATGAAACAAGATTAGGTGAAGATCTTTGACAGGAGACTAATGGATCTGGGCAGTAAAAACTAATAAAAAGCAAAATCCAAGAGAAAAAATGCAAAAAATGGAATTTTCTTAAATTTTAGCAGGGGACGCAGGCAACCAGTTAAGCCAGGTGCAGGCCCGCTCTGTGCACACAGTGACAGTGCGTCCAGGGACGCACTGTGCAACACTCAGAGGGTGCGTCCTACTGAAAAACTCAAGAAAAACCAAAATGAAGCGCTGTGTTATTAAGGCTGTTATTACTCAAGTGGGTAAATGGATATGAAACCAATGGTGTTATGACCCGACTCAACTGAATGCAATCGAATATGATAATGTAATCTTTTCAATTCGATGAATCCTAACTAAAGTAAGGAGAGAGTTTCCATTCACTTCCAACAATGCAAAAAATTGATCACTAAGAGAAAATATAACAAATTCTCTAATGCACTAATTTTATCAAGAAAAACTAATGCAAATCAATTCCAAACCATTTTTTTATTTTTATTTTTGTGTAAATTCAAATCAAAGAAAGCTGATCTAAATCTACGATTGATTTTTCAGAATGTAAACTATGCAATGGTAATCTAAGCACAATTCACTCGAAAAGTATGCAAATGTAATCTATGCACATTTTTCATTCATATTCTGAAAATGAGAATTCTAATTATGCAAATGTGATCTATGCAAGAGAATTCTCAAACACAAGACGATTCTAATGTGATCTAAGAACCAATCAAGTGCAAGTCGAGAAAACTGGGTGAGAGTTCCAAAGATCAAAACATAAAAACACTCAAAGGCGATTAACACTCATACACAATTTAGCCTCCCCCCCTGGCGAATGAGGGGGAATTTTTTTTTGCAAAAACAAAAGCAAAAAGATGCAAAATTGTGAAAATACTGAGACAAACCGCCAAGTAATGACCAAAGGAAATCAAATCAAGAATTTCTCAAAAAAGAGACTCAAAACACCCAATTGATGAAAGCTTAAAGTAGGAATGCCAATGAAACAAGATTAGGTGAAGATCTTTGACAGGAGACTAATGGATCTGGGCAGTAAAAACTAATAAAAAGCAAAATCCAAGAGAAAAAATGCAAAAAATGGAATTTTCTTAAATTTTAGCAGGGGAAGCAGGCAACCAGTTAAGCCAGGTGCAGGCCCGCTCTGTGCACACAGTGACAGTGCGTCCAGGGACGCACTGTGCAACACTCAGAGGGTGCGTCCTACTGAAAAACTCAAGAAAAACCAAAATGAAGCGCTGTGTTATTAAGGCTGTTATTACTCAAGTGGGTAAATGGATATGAAACCAATGGTGTTATGACCCGACTCAACTGAATGCAATCGAATATGATAATGTAATCTTTTCAATTCGATGAATCCTAACTAAAGTAAGGAGAGAGTTTCCATTCACTTCCAACAATGCAAAAAATTGATCACTAAGAGAAAATATAACAAATTCTCTAATGCACTAATTTTATCAAGAAAAACTAATGCAAATCAATTCCAAACCATTTTTTTATTTTTATTTTTGTGTAAATTCAAATCAAAGAAAGCTGATCTAAATCTACGATTGATTTTTCAGAATGTAAACTATGCAATGGTAATCTAAGCACAATTCACTCGAAAAGTATGCAAATGTAATCTATGCACATTTTTCATTCATATTCTGAAAATGAGAATTCTAATTATGCAAATGTGATCTATGCAAGAGAATTCTCAAACACAAGACGATTCTAATGTGATCTAAGAACCAATCAAGTGCAAGTCGAGAAAACTGGGTGAGAGTTCCAAAGATCAAAACATAAAAACACTCAAAGGCGATTAACACTCATACACAATTTAGCCCCCCCCCCTGGCGAATGAGGGGGAATTTTTTTTTGCAAAAACAAAAGCAAAAAGATGCAAAATTGTGAAAATACTGAGACAAACCGCCAAGTAATGACCAAAGGAAATCAAATCAAGAATTTCTCAAAAAAGAGACTCAAAACACCCAATTGATGAAAGCTTAAAGTAGGAATGCCAATGAAACAAGATTAGGTGAAGATCTTTGACAGGAGACTAATGGATCTGGGCAGTAAAAACTAATAAAAAGAAAAATCCAAGAGAAAAAATGCAAAAAATGGAATTTTCTTAAATTTTAGCAGGGGACGCAGGCAACCAGTTAAGCCAGGTGCAGGCCCGCTCTGTGCACACAGTGACAGTGCGTCCAGGGACGCACTGTGCAACACTCAGAGGGTGCGTCCTACTGAAAAACTCAAGAAAAACCAAAATGAATCTAATCCTAAGCTAACCCACCCAAAGACAAAGTCACAGAGCCAAAGCCAGAAAAATAAACCAATTTTCTCGGAGCAAAGTTCACACAAAGGAAAAGACTTTTCACATCAATGGAATCCCCAGTGGAGTCGCCAATTTGTCACACGGAATCAGTCAATAGTGCGGACACAACCGACCTTCCTAGAAGTCTAAGACATTCTAATGACAAACAAAACAAACTAGAGCTATCCTTCTCTAAACATGCATTATGATATGAGAAATCAAGTGTTTCGTTCTTACCTTTGTCCAAACGCTGTTGTAGAAGTCCAAGCTTTGTTGATCTGGATGAGCTCCTCCTTTTCTCCAAAACCTGCAATCACCAACAGTCAAACAATTAAATAGCACCTGATTATAACATAAAACAAAGCATATTCAACATATAGACCAAGGAGTACATGAAATAACTCATAAACAACAAGTTATTGAGAAGAATGGACCAATTTGCATTAAAGGTAATCAAAAGGAACCATTACAACCTGAGCCTTGGTGTTGTGCAAGCTCCTTCCAGGGTCCACAAGAGTCTTCCTTTACTTTGACAAAGCTCACCCACTTCCAAATAGAACAAGAAAAGATGGCAATCTCTCCTCACAAGCTTCTAAATGGGAGTCCTAATTCCTGCAGCATTTACCCTTAGAAATGTATAGCTTTCAACCTCCCTCCTTCTGGCCCAATGCCTGTATTTATAGTGCTCAAGAGGAAGTTAATCAGGTCTACCATCAATGGGATAATCCCCTCTTTGGTTGGGATAGCTCCCCTATTGATGGGATAAGTTCCTCTTTGGTAGGAGTGCATGAACCATCTGGAGGCGCTCAATACACGTCGAACAACCTTCTAGAATGCTCTAGAAATAACCACAAGTGACTTTTTAAAGATGAAACTTGCGCATTTTAACCTTTTCAGGGGGACGCACCTGCACCTTTACATAAAGAGCGTCCAAAGACGCAGCTTTTGTGAACCTTGGGTGCGTCCTCGCAGGTAAGGTTGAGAGAACCTGCGTCCCCAGAGATAGATACATTTAGAAAGACTTTCTCTCTTTTTGGAGTTTGACATGGAGAGCAGAGGCATAAGACTTGCCTAAGAGGGTAGTATGACTGTTGATAGAGCCATCCTAAATGTAAATAGTCATGGTGACATTTTTTAGTGTAACAACATTCATCAATTATCTGGTCGATGAAGGGTGTAGGGTAGTTGTCTTTTGGACAAGCTTGATTTACATCCCTATAATCGACGCACACTCTAATTGTTCCTTGTTTCTTCATAACAGGGACAATATTCGATACCCAATCGGTTAGAGGAACTAGGTAAATGAAACCAACATGGAGACGTTTTTCAACTTCTACCTTAATGGCAGCAGCTTTCTTGGGGTGCACCTGCCGTAGCCGTTGTCTTACTGGTTTGACATCTGGATACATCTTGATTTCATATTCAACGATACTTGAGTCAATACCTGGAATTTCACTATATGACCAAGCAAACACATCTCTGAATTTGCGAAAAAGAGCGTTATATATTTCCAGTTCTGAAGGAGAACAACATTTGACAACATAAATATTCTCTACAACATCTGTTTTGGTCGAGATATTTATCGCGATAGTCTCTTCAATGTTGGAAAAGTTTCGCTTGGAATCCACCGTGTTTACAGTGTTTGATAGGAAATCAAAAATTGAAGGATGATAAAGGTCATCAGAAGTATTTTATTCACAATCCAGAAGAAGGGAACGATGGTGGTAATCATCCCATGGTGCTCCTTCAATTACCATTGATTGAACAATTCCTTCATTGGTGACATGCACTCGCGACCAAGGATCTGAAGGGGTACCATATCCCTTAGACCTATCTATCCAAACGCTTGATGAGCGTTGATTTGGGTTTGCCTCCCATGCCAGGAACATTGATTGCTACAATATTTATGTTGGGCTTGGAGGACAAACCTGCGCATGATCCATGTAGATATCATTTTCTGAGATCTTTTTAGAAGATATCATATTGCAGGTTCCTACTGACGCTACTTCCGCCAAATTGATTGGAGGTGGAAGGGTGAAAGTTCCCATTAATATAGGATCTTTTAGTAGGCCTACTCCGATATTTTGAAGCGAATGGGGGCTTCCATGGATCATAGGAATGCTTCTCGTAACTTGAGAACCATTGAGGAGGAAGTTTTGTTGATCGACGATTGTAATCCCTCCTTGAAAGGGAAATGCAATATTCCTAAAATAGGTCGACACAATAGCAGCCAGGGCATATATCCATGGTCTTCCCAGTAGGATGTTGTAATCGAGATTTCCGTCGATTACCTCAACATCTATTTCTACTGTTTTCCCTCCTAGTTCAACCTTCAAGTTACTTAGAATACCATATGGGGTATATGTTCGTCCGTCAAATGCTTTTAATGTCGTTGAAGATCGCGGCAAGGTTGGAGATCCTAAATTTTTCCAGCAACTCATCGACATAATACATGTAGATGCCCCCTCGTCAATAATTTTTCGATGAATAGTTTTATTGAGGGCTTTCACTTGAACGAGGAAAGCTAGTTGAGCTGGTAACTGAGGATCCTATCCTTTATGATCGAAGGATACAAGATTGGAATCCTTTGGGTCTATCCCACCAATGGCTAATAATAAATCCTGCTTTTGGGATGGGTAATTTTGTAGTACCTCAAGATCTATAATCATAAACAATCTAGGATCATATGTAAATTGACCATACAAGTGCAACAAACATGAATGACACTAGAGTATGGAGGAAAACTTGAATAGATTTTATTGATAAACAAGAAAGAGCCAATGGGAGTTACAACCAGTTTTTCTGACCCAGCATCATCCTCTCAGCAAGGAAGCCCCTCTTCACCTCATACAAAGCTTAGATCACCCAACAATCTGATGTTGTCTCAAGAAACCAACAACAATTACTTACAATATGCAAAATTCCAGCCTCTGGATCTCTGGGATGAGGGATCCATATATAGATATCTGTAAGGGAGATGAGTCAGCTTGTGATTTGATTAGTGTCTTCCCTCTGATAGTTATTACTTCCACTTGGAGATTGATGATCTCTTACTCATCCTTGGTCGAATTAAGAGAGGAAAGTGTCATAGGAGAAGTTTCTGGAAGTTTCCATGCCTCTCCACCTCACGGAATGACACTGCCATTTGTCACTTCTCACCCATCGCACCCCATAGAAGGGCTTTTTGAAATGCAATGCACCCACACAGTGTGTTTAGGTGAGATGCAACGCACTTTGCCTATGGGGCAGCTGAAATGATCCTGTTTTGACCAATTTTGAGCATTTTTTCATGGAGAACTTCTGGGAGAAGGTGTAATCAGTTGACCTTGTTCCTTTAGGGGTTAAAACAACACTTTTAGGGACTTAGGAGCCCTTGGTTTATGGACATTTCATGCTTGGGGTTGTAGTGCCCAAAAATGTCTATAACACATGGGTCAGCCAACCCCCATCGCAAACGCTCCTCACATATGGGTATAAGCAATGCTCCATGCCTTAGGCGTTTCACCAAGCTCACACTTATCATCGCATCCTTCATCGCACAGTGGTTGGTCACTCCTCTGTCGTTTGGTCGCACAACCGGTCGTCGCACCTCCAACACGCGCCCGATCGCCCGGTGCCCAACCGTCGCACAACTCTGAAGGTGTTACATGCACGAACGTGCACAAAGCCAACCTCGGGTCACAACTAAGAATTTTTTGATACGGGCTCATTCGCCCGGGAATGCCCTCGCCCGAATGAGTTCAAAAGGACGCCCCCAAACGGCCTGCCCGAACAATTTTGCATGGGTGCCTGCACGACCGAAACGAAGCGACAAGGGAGAGCCAGACAAACGAGTTGCACAAACATGCACAAAGCCAACCTCGGGTCACAACTTAGCATTTTTGATACGGGCTTGTTCACCTGGGTGCGCCCTCGCCCGAACGACCTACCTGAACAAGTTCACATGGACGCCCTCAAACGACCCGCCCGAACGATTTTGCATGGGCGCCCGAACGACCGAAACGAAGTGACAAGGGAGAGCCGTGCAAACGAGCTGCACGAATGTGCACAAAGCCAACATTAGGTCACAACATAACATTTTTGATACGGCCTCGTTCGCCTGGGTGTGCCCTCGCCCAAACGACCCACTCGAATGAGTTCACATGGATGCCCTCAAAGGACCCACCCGAAAGATTTTGCATGGGCGCCCACACGAACGAAATGAAGTGACAAGGGAGAGCCGGGCAAACGAGCTGCACGAATGTGCACAAAGCCAACCTCGGGTCACAACTTAGCATTTTTTGATACGGGCTCGTTCACCCGGGTGTGCCCTTGCCCCAACGACTCGCCCGAACGAGTTCACACGGACGCCCTCAAACGACCCACTTGAACGATTTTGCATGGGCACTCGCACGACCGAAACGAAGTGACAAGGGAGAGCCAGGCAAAAGAGCTGCACGAACGTGCACAAAGCCAACCTCGGGTCATAACTTAGCAATTTTTGATACGGGCTTGTTCGCCCGGGTGCACCCTCGCCCGAGCAACCCGCCTGAATGAGTTCACACGGACTCCCTCAAATGACCTGCCCGAACGATTTTGCATGGGCGCCCGCATGACTGAAACGAAGTGACAAGGGAGAGCTGGGCAAATGAGCTGCACTAACGTGCACAAAGCCAACCTCTCATCACAACTTAGCATTTCTTGATACGATCTCATTCACCCGCACGCGCCCTCGGCCGAACGACCCACCCGAATGAGTTCACACGGAAGCCCTCGAATGACCCGCCTGAACAAGTTGACACGGACACCCTAGCCTAACCAGCTCGAATCAGTTTGCATGGATGCCCTCGCCTGACCCACCCGAACGACCCGCCTGAACGGGTTTGCCCGGACGCCCTCGCCCGACCCGCCCGAACGAGTTTGCATGGACGCCCTCGCCCGACCCGCTCGAACGGGTTTGCACAGACGCCCTCGCCCGACCCGCCCGGAAATTCTTGCACGGACTACCTCATCCAACCCGCCTGAACGAGTTTACACGAGATCCCTCAAATGACCCACCCGAACGAGTTTTTACATGGCAAATGACCCGCTCGAATGAGATTACATGGGCTCCAACACACGACCAAAACGAAGTCAAGGAGATTCGGGCAAACGGGCAACATAATCATGCACAAAGCCCACCCCGGTCAATCCTTAGCATTTTTTATACGGCCACATGTGCCTGGGGCACTGTCACACAACACGACACAACATGACCCAACCCAAACAGACCCGTTTTCATGGGCACCCACACACGACACCTCCCGTCCCGCTCGAACGAAATTTGGGGTTTCCATGGGTGCATGACCCGAATGAAATTTTGGCGTTTTCATGGGCGCACGACCCGAACGAAGGCATGAGGGAGAATTAGGAAAATGGGCCACATGAAAGTGCAGAAGACACACGGGCGGTCACGACTTAGCATTTTTGGCACTGCCACGTGTGCCCGAGCACCCACACACTGCACGACACGGTCCGACCGGCCTTATGCGAGCCGACCCGACCAGCCTGAACGCGTTTGCACGGGCACCCACACATGACACGACATGACCCGACCGAAACAAAATTTGGGGTTTCCTTGTATGCACAACCTGAACGAAATTTGGGGTTTCCATGGGTGCGCGACCCGAACGAAGGCACAAGGTAGCATCGGACAAACGGGCCACACGAACGTGTAGAAGGCACACAGGGGTCATGACTTAGCATTTTTGGTACTGCCACGTGTGCCCGAGCACCCACGCACGGCATGACCTGACTCACCCGAATGAAATTTGGGGTTTCCATGGGTGCACGACCCGAACAAAGGCATGACGAAGCATCGAGAAAACGTGTCGCGCGAACGTGCAAGAGGCACATGGGTGGTCACGCCCTAACCTTTTTTGCATGGCCACATGTTCCTGAGCACCCACGAAAGGCATGAAATGACCCAACCTGACTCGACTCGCCCGAACGCGTTTGAACGATCACCCACACACGACACGACCCGACCCGCCCGAACGGAATTTGGGGTTTCCAGGTGTGCACGGCCCGAACGAAATTTGGGGTTTCCATGGGTGCACGACCCAAACAAAGGCCCGAGGGAGCATCGGGAAAATGGGCTGCATGAATGTGAAGAAGACACACGGGCCGTGACGACTTAGAATTTTTGGCACGGCCACGTGTGCTGGGACACCCACACACGACATGGCACGACCCGTCCTGCCCTGGGCGAGCTGACCCGAATCGCCCGAATGAAATTTGGGGTTTCCATGGGTGCATGACCCGAACAAAGAAGGCACACAGGTGGTCATGACTTAGCATTTTCGGCACACCCACGTGTGCCCGCGCGCCCCCACACATGGCACGACACGGGATGACCCGACCCGCCTGAAGGAAATTTGGGTTTTGAATGGGCGCACAACCCGAATGAAGCCACGAGGATAGGAATATCTTTGACTCTAATACATAAATATACCTGGGGTAACATGCCCTTAAGGTCTTCAACATTTTCTTTTGACTCTTTATAACACTTTAGCATGTGCTAGGCCTATTTCAATGAGCAAGAAACTCAATGATAAATATAATATATATATATATATATATAGATATATATTTATTTATTTATTTATTTATTTATTTATTTTCTTGAATAAATACAAATATCAAAAGTACATTTATGAAGACCAAACCCAGTTACACTTTCTTCAACACCCCCTCTTAACTAGGGAGGTATTCATAAATCATTACAAGGTGTTTGGCTATTTTTCAATCTTGAATAATTCACATAAGAGAAACCGGATTGGCAACCCATCTGTTATAGCATCATATTAGCCAACATTGTTCATAGCAAGGCCTTGACTAACAGCTTTATCTCTCATAAGATCAGAGCACAATGTTGGCAAGGCCAATGGTGTATAAACACCTTGGTCATTGTCTCTAAAGGTACATACCCACTTAGGTGTTCCTAGAGTATGACCTTCTAGGACAATTCTTGTCTTGGGTTCCCAACCCTCAAAGAATATTACTCCTCTTGCCTACTCTTGTCTTGGGTGCCCTACACATCCTCAAAGAGCATCAGATGCCAAATGATTACCCAATCCTCCCGTTATTTCTTGCCAAGTGAAGACAAGAATGTTGTGTTTATCTCTTCCCCTTGATTGGGGAAGACATCCCCAAGTTTCCTCTGACAAGGAACTTGCCCAAGCTCCTTTGTAGTTGGGAACTTGTTATAACTTCCTCTTAGATAGGGACTTGTCCATTCATCAACAATGTCTTCTTTGTGGGTCCTTCACCCGCTTGATCTCCTTCTTTCCTTCGATGTCATGAAGTCTTTGTTTGAACTTCTTCTTGGTAGGGTACCAACCATCGATCACTTTCCATCCTAGTTTGTCATGTCATGGCTCCCTTCGTGGAAAGTGGCTTTCTTGATATATATCAGGTCCTTTTTGTCATCTAGCTACTCCTTTGTCACCTTGTCTATCCTTCATAACACTTATCACATGGATGCTTAGTTGTACTTGCTTGTTCCCATACTTTGATTTAGTGGCCCTTCATGACTTCATCGTGATATTGCTCTTCATCATGACATATTTGTAGAGTTGAATCAGTTATCTGCACCTTACTATCTCCAAGGCCTTCGTAGGTGTCAAGGGTCCTTCATCTTTTTCTTCCTTTGTTAGAGTTGTCGTGCCTTCTTTCGAGAGATGTTGAGGAATCTTGTCAAATAGTTATTCTTTGTGACCGCGATGTTCTTCATTTTCTTCTTCTTGGATTGATTGGTCAACCACCTTATACTCCTTATGAGAGCACTTCTTCATGTTGACCTTTTACTCCACTGTAGCACATGCCTCCAAGCATGTCGTTGGTGAAAGAGATCCTTTTATTCTTGATCGTGATTCTAGAACTTTTCCCATGACCCAATCAATATATATGATGACATGAATTAAACTTTGATGCATACATACCTCATCTTGATTATGCTTTTATCATCGTTGCTTTATTTGATATTTCTCCTCGATTGGTGTAGCCTTTCTTGCTTCAACTACTCTCGCCTGTATATCATCCTCTCTTGAATCCCATAAATGGGACCCCCAATGAGACCTCTACCCCCTTTGAAAGAAGACTTTAAGCAAAGAGGTTTACTTAGTCATAGGAGGATCTTCCTTCTTTTGCTTCTTGTTGTCTACTTTCACTTCTTGAGTTACATGAGCTTCTTCCCTTTTTCTCTTGTTGTTGTTGTCCTTCTTAAGTTTAGGACAATCCATTTCATAGCATCCATACTCTTGGCATCCAAACCATTGGACTATGGACATGTAGTGGTCCCAACCAATTTGTTACATTCCTTGCAAAAAGACACTGAGGTATACTCAGAAGGGGACATATACTTACTTGATAGAGTTTGAGATGTAGCGAACTTGCTTTCTTCTTGAAGACTTGATGGCTTGCCTTCCTTAGATCTTGATGTTGTTCAAGTTTCTTTCTTCAAACGGACTTGCTTGATGAATTGACTCGTAGTGCCTTTCATTCTTCAAGATGGTGTAGCTTGATGTAGGTCCCTCTTTGATTTGTTCTTCTTGTAGGTGCCTTTATACAAGGCATTTCTTCTTGATTTGTAGTCTTCCATGATGAACTATAGATGGTAGACCTTCTTGTCCTTGATGTGATTGAGACTTCTTGGCTTGACGCTTCAACCTTGCAGATGTTCTTGAGGTTCCATTCCCTTGATGTGTCATCTTAGCTCCGATATCGTGTTGAAGAATCTGGGGCAATGGGGTATAGCGGGATTCTTCCAGACTTGATAACAATTTGTGAAGCTCTTTTGCAATTTATCGTGTTATCTTAATCTTCCTCTCTTATTATTAATGAATGTGTGTTTACCTTCATCAAACTAGTGCCAAAAACATAAGAACAAGAACACAAGATGTTAGCTCTCTACGAGGGAAAAACCCCTCTCTCTCTCAGAGAGGAAAACTCTTCCATAAATTTCTCTCGTTGAAGATTCTTATTGGTCATTGCGAAGCCCTAGACCCTTGACAATAATATCCCCCAAGCACAAGTCGAGTCCTTCCTCCTCTCTACACTTTGTTTCTTCGGCGCTTCGTTCCCCGGCACTATGTCCTTCTTTCAACTTTTGATAGTCCATGGTGGACTAGTTCTAGAAGAGACTCCAACCTTTGATCCTTAGCGAGATCCTTTACCAATAAAGAAACCTTCATTCTCTCGACCAACCGAGCCTTTTTCTTGATGTGAGGTTGCAGGGTCGATGTACACCAAGTTTACTGCACCTGGGGCGATTTCCATTGCGGCGAGACATGGAAACCCCAAATTTCCTGCACTGGGGATGCTTTCGACAAGGCGAGACATGGAATCCCCGAGTTCCCTGCAATTTGGCAATTTTTTTCGAGGAGGGACTGGGAGACCCCATGTCATGCTCCTATCCTAGTGGTAGTATTTCAACCACGCATAAGTAGGTGCGGCACCGCCGTACTTTTTCCTTTTACCAATACTTGAGTACACGGTCTACGCCTACTTCAACACACGGTCAATTTTCCAATAAGTGTTCTTAACAATGCAGCGAAAATAACTTACCATAAATTTATCTTCTTCAATTATTCTTTCAACCTGTCGTGTCGTGTGGTCGTGCTGCACTGGGCTGCGGCCTGCACAACACAACTCCACACCTGAACTGTGAACCTGTCCGCCCGACTTTCCCTTCCGAGGTGACCAAACTCTGCCCGTCGAAGCGGTCCATAGTGAGGGCGCATGGCCCAAATGCAGTGCGGCATGCCTGCCCAGACGGTAACCCGCCCCGCTCTACTTGTCCTCGCTACGAAGCCCAACCCGCCCTCTGCAATCCGCCCGCTAGTGCGGCTCTCTTACCCGTGTCCTCTTATTCCTTCCATTTTCGCCCAACTCCTTCCTTCACACTTGTTCTGCGATGTGGAAGTCTGAGTTTGATGTCCCTTCGTCGAACACCATCCTCCTTACTTATACGCATCCTTTCACCCAAGGGTCATGTCTCTCGAGGATAACAAGGGTCGGCTCCATCAACATGCATGCCCGGCTGACCTGCCACATAACCTCGAAACGCCCCATTCCAACGAACTGCCGCGTCCCTTCGTGTGCACCGTCGCACCCATGGGTCGGCTCCAACACCTCGCCAATTACACCAGTTGCCACACATCGCACACCTGCCCGCATCCTAACACGTCTGAACATGGTCTCCTCTTTCATCTGGGCACGCAACAAGGGTCGTCCGCGCGCCTTCTATCAGTGGCTCGCCCATCGTGCAGGTATCAAGGGGCATACGCCATGCCCAATACAGCACGAGCGACATGGGAACCCCGCGTGTCATGGCGCCAGGCCTATAGTAGTCATTCAGCCGTACTTGGCGAGGTGCGGCGCCACCGAACACTTTCTTTTCCCCAATACTTATGTTCATGTACTACGCCTAACCATTAGTCTACTTAGTTTGTTTTTAGCAACCAAGTATTATTATGTTTCATTTATACCAATGAACACTCATACACATTCATTGTCATCAACAATTATACATAAAGAACACAATTGCATAGTATAAAGGGAGGGGAAACTCCCTGAACAATGAGTCTGCCCGAATACAATATATTATTCAACTCTACAATGTTTACGAGGCTTTACAAGTATACTTGGGAAACACCAAGTTTCATACTTAGCCAATTTTACAAATAGGAAACACCTCCGTGTGCCAACTGAGTTCCTTGCCCGAGCTGGGTGGGCATGCCCTCACACGAGCTGCCAGCCATACTCCTCGACTGAACCTCATTTAACACTGCACGACGGATGGGCGACCTCACTCGAGTCACCCTACGTTTCCTTTTGCATGATGGGCGGGCGACTTACCCGAGTCACCCGAGACACCTCCACGTTTCTTCTTCCACGACGGGCGGGCGACCTACCCGAGACACCCCGTGTCACACTGAATGGCGGGTGCCTTACTTACCCGCACCCTCACCTGATAACCGAAACCTGTGCGTATCGTGTGTGCTCGCCCAAGAGCGGGCAAATATATGCCCGCGCCTCTTTTGCGACCTTCTCCACTACTTCGCACTTTTTTCTTGGTCACCGAATGCTCCTGTTAGAATGTCCATCTTCGAATGAGTGCCAAATGCTCCAACGCCTTGCCATATTTATACGAGCGGTTGGGTGAGTCGCTGCCCAGGCCGACTCGACCACCGCGTGCCAAAATGCACTTACACGTTGCAAACTTGCCATCCGATTATTGGTCGGCAAACAATCCTTCGTTCAAGTCAGCTCGTGGGTTATGTCAAACGCTCCCACACTATAAACCAACCATCGCTCCACCTCTAATGCGCATTATACTTATGTCCCTTCGCACATTTCGGTTGTAGAGTTTGCACTTCGCACTAATGGGGAGAAACTGAACCACAGGTCCTTACACCGCGTTTCCCAGACTTGCGTAGCAATTTTTGTTGTGACGCGAAATGGAAACCCCATGTGTGTCCACTGACTTGGGTAGCAGTTTTCATCGCGCCACGAAATGGACACCCCGAGTTCCCCGAACTTTGGCGGCTCTTCATGGCCCCACAACATGGAAATCCAAAGTTCCACAGACTCTCCGGCGATTGAGGGTGTGCTGTGACATGGAAACAGTGAGTTCCCCAGACTTGGGCAGTGGTTTCGAAACACCCCAAGTTCCCGAGACTTGCGATCTGGTTTGCATTGTCATGGAAACCCCTAAGTTCCTGAGACTTTCGAGCTGGTTTGCATCGTCATGGAAACCCCGTGTTGGGGCATTGTTGAAAACCCCGCGATTCCATCGTGATGTAAAATGTGGAAACCCATGGTTCCATCAAGGGCGGGACATGGAAAACCCAAGTTTCCCAGGCTTGGGTGCCAGGGCGTGACATGGAAAACCCCGAGTCTCCGCAGGCTTGGGCACCGCCAGCTTTGGTCGTGGCGCAACATGGAAACCCCAAGTTTCCCCAGGCCTGGCACTGGGGCGTGACTTCGAAACCCCTAGTTTCCGCAGGCTTGGGCGCCGCCGGTTTCGGTCATGGCACGACTCAGTAACCCCAAGTTTCCCCAGGCTTGGGTTTTGGGGCGCGACTCGGAAACCCCAAGTTTCCCTAGGCTTGGGTGCCGCTGGTTTCGGTCGGGGCGCGACATGGAAACCCCAAGTTTCCCCCAGCTTGGGCGCCGGGGCGCGACATGGAAACCCCAAGTTTCCCCAGGCTTGGGCGCAACTTGTAAACCCCAAAAAATTTTGCGCCAGGCAGAAACCCCAAATTTTAGGCGTGACATGGAAACCCCAAATTTTTTTCTACGCCGGGAGGAACCCCCGAATTTTAGGTGCCAGGTGGAAACCCCAAATTTTTGGTGTGACATGGAAGCCCTGAATTTTAGGCGCCCAGTGGAAACCCCAAATTTTAGGCGCTGGGTGGAAACCCCAATTTTTGGGTGCCGGGGCGCGGCATGGAAACCCAAAATTTTGGGCACCGGGGCGCGACATGGAAACCCCAGTTTTCCCAGGGTTCGACACCATTTCCATCGCGGCGTGGAAACCCCAAATTTCCCGCCCCCAAGCGATGAAAAATTACCGTCTGGAGGAAGAGGTAGAGGCACGAGCGGGTTGCCTGGATTTTGTTTGTGACAAGAGCGAAGCTCTGAATCGAGGCGACCAATGGCTGAATCTCAGTGTATCATGGCAGCAAGGCCACTCTGCCACTTACAATACCCCATAACGTATTTAAGTCGTCTGCAAAGGATTCTTCTCAATGAATTTTGGAATTAAACTTCAAAGCTTCCCCGACCGAGATGCTTCATGGTCGTGGTTTGCAAATGACACGGGCCCCTGGGGGTGACAAAGCAATGCCCCTACTGTGGGTCGAGATACAGTCGAAGAGTGACATGCATCGCTTCTAGCATGGATTCTGACTTAGAGGCATTCAGTCATAATCCGACACACGGTAGCTTCGCGCCACTGGCTTTTCAACCAAGCGCAATAACCAATTGTGTGAATCAACGGTTCCTCTCATACTAAGTTGAATTACTATTGCGATGCGGTCCATCAGTAGGGTAAAACTAACCTATCTCACGATGGTCTAAACCCAGCTCACGTTCCCTATTGGTGGGTGAACAATCCAACACTTGGTGAATTCTGCTTCACAATGATAGGAAGAGCCAACATAAACGGATCAAAAAGTAACGTCGCTATGAACGCTTGGCTGCCACAAGCCAGTTATCCCTGTGGTAACTTTTCTGACACCTCTAGCTTCAAATTCCAAAAATCTAAAGGATCGGTAGGCCACGCTTTCACGGTTTGTATTCATACTGAAAATCAAACTCAAATGAGCTTTTACCCTTTTTTTCCACACAAGATTTCGGTTCTCGTTGAGCTCATCTTAGGACACCTGCGTTATCTTTTAAGAGGTGTGTTGCCCCAGCCAAACTCCCCACCTGACAATGTCTTCCGCCCGGATCGACCCACCAAAACGTGCCTTAAGGCCAAAAACAGGGGTAAAGCCCCATCTCTGCCCCACAGAATAAGTAAAATAATGTTAAAAGTAGTGGTATTTCACTTGCATCGAAAACGGTTCCCACTTATTCTACACCTCTCAAGTCATTTCACAAAGTTGGATTAGAGTCAAGCTCAACAGGGTCTTCTTTCCCGGCTGATTCTGCCAAGCCCGTTCCCTTTGCCATAGTTTCACTAGATAGTAGATAGCAACAGTGGGAATCTCGTTAATCCATTCATGTGTGTCACTAATTAGATGACGAGGCATTTTGCTACATTAAGAGAGTCATAGTTACTCTCGTCGTTTACGCGCGCTTAGTTGAATTTCTTCACTTGGACATTCAGAGAACTGGGCAAAAATCACATTGCGTTAGCATTCGCAGGGACCATCACAATGATTTGTTTTAATTAAACAGTCGAATTCCCCTTGTCCGTACCAGTTCTAAGTCGATTGTTCGACGCCTAGGGAAAAGCCGCCGGCAAGGGGCATTCAACGCCCGTAGCCCAATCGACATGTGACTGCCCGCCCTCGCTGCGAGAGCAGCTCAAGCAGACTGTCGACAGCCCACGAGTTGAGGGCACAGACCCCTAGGACCAGCCCTCAGAGCCAATCCTTTTCCTGAAGTTACGGATCCATTTTCCCGACTTCCCTTACTTACATTGTTCTATTGACTAGAGGCTATTCACCTTGGAGACTTGATGCGGTTATGAGTACGACCGGGCATTAATGGTACTCGGTCCTCCAGATTTTCAAGGGCTGCCGAGGGCACACCAGACACTGCAAGACGTGTGGTGATTTTTCAGCTGTTGGACCCTATCTCTGGGTGAACCAATTCCAGGGTGGGCAAGCTATTAAAAAGAAAATATAACTCTTCCCGGGGCCCCCGACGACGTCTCCAGATTTCCTAATGTTGCCGCCCGCTACCATGTCCCAGTTCGGGAATGTTAACACGATTCCCTTTCGATGCTCGTGTAGAGTGCACCCTTGATACAAGGCTTCCCCATCTCTTAGGATTGACTAACCCATGTCCAAGTGCTGTTCACATGGAACCTTTCCCCACTTCAGTCTTCAAAGTTATCATTTGAATATTTGCTACTACCACCAAGATCTGCACCGGGGGCCGATCCACCCAAGCTCACGCCCGAGTTTTCTCAATGACCCCCGCGTCCTCCTACTCATCGGAGCTAGGAAATTGCTCCAATAGTCGAGTATAGGTTGCGCGCTTCAGCGCCATCCATTTTTGGGGCTAGTTGATTCGGTAGGTGAGTAGTTACACTCCTTAGCAGATTTCGACTTCCATGACCACCGTCCTGCTTTCTTAATCAACCAACACCCTTTGTGGGATCTAGGTTAGCGCACAATTTGGCACCGTAACTCGACTTTTGGTTCATCCCACATCACCAGTTCTGCTTACCAAAAATGGCCCACTTGGAGCTCTCGATTCCACAGCACGGCTCAATGGAGTAGCCACACCCTCTTACCTATTTAAAGTTTGAGAATAGGTCGAGGGCGTTACGCCCCTGATGCCTCTAATAATTTTCTTTACTTGATAAAACTCGCGCATGAGCTCTACCTATCCTGAGGGAAACTTCAGAGGAAACCGGCTACTAGATGGTTCGATTAGTCTTTCACCCATATACCCAAGTAAGATGAACGATTTGCACGTCAGTATTGCTACGAGCCTCCACCAGAGTTTCCTCTCGCTTCACCCTGCTCAGGCATAGTTCACCATCTTTTGGGTCCCAACAAGTGTGCTCGCACTCGAACCCTTCGCATAAGCTCAAGGTCAGTCGACGATGCACCACCCCAGAGTGGGGATCTCGCTTGTTAGCTTCCTTGTGCCTCGCAAGTTTTCAAACCCATCGACTCACACACATGTTAGACTCCTTGGTCCGTGCTTGAAGACGGATAGAATGGAAAGCCCGCTAACCAACACCACAAGCACGCAGATGCACACGACTCGCCACAACGGCACATGCTTTGTTCCTCAACCACCGTAGCGGCAAACTGACAGGAAATAATCCACCCGTGCTTGTGACGATGCAGCAGCCCATGTTGGTTTGCACCTAAAGTCAAGCGGCGGACTAGCCTATACCGTTCCACATCCGACCGAGACGCATCGACAGCCTCCATCCGCTTCCCTCCTGGAAATTTCAAGCACTCTTTAACTCTCTTTTCAAATTCCTTTTCATCTTTCCCTTGCGGTACTTGTTCGCTATCGGTCTCTTGCCCGTATTTAGCCTTGGACGAAATTTACCACCCAATTTGGGCTGCATTCCAAAACAACCCGACTCGCCGACAACGCCTCGTGATGCGGCAGGGTCCCGGGCCAACGGGGTTGTCACCCTCTCAGGCGCCCCCTTCCAAGGGACTTGGCCCAGGTCCGCCGCTGAGGACGCTTCTACAGACTACAATTCAGGTGGCGCCGCCACCCGATTTTCATGTTGGGCTCTTCCCGGTTCCCTCGCCGCTACTAGGGAAATCCTTGTAAGTTTCTTTTCCTCCACTTAATTATGTGCTTAAACTCAGGGGGTGTTCTCGCTTGAGCTGAGGTCACAAAGTTGGAGCTAATTCTGCCCTACCCCATGGGAGGACAAGAGAGAGCAAAGCAAGTTCGAGCGATGCCACACAAAGCCCGCATCAGCTAACGCCGACTGCCCATCCAAGGGGACAAGATAACCGCTCGTCGACGCACGCCACGAAACATTGTTTGAGGTATTTCAGCCGACCACACCGCATGGGGCATAGACGACCAGCTCTTCTACTCCCTAGCATATTGCAGGGAGCGCGTTTGAATGGGATTCGACACCCAAACAGACGTGCCCTCGACCAAAGCCTCGGGCACAAATTGCGTTCAAAAACTCGATGATTCATGGGATTTTGCAATTCACACTAAGTATCGCATTTCGCTACGTTCTTCATCATAACAAGAGCTGAGATATCCATTGCCGAGAGTCGTTTCCACGTATTACTGAAAAATCGGCCACAAAACTGAATAGGGGCACCCCCCACAACAAATGTAAGGCCAAGGGGTAAAAGCAGGAAAAACGCATGAGAGAAAGAGAAACAAAGGTCTCTAACAGAGGACAATCTCCCCCAGCCCCATGCCCTCGCAAAAAGGGGGGAAATGCGTGGAACAATGATCAAGAAGGACTAGGGTGACCACCCCGGGAGCTCGCACTGCTTTTAGCCCTTCCCCAACACTAGCCCACAACAATTCCCCCTTTTCTCCATAAAGCTAGGGACCGAAAGGAAGAAAAGGGTAGAAAACAAAGCACAAACAAAGCACAAGCCTCCCAAGCCTCGTGCCTTCAGTGAAAGGGGGGAATTGAAGGGGACGATGATCGAGAAGGACTAGGGTGGCCACCCAGGGAGCTCACACTGCCTTTCGTCCTTCCGAAACACCAATCCACAACAATCCCACCTTTTCTCCATAATGCTAGGGGCAACGAGGAAGAAGGGAAGAAAACAATAAGAGAGAAAGGGATATATCAATCATGACTACCGGCTCACAAGGGGAGGCTTCAAACAGAGAACAAGCTTCCCCAACCCCATGCCTTTGCAAAAAGGGGGGAACTGCAGGGGACGACGATCGAGGAGGACTAGGGTGGCCACCCTGGGAACTCGCATTGCTTTTCATCCTTCCCGAACACCAATCTACAACAATCCCACCTTTTCTCCATAAAGCTAGGGGACGAAAGGAAGAAGGGAAGAAAACAAAATGAAAGAAAGAGAGATATCAAACATGTCTACCGGCTCACAGGGGGAGGCTCAAATAGAGAACAAGCTTCCCCACCCCCGTGCCTTCTCAAAAATGGGGGGAACTATAGGGGACGGTGATTGAGAAGGACTAGGGTGGCCACCTTCAGAACTCGCACTGCTTTTCATCCTTCCTGAACACTAATCCACAACAATCCCACCTTTTCTCCGTAAAGCTAAGGGGCCAAAAGCAAGAAGGGAAGAAAACAACAGGAAAGAAAGAGATATCAAACGTGGATACCGGCTCATAAGGGGAGGCTCAAACAGAGAACAAGCTTCCCAAACCCCGCGCCTTCGTAAAAAGGGGGGAACTGCAGGGGACGACGATCGAGAAGGAATAGGGTGGCCACCCTGGGAACTCGCATTGCTTTTCATCCTTCCTGAGCACCAATCCACAACAATCCCACCTCTCCTTCATAAAGCTGGGGTCAAAAGGAATAAGGGAAGAAAACAACACCAAAGAAACAAAGATCCCAAGAAAAGAGAGAAGTTCAACAGCACGCCGAGTAGATGTCTGCTAACCAAAAAGAAATCAAACAAGGCACCCAATCAAAAAAGTTTCCCACCTCTTCACACCCTCCCAGATGCATTCAACACAACACCCTTTCTAGCTTTAGAACATAGCAAACAACCAAGCAAATAAATCACAACCTAAAATTGACCAATAGAAAAGACAAGGGCCACGATGAGAATAGTGTCTGGAGCACATCACTGAGAGGCAAACAGCCCCCCAACCCAGTGGCACAAGGCTTCAAATGAAAAATAGACTGCTGCCAATAACACAAGCCCACCCCACTATTGCACCCATCTGTGTACAAAACACCCAACAACCTTTCCAGCGAGAAAGTCAACGGGGGTCAAAGAATCAAACTCCAAGGAGGAGTTTTCACGGGCCGAAACTCAATGCTGGAGAAAGCCGCGGGCCACAAATACATCGATGGTGCAATGCCACTAGAGAGAGGGATGTTCTCAAAGCGCACACCACGAAACAAAGAAATGACACAAGTCCCACAAAAAACTCACAATCCAAAGGGAGGAACAAAGACACAACTCGCTACTTCTTTTTCCCTTAGAAGGGGAATGGCTCACGAGAGGATGAGGAATTCCCTTGATGGCAAAGGCATGAGATAAGATTGCCACCCTCATGACCGTCGGCAGGGAAAATTGCGATCTCGATGGAGCTCAGACCGAGGGATGGGGTTTTCATTACCTAGACACCCAACCCTTCCATGAGGGCATGTCGAGGAACGGTCAGGAGGGACTAGGGTGGCCAGCCCAACGGGTTGAACCACTCTTCATCCATCCCATACTGACCGCACCCCAAAAATCTCCCCTCAGAGAAGGTTTGAGCTATTAGGCGCGCACGCAACCACTCCCTCGACCCAACCACCAGCGAAAAATATCACCCAAGCAACACATCAACCATCGCTGCCTTTTCGAGAGAACCAACTATGGAAGCCCACACCCTTGGCGCATGCCTTCCAAAGAACAAAAGACTGAGCACCATCGTTACGAATGAGTCCGAATTTATCCATCGTATTTTCCAAGCACCTCAACTCTGCAGCAACCATGCCCGCCTGAACAGATTGTCGGAAGGGCTCCCAAGAAACAAGCTTCCGAACCCCCTGCAGAAACATATTGGGGGGAAGAAAAACAAAGGATGGGTGGGAGGAGGGATCGGGCAGCTTCGCACCCCATGTACCCTACGTACAGGCAACATAGGATATTTCCCAGAGCTTTACCAACTAGACGATGAATAATTTTCCCCTACGGCCACCTCCACGCAAAGGAGGGAGGTCGAAGCATTCCACCTCGAAATCCTTCTTCTAGATAGCCCCCACCATCGATGTAGCAAGCCTCCTCCCCATTGGACCATGAGCGCATACACAACTGAAACAACAAGTGCCCCCCAACCCTCCCCTCCCCGCAGAGAGGCCACCTAGGAGTCCACCCGGATAGCAGCAACGATGGACCTCGATTGCATGATCGCCTGCGGTAGCCTCAATGCAAAGGAAATGGAAGGAAACAAAACAACAAGACCAGCTGAGCCCACAACCTCTCTTAGAAATGTGCACCCTGACCCTCCACGCCACACACTGAGGCCACCTAGGAGTCCACCTGGATGGCAGCAAGGATGGAACTCGATCACTTTACCACCTGTGGCAACCACGATGCGAAGGAAAAGGAAGGAAATAAATTCAAATCAAGAGGCTCGCTACACAATGCAAGAACATATCCAAACAGGAGGAGGGATCGGGTAGCTCCGTACCCCCCGCATATTACGTACAGGCAACCTAGGATATTTACCACAACTTTACCGACTGGACGATGAATACCTTTCCCCTATGGCCACCTCCATGCAAAGGAGGGAGGTCAAAGTGTTCCACCTCGAAATCCTTATTCAAGATAGCCCCCACCATCGACATAGCAAGCCTCCTCCGCATTACCGCTCATGCGCTACCGAGTGGGGATGAAGAGAAGATGAAAATTGGCTGCCCTACAAATGACCCAAGGCCATCGTTCAGGAAAACGTGAAAACACAACTCGATTACCAACCCACCTTTCACACGGAAAGAAAACTTGTCGCTGGTATCATCTGGAGAGGCACGAGGGGACCAGGACAAGCCAGGGAGCCACACCACAATAGCCCATACAACTCCAAGGACTTGGAGAGCGGAAGGGAATTATTCACATATGCCTCCCAGGACGAGCATGGCCAACATTACCACTCATGCGCTACCGAGTGGGATGGAGAGAAGATGAAAATCGGCCGCCCTACACACTACCCAAGGCCATCATTCAGGCAAACGCAAAAACACAACTCGATTACCAACCCACCTTTCACACGGAAAGGAAACCTGTCACCGGTATCATATGGAGGGGCATGAGGGGACCAGGACGAGCCAGGGAGCCACACCACAATAGCCCATACAGCTCCAAGAACTTGGAGAGTGGAAGGGGAATTGTTCACATATGCCTCCCAGGACGAGCATGGCCAACATTACCGCTCATGTGCTACCGAGTGGGGATGGAGAGAAGATGAAAATCGGCTGCCCTACAAACGACCCAAGGCCATCGTTTTGGAAAACCCAAAAACACAACTCGATTACCAACTCACCTTTCACACGGAAAGAAAACCTGTTGCTGGTATCATCTCGAGGGGCACGAGGGGACCAGGATGAGCCAGGGAGCCACACCACAATAGCCCATACAGCTCCAGGGTATTGGAGAGTGGAAGGGGAATTGTTCACATATGCCTCCCAGGATGATCATGGCCAACATTAATGCTCATGCACCACCGAGTGGGGATGGAGAGAAGATGAAAATCGGCCACCCTACAAACAACCCATGGCCATCGTTCAGGCAAACCTGAAAACACAACACGATTACCAACCCACCTTTCACACAGAAAGAAAACCTGCCGCTGGTATCATCTGGAGGGGCACGAGGGGGACCAGGACGAGCTAGGGAGCCACACCACAACAAACCATACAACTCTAATAACTTGGAGAGCAGAAGGGGAATTGTTCACATATGCCTCCCAAGATGAGCGTGGCCAACATTACCGCTCATGCACTACCCAGTGGGGATGGAGAGAAGATGAAAACCAGCCACCCTACAAACAACCCAAGGCCATCGTTCAGGCAAACGCGAAAACACAACTCGATTACCAACCCACCTTTCACACGGAAAGAAAACCTGTCGCTGGTATCATCTGGAGGGGCACGAGAGGACCAAGATGAGCCAGGGAGCCACACCACAACAACCCATACACAACTCCAGGAACTTAGAGAGCTAAAGGGGAATTGCTCACATATGCTTCTCGGGACGAGCATGGCCAACATTACCGCTCATGTGCTACCGAGTGGGGATGGAGAGAAGATGAAAATCGTCCACCCTACAGATGACCCAAGGGCATCATTCAGGAAAACCCAAAAACAAAACTCAATTACCAACCCACCTTTCACGTGAAAAGGAAACCTGTCACTGGTATCATCTGGAGGGGCATGAGGGGACCAAGACGAGCCAAGGAACCACACCACAACAACCCATACAACTCCAAGAACTTGGAGAGCAAAAGGGGAATTTTTCACCTATGCCTCCCGGGATGAGCATGGCCAACATCACCGCTCATGTGCTACCGAGGGGGGATGGAGAGAAGATGAAAATCAGCCACCCTACAAATGACCCAAGGCCATCCTTCAGGAAAACCCAAAAACAAAACTCAATTACCAACCCACCTTTCACGTGAAAAGGAAACCTATCACTTATATCATTTAGATGGGCACGAGGCACCGGGGGCGGGGGGGGGGACCAAGGCGAGCCAGGGAGCCACACTACAACAACCCATACGAGTTTACACGGACACCCTTGACCGAACAAGTTTGCACGGACGTCCTCGCTCGACTCGCTTGAAAGAGTTGACGCAAACACCCTCAAACGACCTGCCCATACAAGTTTACATGGGTGTAGACACGACCATAATGAAAGGACAAGGGAGAGCCGGGCAAACGAGCTGCACGAATGTGCACAAAGCCAACCTCAGGTCATAACTTAGCAATTTTGATACAAGCTCGTTCCCCCGGGTGCGCCCTCACCAGACCTGCCCAAACAAGTTGACGCGGGCACCCTCAAACGACCCGCCCATATGAGTTTACATGGGCGCCCACGTGAATGTAACGAAGGGGCATGGGAGAGCTGGAAAAACGAGCTACACAAACGTACATAAAGACAACCTTGGGTCACAACTTAACATTTTTGATACGTGCTCATTCGACCAGGCATGCCCTCGCCTAACCCGTTCGAATGAGATGACACGGACGCCCTCAAATGACCTGACCAAACGAATTTGCATGGGGGCCCACACGACCGAAACAAAGCGACAAGGGAGAGTGGGGAAACGAGCAGCACGAATGTGCACAAAGCCAACCTCGGGTCACAAATTAGCATTTTTGATACGGGCTCATTCGCCTAGGCGCGCCCTCACCTGAACGACCCGCCCGAATGAGTTCACATGGACGCCCTCAAACGACCCTCCTGAATGATTTTTCATGGGTGCCCGCACGATCGAAATGAAGTGACAAGGGAGAGCCAGGCAAATGAGCTGCACGAACGTGCACAAAGCCAACCTCGGGTCACAACTTGGCATTTTTTTATACGGGCTGGTTCACCTGGGCACGCTCTCGCCCGAACAAGTTCACACAGACGCCCTCAAACAACCCGCCCGAACGAATTTGCATGGGCGCCCGCATGACCGAAACGAAGTGACAAGGGAGAGCCGGGAAAATGAGTTGCATGAACGTGCACAAAGCCAACCTCAGGTCACAACTTAGCATTTTTGATATGGGCTCGTTTGCCCAAGCGTGCCCTCGCCCGAACGACCCACCTGAACGAGTTCACACGGACACTCTGAAACAACCCGACCGAACGATTTTGCATGGGCGCCCGAACGACCGAAATGAAGCAACAAGGGAAAGCCGGGCAAACGAGCTGCATGAACGTGCACAATGCCATCCTCGGTCACAACTTAGCATTTTTGATACGAGCTCGTTCGCCCGAGCGCGCCCTCGCCCGAACAACCCGACCGAATGAGTTCACAAAGACACCCTCAAACAACCCGCCCGAACGAATTTGCATGGGCGCCCGAACGCCCGAAACGAAGCGACAAGGGAGTGTCGGGCAAACGAGCTGCACGAATGTGCACAAAGCCAACCTCAAGTCACAACGTAGCATTTTTTGATACGGGCTCATTCGCCGGGGTGCTCCCTCACCTGTACAACCCACTCGAACGAGTTCACACGGATGCCCTCAAACAACCCACCGGAACGAGTTCACACGGATGCCCTCAAATGACCCGCCCAAATGATTTTGCATGGGTGCCCTAACGACCGAAACAAAGTGACAAGAGAGAGTCGGTAAAATGAGCTGCACGAACGTGCACAAAGCCAAACTTAGGTTACAACTTAGCATTTTTTAATACGGGCTCGTTCGCCCGGGCGCGCCCTCGCCCGAACGTGTTCACACGGACGCCCTCAAATGACTCGCCCGAACGATTTTGCATGGGCGCCTGAACGACTGAAACGAAGTGAAAAGGGAGAGCCGGGAAAACGAGCTGCACGAACGTGCACAAAGCCAATCTCGGGTCACAACTTAGCATTTTTGATACGGGCTCGTTTGCTCGGGCATGCCCTCGCCTGAATGACCAGCCCGAACGAGTTCACATGGATGCCCTCAAATGACCCGCCTGAATGAATTTGCATGGGCACTTGCACGACCAAAACGAAGGGACAAGGGAGAGCCAGGAAAACAAGCTGCACGAATGTGCACAAAGCCAACCTCGGTCACAACTTAGCATTTTTTATACCGGCTCGTTCGCCCGAGCGCGCCCTCGCCCGAACGAGTTTGCATAAACGCCCTCAAATGACCCACCCGAACGATTTTGCATGGGCACCCAAATGACCGAAACGAAGCGACAAGGGACAGAAGGGCAAATGAGCTGCACGAATGTGCACAAAGCCAACCTCGGGTCACAACTTAGCATTTTTTTATACGGGCTCATTCACCCAGGTGCGCCCTCGCCCGAAAAACCCACCTGAACAAGTTCACACGGACGCCCTCAAACGGCCCGCCCGAACGATTTTGCTTGGGTGCCTGAACGATCGAAATGAAGCGACAAGGGAGAGCCGGGCAAACGAGCTGCACGAACATGCACAAAGCCAACCTCTGGTCACAACTTAGCATTTTTTGATACAGGCTCATTCGCCCAAGTGCGCCCTCGCCCGAATGACCCACCCGAACGAGTTTACACGGACGCCCTCAAACGACCTGCACAAATGAGTTCACACGGATGCCCTCAAATGACCCGCCTGAACGATTTTGCATGGGTGCCCGCACGACTGAAATGAAGTGACAAGGGAGAGCCGGGCAAACAAGCTACACGAACGTGCACAAAGCCAACCTCGGGTCACAACTTAGCATTTTTTATACGGGCTCATTTGCCCAGGCATGCCCTCGCCCGAACGACCTGCCCGAACGAGTTCACACGTACGCCCTCAAACGACCCGCCCAAACGATTTTGCATGGGCGCTCGAACGACCAAAACGAAGCAACAAGGGAGAGCCAGGAAAACGAGCTGCACGAACGTGCATAAAGCCAACCTTGGGTCACAACTTAGCAGTTTTTATATGGGCTCGTTCGCCCGGGCGCGCCCTTGCCTGAACGACCCGCCCAAATGAGTTCACACGGACGCCCTCAAATGACCCACCTGAATGATTTTACACGGGTGCCCGCATGACCGAAACGAAGTGGCAATGGAGAGCCGGGCAAACGAGCTGCACAAACGTGCACAAAGCCAACCTCGGGTCACAACTTAGAATTTTCTGATACGGGCTCGTTTGCTCGGAAGCACCCTCGCTCGAACGACCCGCCCGAACGAGTTCACACGGATGCCCTCAAACGACCCGCCTGAACAATTTTGCATGGGAACCCGCACGACCAAAATGAAGTGACAAGGGAGAGCCAGGCAAACGAGCTGCACGAACATTCACAAAGCCAACCTCGAGTCACAACTTAGCACTTTTTGATACGGGCTCATTCGCCTGAGCGCGCCCTCACCCGAATGACCCACCCAAACGACTTCACATGAATTCCTTCAAACGACCTTCCCGAACGAGTTCACATGGACGCCCTCAAATGACCCGCCCAAACGATTTTGTATGGGTGCCTGCACGACCGAAACCAAGCGACAAGGGAGAGCCGGGCAAACGAGCTACACGAACGTGCACAAAGCCAACCTTGGGTCACAACTTAGCCTGATACGGGCTTGTTTGCCCAGACACGCCCTCGCCCGAACGACCCGCCCGAACGAGTTCACACAGACGCCCTCAAACGACCCACCCGAACGATTTTGCATGGGCGCCCGAACGACCGAAACGAAGCAACAAGGGAGAGCCGGGAAAACGAGGTGCACGAACGTGCACAAAGCCAACCTCGGGTCACAACTTAGCATTTTTTATACGGGCTCGTTCGCCCGGGCACGCCCTTGCCCGAACGACCCACCCGAACGAGTTCACACGGACGCCCTCAAACGACCCACCCGAAAGATTTTGCATTGGCACCCGCACGACCGAAACGAAGTGACAAGGGAGAGTCAAGCAAACGATCTGCACGAATGTGCACAAAGCCAACATCGGGTCACAACTTAGCATTTTCTGATACGGGCTCGTTCGCTCGGAAGCACCCTCACCCGAACGACCCGCTCGAACGAGTTCAAACGGATGCCCTCAAATGACCCACCCGAACGATTTTGCATGGGCGCTCGCACGACTAAAATGAAGCGACAAGGGAGAGTCGGGCAAACGAGCTGCACGAAGATGCACAAAGCCAAGCTTAGGTCACAACTTAACATTTTTTGATACGGGCTCGTTCACCCAAGCACGCCCTCGCCCAAACGACCCGCCCGAACGAGTTCACACGGACGCCCTCAAATGACCCGCCTGAACGATTTTTCATCAGCGCCCGCACGACCGAAATGAAGCGACAAGGGAGAGCTGGGCAAATGAGCTGCACGATTGTGCACAAATCCAACCTCGGGTCACAACTTAGCATTTTTTGATACAGGCTTGTTCGCCCGGGCGCGCCCTCGCTCGAACGAGTTCACACGGACGCCCTCGAATGACCCACCTGAACGAGTTGACACGGACACCCTCGCCTGACCCACTCGAACGAGTTTGCATGTACGCCCTCGCCCGACCTGCCCGAATGGGTTTGCACGGACGTCGTTGCCCGACCCGCCCAAACGAGTTTGCATGGACGCCCTCGCCCGACCCACCTGAACGGGTTTGCACGGATGCCCTCGCCCGACCCACCCAAACAACCCGCCCAAACGGGTTTGCACGGATGCCCTCGCCCGACCCACCCGAACGAGTTTACACAGGCACCCTCAAACGACCCGCCCGAGCAAGTTTACATGGAAAATGACCCTCCCGAACAAGTTTTTACATGGCAAATGACCCACTCGAACGAGTTTACATGGGCTCCGACACACAAACAAAACGAAGTCACAAGGGAGATTTGGGAAAAAGGGCAGCACGATCGTGCACAAAGCCCACCCCCGATCACAACTTAGCATTTTTTATACAACCACGTGTGCCTGGGGCACCGTCACACAACATGACCCGACCTGACCTGACCCGTTTGCACGGGCACCCGCACACAACACGTCCCGACCTGCCTGAACAAAATTTGGGGTTTCCATGGGTGCATGACCCGAACGAAATTTTGGGGTTTCCGTGGGCGCATGACCCGAACGAAGGCACGAGGGAGCATCAAGAAAATGGGCCACACGAACATGCAGAAGACACACAGGCGGTCACGACTTAGTATTTTTGGAATGGCCACGTGTGCCCGGGCAGCCACATACTGCACGACACGGCCCGACCGGCCTTGTGCAAGCCAACCCAACCCACCCGAACGCATTTGCACGAGCACCCACACACAACACGACACAACCCAGACCGAAAAAAATTTAGGGTTTCCTTGTATGCACAACCCTAACGAAATTTGGGGTTTCCATGGGTGCGCGACCCAAACGAAGGCACAAAGCAGTGTCGAGAAAACAGGGCACATGAACGTGTAGAAGGCACACGGGGGGTCATGACTTAGCATTTTTGGCACTGCCACATGCTCTCCTGAATCTTCATGTTCTCGGCCTTCATCGAAACCCAGTTAGAACCCCATCGACTCATCTGTTCCAACTCCTTGTACCGGAAAGCTTCAACTGCACCATGGCTAGACTCACCAATCATAAGTTTATCTACCATTTTTGCCTTTTCATCCTTCTCCATGTTCACCAAGTCCCTGCAACCTGAACCAACCCTTGTTCCACTTGTGTTAAACGGTTTCCTTCACCTGCAAGTACCCTTTCCACTGTCATGAGAAACCCTGCTCACCAGCTTCAAACCGAAGTCTTGTTCTCACCTGTCAAGTGTGTACCAGCTTCAATGCTTCAACACCTTAACCTTTTCACAAGCTTCAAACTAGTCACGAGCAACCCTGCTCTAACACCAACTCCAATCGAGCTCTGATACCACATGTCACGCCCCTACACCTGCGGTAGTCTTCCAACTGCTTATAGTGAGGTTCGGCACCACCTAATGCTTTCTTTTCACCAATACTAACATTCATGGACTACGCCTAATTCACTTGTCCTTACTTAGTTTGTGTTTCACAACCAAGTAAAATTACATTTATCCTTTATACCAATGAACACCCATACTCATTCATTATCCATAGAAATTATAAAAAACAATAACAATTTCACAGTATAAAGGGGAGGGGCAGCTCCCGAACAAGTTTGCCCGACCATATATATTATTCAATCTTTCTTCATAATAATATAATCATCACAATTAATGCTTGGCAAGCTCCAAACCAATACTTAGCTTCTTTTATAATATAGGCAAATCAGCCTTTTACAATAACCATGTGCATGTCTTGCACAAAGGATGGGTGCTCACCCGAGTCACCAAGACATCCCTGTCAATCCCGACACAAAACTGTGATAAAGACAACCCTAGGCACACCTTTCCCAACCCACAACCAGCTCCAAGTCACATTCAAAACTGCGCCCTCAAGACATGCGCATGAGCTATGCGCACTCCTCCAAATCTGCGCACTTTTCCTTGTCTCCTTGAGCTTGTGCGAATTGTCCTTGATCAAACTTGCTCCAAATGAATCCCAACGCATGCCAATATATATGCATTCTATCATGTCTTCACTGTGGGTGGTGGCACTCCAGCCGATAGCCAAAACAACCTTAACACACCCCAGCGTGTGCCCTTCTACATGTCCGCCTGCCCACATGCTCCTCCACGCATAATGGGTTATACATACTCCATCGTTCCATCGCATTTCCTAAGTGTTGTAAAACGTCCACGGTTTCGTCACACATTCTCCGCATCTCTGTCGCATCATGTGCCTGCAACCGCCCATGCGCCCACACCCGCTCGTGTGCCCACACCCGCCCGTGCGCCCGCCCGCGTGCTCGTCATGCACGCCGACTCGCCTAGCGTCCAACCGCGGTCATGCCTGGAGGCCTTACAGGGCAGGTCGGGCGAGGTCGTCCGTACAAAAATGTTCGGGTGGGTCGGGCAAGGGCGTTTGTGCAAACCCGTTTGGGTGGGTCGGGCGAGGGCGTCCGTGCAAACCCATTCAGGTGGGTCGGGCGAGGGCATCCATGCAAACTCGTTCGGGCAGGTCAGGCGAGGGCGTCCGTGCAAACCCGTTCGGGCGAGTCAGATATGGGCGTCCGTGCAAACTCATTCGGGCGGGTTGGGCGAGGGCATTTGCGTCAACTCGTTCGGGCGGGTCATTCGAGGGAATTCATGTGAACTCGTTCGGGCGGGTCGTTTGGGCGAGGGCACGTGTAGGCGCGCATAGGTGAATGAGCCAGTATCAAAAAATTCTAAGTTGTGACTCGAGGTTGGCTTTGTGCACGTTCGTGCAGATCGTTTGCCCGGCGTTCCCTTGTCGCTTCGTTTTGGTCGTGCGGGCACCCATGAAATTTTTTTCAGGCAGGTCGTTTGAGGGCGTCCGTGTGAACTCGTTTGGGTGGGTCGTTTGAGGGCATCCGTGTGAACTCGTTCGGGCGAGGGTGCGCCTAGGAAAACGAGCCCATATCAAAAAATGCTAAGTTGTTACCTGAGGTTGGCTTTGTGCATGTTAATGCAGCTCATTTGCCCACCTCTCCCTTGTCGCTTCATTTTGGTCGTTCGGGCGCCCAAGCAAAATCGTTCGAGCGGGTCATTTGAGGGTGTCCATGTGAACTCGTTTGAGCGGGTCATTCAGGCAAGGGTGCGCCCGAGCGAATGAGCTGTATCAAAAAATGCTAAGTTGTGACCCGAGGTTGGCTTTGTGTACGGTCATGCAGCTCGTTTGCCTGGCTCTCCCTTGTCGCTTCTTTTCGATCATTTGAGCGCCCACGCAAAATCGTTCGGGCGGGTCGTTTGAGGGCGTCCGAGCAAACTCGTTCAGGTGGGTCGTTCGGGCAAGGGCACGCCCGGGTGAATGAGCCCGTACCAAAAATGCTAAGTTGTTACCCGAGGTTGGCTTTGTGCATGTTTGTGCAGCTCGTTTGCCTGACTCTACCTTGTCGCTTTGTTTCGGTCGTTCGGGTGCCCATGCAAAATCATTCGGGTGGGTCGTTTGAGGGCATCCGTGTGAACTCATTCGGCTGGGTCGTTCGGGCGAGGGCGCGCCCATCTCTGCACACTGTTAACCCCCATGTCTGAACTAGTTGGGTGATCAGTCCAACTGTCACGCCCAAACCATGAGAATGCACATCCTCATGCCACCATCAGTCGTTTCTCAGAACATCCTGCCACATCCTCAACTCGATCAAGAATCCATCTCCATGTAAGTATAAGCGATGCTCAGGTTCATGAAGTAGTCCTCATCTCATCTACAACATGCTGCCCATGATGTTTGGCATTAATGTGCTACATGAAATCAGCCACATCTAGCCCAACATCATCCATATGTGTGTCTCCTCCATATGAAGAGACCATCTCATCAAACCAGCTCTCAATGTGTCACATCCAAGTCCATGAAGCATCCTCCATCATATCTGCAATGTGCCATCCCTAAAGTTAGCCATAGAAACAAGTATGCACCTATCTCATCTATCCATGTGTTGCCCATGATCATAGATCAATCAGCTCCCATGTGTCAAAGGTGGTTGAGTCTCGGCTCAACCCATGCCCAAGTGTTGCTGCCAAGGCATCATCATCGTCGTGACTCCATCACTCCAAGGTGTCTCATATCGATCCTCCACATCAAGTCACTCTTTCAAACCATTCCCATACATGTACTCGAAAGTATGCACCCCATCCTGCATCAAAGTCTCTGACCTCAGCTCCTCAATGCATCAGATCCTCCAAGTCCACCATATATGAAGTCCCTAAAAGTCACAACAATCTCATGTCATCATGAGCTCCATAAGTCATCCCCAACCAACATCCTATCAAGCATACAAGTCTAGGCCCAAAGGTCTCTCCAAGATGCCTCAGCTCTCCATGTAGTAGGAATGCTCCATAGTCTACTCACAACTCCATCCAAGTCCATGGCCTTGTTGTACAAGAGTGCACAACCTCTCCATCGGCTCATAAGTAAAACATCTCCATGTCACATCAGCAAATCCATCTGCACAACATCCCTGCCTTGGCACTCCTCATCGAATGTCCATAAGTGACACCTCTACAAGTGCTCCCGCGTAATGTCCCTGCATAAGACTGCCATGCTCCAACCTAATGTCCATGACTAAGCTGTCCATGTAGTCCAACCAAGTAGACCCATCACAACAATCGGTCATCCTCATCCAAGTCTGTAATCTTCGGTCTAGTGAACTCGGTCACCCAACCATGTCAACATCATCATGAGTCCCTTTCATCATGGCTCCCCCACTAAAGGTTCCTCCATGACTACCTCTTGGTCTCGGCCATGAGAAGTCCACCCAAGTATCATCGTACCTCAAGAGTGTGCCCTTCAATCTGTCCATGAGCCATGCCAGGCACTTAGCCAAAGTGGCTAAAACATGACCCTCTCCTCCACAACGATCATCATGTTCCACCGTTGTCACAGGCCTTTGCACCTTACATCATAAGGTCACAAACAACCCCAACAAGTCCTACAACAATCAACAATCCTTGCCTCTCCATACAAGGTCTCATCATAGTCATCCATGGTAAGATGCTCCCTAGCATCGGCAAACTACTTTTGCCCTTCCCTGCATACGATCCATCTACCAAATGCTCAAGTGAAACACAAGTATCAATACTTACTTCATCATCATCATGAGGCTTCTCCATATGAGTATCCTCATTCATCCATGTCTACAAACTGTATGATCCTGGTCCAACTTGATCAATCTCAAGCTCATCCTCCATCGTTATCATATCTGCAACATCTTCAACTATCGCCGCTTCCTCTTCCTTGATAGCACAATCTGCAACTTCATCTTGCTCCATTGTCCAACCAAGTTGAAGAAGTTCATCTTCAACATTCTTTTCCAAGACTTCAAGTTCCGCTCAAATCCGGGGATTCTCTTCTTTCAACCTCTTCAACCTGTATAAGGTAAGCAAGAGCTTCCCTTTGCATTCTTCCAAACTTGCCATGCCTTGTCATTCAGCTTGGCCCAAGCACTAAGCTTCACCCCTCCTAAACCTGTTTCATTCACCAGCTTCACCAAGTTCCCTGCAAGCATGAACCGGCCCTTGTTCCACTTGTATGTGAAACCAACTTCCTTCACCTGCAAGTACCTGCTTCCACTATCACCAACTGTCAAGTGCATCCACACTTGCACTTCATCACGTACCAGCTTTGATACCACTTGTCACGCCCCTACACCTGCAGTAGTCTTTCAACTGCTTATAGCGAGGTGCGGCACCACCGAACACTTTCTTTTCACCAATACTTATGTTTGTGGACTATGCCTAATTCAATTTCTCCTACTTAGTTTGTGTTTCGCAACCAAGTATTATTATGTTTATCCTTTATACCAATGAACACCCATACTCATTCATTATCAACAACAATTATAAACGAAGAAGACAATTGCACAGTATAAAGGGAGGGGCAACTCCCTGCAATATGAGTTTGCCCGAATCAATATATTATATAATCTTCATTTTACAATGTACAAGCTAAATCTTGGGAAACCCCAAATTTACACTTAGCCAATTTTCACAACTTCGGCAAACTCAGTTGCCCAGCTCGTTGGCACCTTTGCACGGTCACCGCACAACTCACCAACCCGTCGTTCACCTTGTCACACGTCTTCGCCGGTTCGCTCTTTGTTTGGTCGCATATGCCCAAACCGTGTAACCCTGCCCACACGCAGTCTCACTTGCCAACCTTTGGCAAATGCCCAAATCGTGTGAACAGCACGTAGTACTTCCTGCCCAACTCTACGACATCTGGTTCCAACCTTCGTTCACCTTCGTGCACACTTGCACAATGGGCGGGCGCTCACCCGAGCCACCAAGACACCCTCGCCAAGTCTCGGCACAACAACACCTCCGCACAATCAACCCGGGCACGTCTTGCCCAACGCGTTCACCTCTCACCAAGAGCGTTTCCACCAAGTGCGTTCTACCAAGGAGAGCGCATGAGCTATGCACTCATCTCTCCTCAAACCTGCGCACAAGTGTCTCTCCTCCAAGAGCGAAGTGCGTATGAGAAGTGCGAAGTTCATTGGTTGAGTTTTGAGCTCCAACGCTCCAACATATATAGCCATCTTCGTGTGTGGGTGGGCTGCCCAGCCGACCGCCCACACACCCCATACTCGCATCGTTCGGGTGCTTGTAAAGTCGGCCACACCCTTCCACCATGGTGTTACAGGGAAAAGTGTCTACACAGAACTGCTTATCCCACTAAGGTGTGATAGCTACCTTAGAAACAAACAAAGCAAAGCTACTTTCATTTTTCCTTTATGAAGTATAGATGAGAGAAGAACAAAGAAGACCAACCTCTGTCTTGTGCTAATCTCCTTGTCTGATTCCTCTCTCTCTTGATAGTATTTCGCTACTTGTTCCCTTGCACGCCCAGCTTCACAAAGTACATGTAAGATCACAGTAGCATAGCACTATACAAGAAAATGGATCTATAATCATAAACAATCTAGGATCAGATGTAAATTGACGATACAAATGCAGCAAACATGAATGACACTAGAGTATGGAGGAAAACTTGAATAGATTTTATTGATAAACAAGAAAGAGCCAAGGGGAGTTACAACCAGTTGTTCTGGCCCATCATCATCCTCTCAGCAAGGAAGCCCCTCTTCACCTCATACAAAGCTTAGATCACCCAACAATCTGATGTTGTCTCAAGAAACCAACAGCAATTCCTTACAATATGCAAAATTCCAGCCTCTAGATCTCTGGGATGAGGGATCCATATATAGATATCTGTAAGGGAGATGAGTCAGCTTGTAATTTGATTAGTGTCTTCCCTCTGATAGTTCTTACTTCCACTTGGATATTGATGATCTCTTACTCATCCTTGGTCGAATTAAGAGAGGCAAGTGTCACAGGAGAAGTTTCTGGAAGTTTCCATGCCTCTCCACCTCACGAAATGACACTGCCATTTGTCACTTCTCACCCATCGCACCCCATAGAAGGGATTTTTGAAATGCAACGCACCCACACAGTGTGTTTAGGTGAGATGCAACGCACTTTTCCTATGGGGCAACTGAAATGATCCTGTTTTGACCAATTCTGAGCATTTTTTCATGGAGAACTTCTGGGAGAAGCTGTAATCAGTTGACCTTATTCCTTTAGGGGTTAGAACAAAACTTTTAGGGACTTAGGAGCCCTTGGTTTATGGAAATTTCATGCTTGGGGTTGTAGTTCCCAAAAATGTCTATAACAGTTGCCCCCAAAAGGATGAAGTCGTTAATCTTTTGATGTCGGGTGAAATGCTTTATTATGAGGATCCGAAGTTCTTTCAAGCTGGGAGGAGACCTGTAATAAGATACAATAAAATACATTATCTTCATAATATTTTCATAATCTAGCTGAGGTGGGCATTCCCATGCTCAGCTTCATAAATTCTTTTTCATGTACATAGGACAGACAATCGTCTGAGTGTAGACTGACGATTCTGGTAGAGTTATCATCCCTTTGATTGGATGATTATCTGTGCAGCAATGATGTACATTTTATGTCTTTATTTCCCTAAATATATATCGCAACCCAGATGGATGAAACTAGATCCGGGGTCTTCAATCTCGTTCGATCTTCACTTGAAGTACAAGTCTATCCATGTGAGAGATGTTCTGGAGTCGAACATGGAAAGACATTGCCTGATTACCAGCCAATGTTGTAAGCTGTTAACAGGTGCGAGAGGAATCACCGATAATGATAATGACCCTCAAGGTACTGCAGTACAATTCACGTGGTGTGAATAAAGGACTTGGCATTGAACACCACACAAAAGCTTTCGTTCGAATGTCATTGATGTAAACCTATCGCCGGAAGTGAGAAACTTTCCATTGAGGCATGCAAGCTTCAAAGTACTGAACGGGGTGTTCCTAGATCGACTTCTTGGATAATGAGCTGATGTCAACAAGAAGTGATCCGTCATAGGAGGGCCTTAATGAATCCCACATCAGTGACACGGAATGGAGCAAATGATTTTAATGGAGGTGAAAACGATCTGATGACATATGGTTTAGGGTGGCGGTCATTAAAGAATGGAGTATGAATGTATTGTAGCGGGTGAGACACAGGTGAAATCTCTGAATGACTTCTCTTGAACATATCAGTGACACTAACATGATGGATTGGTAGCATTACCCCAAATGTGGATGGTGTGATGGGACCATGGCGATGTGACCGGTGATTGAAACAACCCAACCCGATTTGGATACGGAGTGAAAGTGTCATGTTCAAGAGCGACTTGCTACCAACAAAGTTTCTTCAAGTTTTCTTCCCAATTTTTCCCCAGTCATTGTTGACCAGTACCTCTTTATTTTTGTCAAGCTTGAGGAGGATAACATATGCTTGTTCTATAATTTTCCCTTCGGGCAAACCCATCGCTATGTTTTAACGAGCCTAGTGATAGTGAAACTCATTCTCATCTATAGACAAGTTTTTCGCTATTAAGTTTTAACGAGTTTAATGACAAAGATAACTCAGTCCTTTTCAATTTTAGAGAGTCTAAAAAGGAAAGTAAAGGTAACTCCAAAATTCCTTTTTCGTCATCTAATCCCTCAAGTCCAAAAAAGTATAAAACAATACAGAAGGGATGAATTTTCGATCCGTTTAACGAGCCGAATAAAACAAGCGCTCGATATTTTTGTGTAATAATCCCTCAGGTCCAAAAAGATTAAAATCTAAAGGAGGGATAGCACTTCCGGTCCCTTTAACGAGCTGGAGAGGCCAATGGCTCGATAATCTTTTCATATTTTACGAGTCAGTTGAAAAGAGCTTAAAGGAGACTCGTCTTTTGAGGAACGAGTGATAAAATGGGTAGCAGCTGATTCCAAGTAAGGTTTGGAATGTTCCAATCACGGCAGTGTTACAAGGATGGCTAGTGAGATCACTCTTCACAGCGGTTCCTCAAAAGGGGTAAACAATCAAATGGAGGTGAATGATCGCCAATACAAAGTGGAGTTGATGGTGAGAACACGACCAAGAATTTTTAAAGGCTGAAGTACTACATTCACGATGATGATTTACCGAGAAATAGTTCATTTTTTAATGAGCTTAAACGCGGGGGGAAACATTTGCTCATGGCTTATGTTTCTTTTTTAACGAGCTTGAACTATGTGCTAAAACTGCTCGATACAATGGTCTCTTCTTGACTTTACCATAAATAGCTTTGTTCTTTCAAAGATTGTACTGTATTTTCAATTGCTTCATCAAACTAGTCAGAAATGAACAATATATGCTTGAAAAATGAGTTAGAACACTAATATTTTACTTCGAACTACGTAAAAGTAATGTAAAAGTGCTTTTACCTCTGATTTTACCATTTCATATGAAATTTGGTTTGTTGGAGCTTTGGAGGTGCTTTCCCCCCTTGATTTTCATCAGTTGATTTCGGGAGATTCTGTGGACAATTCTCGGTGCCGTCTGGACCAGGTAGGAGCTAAAATTGAGCTCTTTCATTTCATACTTTCCATTTTGCATTCTGAGCTTGATTCCTAGTTTTTCTGAGCCTCTGGGGTTTGAAAAACTTGCTCTGCCTTCAGCGCACCCTCTGTGTATCGAAAGGTGCATTGGATGTTGGCTTGTATACTGGCCATCTGACATGCAATGCACCCAGAGCACTACTGTAGGTGCGATGGGTGCAAAGAAGGAATTCTATGCACAGTTTTTGATAGAAATTTTGCATATTTCTTACCAAAATCAGGATCTAACTCTTTTCTTGTATATTTTCAGAGATCTTTGGAGCAATATGACCATTACATGGAGAGAACGTGAGCATCAAGAAGAGGACATGCTTGCTTTACATGACCCGGTTACAGTAAACGTACTGCGAAACTGTGGCTTGCTGAGGCTTTTCCGCATTTCTAGCATGAGACAATAGATCAACTTACTGCAGTATTTGCTCAATGCTTGGGATCCTACCAACCAGGTGTTCAAGATCAGGGGCAAATCCATCCCCTTGACTATAGTGGACATATATTTCTTGACTGGCTTATCAAGGCGGGGTGCCCCCATCTCTTTATCAGGTTCGGCCCGAGGAGGTGAATCTGTGAGAGATTATGTTCGTTGGTATTGCAGAGAGGGATCTCAGCCGAGTAAAGATGGCAAGATCATCATCCATGATGTCACTGACAGGTCCCTCATGACTATTCTGTTTACTTTTGGTAGGATGGCTAGTGGTGCGGCTCTTCATGTAGCCAACCGATCTTATATGCAGTATGCCTTGGAATGTCTCCAACTGAAGGTGTTCAACTGGTGCGACGCAGTACTTCTTTTGATGAAAGAACAGTTGACCAAGGTGAAGAGTGGGAGGTTGAAGAACTTTGGGTATGGTTCTATTTTGACCACCTTTGCCTTGGAAAATATACCACTGATGCAGCCGCAGTATATTGCACTCGATTTACCTTCACCGACTGAACCACATATGCAGAGATGGGTCAACCATATGTCTAGGCATACTGGTCAGTCTCAGATTTCATTTTCTGATACCTTATTCGAGTGGTTTGATCGTCAGGAGATTGTTTATTCCGAGTACCCATACGCTAGTATGGACTTCCGGGGTGACACAGATTTAGACTGCCGGCTAGCGAACAATGGGTGCCATTGGTAAATTCTTTGACCATATTCTTGTTTATCGTTTTTCTTTTATAATGTCCTTGTGCTTTATTCTGTCAAGACTTAATCAAACTCATGTGTCCATGCAGATGTTCGTCCCGGTCGGCCAGTAGTATGCCTGAGAGTGCCAGTTGCCGCCCTAGTAGGAGAGGCTGTTGGAAGGGCTATCCTTCGCGACCTCGATGTGGCTGAGACTCTCACAGCATTACAGGAACAAGTTGAGGGCCTCACTCTTGGTATTCCAGATGTGAGGACTGATGATCTGCTCTTGAGGTTGCAGTGGCATACTACTGGTGTGCCAAGACAATGGACTCGGCTCTTACACATGATCGCACAGGCTGCGACTTGCTATCACGAGCATCATTAGACTAGGGTGCCCCCTAGAGTTTTGAGTTTTTGGTCATTTGACCAATTTTGTCTTGGTTACAGAACATTATGTGTAAACCATAAACAGTTATATATATATTTTTGATTTTCTAAGTTTTATTTTGGTTAAGTTACATGATCCAAATGCAAATATTGATGGAATGCTTATTTTTAGAAATGTTGCAAATGTCTATCTAACACATAATTTTCCAATGAGTCAGTTAATGTGTTTAAGGTTCTGGAAATATGCTGATATTGAATAAATCAAATTGCCTTTCCAAAATCTTAACCCTTAGGAACATGCGATAAATAGTTGGATTTCAGACAGAGTAGATACCAGTGATTTGTAGTATGACGAGTTGTGAATCTAGCCTGACAATCAGTCGGCGTATACCATGTGTGATGGCATCAGATAGAAGTTCCATCAACGCACTATATTCAGTGATGTTATTCGTTGATTGACCAATACATACCCCTCTGAAACTTACTAACTCGCCGCTTGGATAAAAAATGGCCCAGGCCACGGAAGATAGGTTCCGCGAACTACGACTCGCTCTGTCGGCATACCCAACACATGACTCCAATAGGTTTGACATCTGCAATAAATGTAAAAAGTGGATTACTCAACCAAAACAAACATTTTAGCGAAAGCAAAAACATAACAAAAGCATACAGGTTAATATACTGAATCACGCATAGTAACGCTTGAGGTACAACCCGTTACGAGGTTGTGCCAATGGAATTCCGTCATAATCCATTAACTCGTAGGCTCCTTTTGCTAACACTCGCTTAACAATATAGGGGCCCATCCATAAATACTTGAATTTCCCTGCTCCCAATTTATCGGATTCTTGGTCATAAAGCAAGACCAAATCACCTTCTAAGAAGACACGGGGTTTGACATTCTTGTCGAACTGCGTTTTGACTCATTTATTATGGGCTTCGTTGGCCAAAGCGGCATCATGATGGGTTTAATCCAATTGGATTAGTTCCAAGAAACGAGCCTCCTCTTCTGAAGTTCCGGGGAGAAGATCAATTGCGAGTTTGAGGGACCAGATCTCACACTGGATTGGTAAGACTACTTCCAGGCCATATACCAGTTGGAAAGGTGCAAACCCGGTTGCATTCTTTACCAATGTTCGGTAAGCCCGCAAGGTTGAGCATAGGATTAGGTGCCAACTTCTTTTGTGAACTCGAATCATCCTTTGCAGCATGTGCTTCAGCACCTTGTTGATTGCTTCAACTTGTCCGTTGGCTTGCGGGTAATATGGATTAGAGCTGTCATGAGACAACCCTAGTTTGGCAGCTAATTCGACCATCATGTGATTATGAAAATGTGATCCATGATCTATGACTATAGCTTGTGGAATGCCGAATCTGGCGACTACATGATTGAAAAAGAAGAGGGCAGCTATTTCACCAGTATTATCCAATGTAGGCATCGCCTCTACCCATTTGGTAAAATAGTCAACTGTGACTATGATATACCCATGCCCCTCGGTCGAGGTGGGGTTACATGTCATGAAATCGATGCCCCATTTGGTGAATGGCCCGACAGCAACTATTGGTTGTAGAGGTGCGGGTGGTATTTTGGTTTTGCTATCAAAAATTTGACAAGCATGGCAACTTCTGACTGCGGTTATGCAATCTTTGAACATTGTTGGCCAGAAGTATCCTGCTCGTAAAAATTTTTGCACTGTAGCATAACCAGATTGATGGCCCTGACACGCGCCTGAATGGAAATCATTCAGGAATTTTTCGGCCTCCTCATGGGTGAGGCACCTTCTCAGAACCGTATCAATACCACGATGGTAAAGTGTATCACCGATGATCATGTAGTCTTTTCTTGGTATCGAATACGTTTTTGTTCGGAGCGAGAGGTATTTGGCCTATATTTTTGGGTTTGGAGATAAATGATTATATCCCCATACCACTGATTGCTTGAATATATCAGAAACAAATTTTTGTCCACGATTGTTTCTTTGGATGTTTCATCGTTGGACGACGATGGGAGATCGCATAATAATTCGCAAAAACCATGGCTTTCTTTGACTTGGATTGTACAAATTCCAGATCAAACTCTTGTAGAATTGCTATCCATTTTTGAATATTTGCCCCCCAGCAACTGTCGCGACAATATATAAGTCATGGGGTTGAAATCTAATAGAATGGTAGTTTTTCGAAAGAGAACGTAGTGTCGAAATCTCTGAATCGTTTGAACAGTTGCGAGCGCTAGCTTTTCAACATAAGAATATTTTCTTTCTGTATCATTTAAGTTCTTACTTAAATAATATATAGGATGTTCAATTCCGTTGTCTTCTTGAACTAAAACCATTGTCATGGTCATATCCGCTGCAGCCAGATACAGGTTAAAGTCTTTTTGATAATCAGGAGCGTACATTAATGATGCTTTCATTAGGGATTCTTTTAAAGCATCAAAGGAAGCTTGCGCAACCTGATCCCAAACAAAGGGTACTTCCTTTTTCAAAAGACGCATATAACCTTTAGCAAGTTCGGAATAATTTGGAATGAATATCCTCAGAAAGTTTTCTTTCCCTTGGAGTTTCTGAATCTGAAGCAAATTTGAAGGTGGAGGCAAATTTATGATTGCCTGAACCTTACATGGGTCAAGACGAATCCCGTCTTTCGAGACTAAAAAGCCTAGTAAACAACCAGAACTGACACAAAATACACATTTGTGTGGATTGAGTCGTATTTTGCAGTGTTGGCAACGCAGAAATATTGCTCTTAAATGTTGTGGATGATCAGTCCGCTTTTGCGAATGAGCCGGAAGGTCATCGAGGTATGGTTGAACGATGTTTTTGATGTCATGGAAGGCATAATTCATTGCCCTCTGAAAAGTTTCCCCTGCGTTCTTTAAACCAAAGGGTAATTTTCGATATGCGAACGTGCCCCACAGACAGATAAATGTAGTCTTTGACTGGTCCTGTCGGTGGATGTTTATTTGATTATACCCAGAGAATCCATCCATGAATGAAAAGATTTCACATCCGGCACATTCATCAATTATCTGGTCGATGAAGGGTGTAGGGTAGTTGTCTTTTGGACAAGCTTGATTTACATCCCTATAATCGACGCACACTCTAATTGTTCCTTGTTTCTTCATAATAGGGACAATATTCGATACCCAATCGGTTAGAGGAACTGGGTAAATGAAACCAGCATGGAGACGTTTTTCAACTTCTACCTTAATGGCAGCAGCTTTCTTGGGGTGCACCTGCCGTAGCCGTTGTCTTACTGGTTTGACATCTAGATACATCTTGATTTCGTATTCAACGATACTCGAGTCAATACCTGGAATTTCACTATATGACCAAGCAAACACATCTCTGAATTTGCGAAAAAGAGCGTTATATATTTCCAATTCTGAAGGAGAACAACATTTGCCAACATAAATATTCTCTACAACATCTGTTTTGGTCGAGATATTTATGGTGATAGTCTCTTCAATGTTGGAAAAGTTTCTCTTGGAATCCACTGTGTTTACAGTGTTTGATAGGAAATCAAAAATTGAAGGATGATAAAGGTCATCAGAAGTATTTTATTCACAATCCAGAAGAAGGGAACGATGGTGGTAATCATCCCATGGTGCTCCTTCAATTACCATTGATTGAACAATTCCTTCATTGGTGACATGCACTCGCGACCAAGGATCTGAAGGGGTACCATATCCCTTAGACCTATCTATCCAAATGCTTGATGAGCGTTGATTTGGGTTTGCCTCCCATGCCAGGAACATTGATTGCTACAATATTTCTGTTGGGCTTGGAGGCAAAACCTGTGCATGATCCATGTCGATATCGTTTTCTGAGATCTTTTTAGAAGATATCATATTGCAGGTTCCTACCGACACTACTTCCACCAAATTGATTGGAGGTGGAAGGGCGAAAGTTCCCATTAATATAGGATCTTTTAGTAGGCCTACTCTGATATTTTGAAGCGAATGGGGGCTTCCATGGATCATAGGAATGCTTCTCGTAACTTGAGAACCATTGAGGAGGAAGTTTTGTTGATCGACGATTGTAATCCCTCCTTGAAAGGGAAATGCAATATTCCTAAAATAGGTCGACACAATAGCAGCCAGGGCATATATCCATGGTCTTCCCAGTAGGATGTTGTAATCGAGATTTTCGTCGATTACCTCAACATCTATTTCTACTATTTTCCCTCCTAGTTCAACCTTCAAGTTACTTAGAATACCATATGGGGTATATGTTCGTCCGTCAAATGCTTTTAATGTCATTGAAGATCGCGGCAAGGTTGGAGATCCTAAAGTTTTCCAGCAACTCATCGACATAATACATGTAGATGCCCCCTCATCAATAATTGTTCGATGAATAGTTTTGTTGAGGGTTTTCACTTGAACGAGGAAAGCTAGTTGAGCTGGTAACTGAGGATCCTATCCTTTATGATCGAAGGATACAAGATTGGAATCCTTTGGGTCTATCCCACCAATGGCTAATAATAAAGCCTGCTTTTGGGATGGGCAATTTTGTAGTACCTCAAGATCTATAATCATAAACAATCTAGGATCAGATTTAAATTGACCATACAAATGCAGCAAACATGAATGACACTAGAGTATGGAGGAAAACTTGAATAGCTTTTATTGATAAACAAGAAAGAGCCAAGGGGAGTTACAACCAGTTGTTCTGACCCAGCATCATCCTCTCAGCAAGGAAGCCCCTCTTCACCTCATACAAAGCTTAGATCACCCAACAATCTGATGTTGTCTCAAGAAACCAACAACAATTCCTTACAATATGCAAAATTCCAGCCTCTGGATCTCTGGGATGAGGGATCCATATATAGATATCTGTAAGGGAGATGAGTCAGCTTGTGATTTGATTAGTTTCTTCCCTCTGATAGTTATTACTTCCACTTGGAGATTGATGATCTCTTACTCATCCTTGGTCGAATTAAGAGAGGCAAGTGTCACAGGAGAAGTTTCTGGAAGTTTCCATGCCTCTCCACCTCACGGAATGACACTGCCATTTGTCACTTCTCACCCATCGCACCCCATAGAAGGGATTTTTGAAATGCAACGCACCCACACAGTGTGTTTAGGTGAGATGCAACGCACTTTGCCTATGGGGCAGCTGAAATGATCCTGTTTTGACCAATTCTGAGCATTTTTTCATGGAGAACTTCTGGGAGAAGGTGTAATCAGTTGACCTTGTTCCTTTAGGGGTTAAAACAACACTTTTAGGGACTTAGGAGCCCTTGGTTTATGGACATTTCATGCTTGGGGTTGTAGTGCCCAAAAATGTCTATAACACATGGGTCGGCCAACCCTCATCGCAAACGCTCCTCACATATGGGTATAAGCAATGCTCCATGCCTTAGTCGTTTCACCAAGCTCGCACTTATCATCGCATCCTTCGTCGCACAGTGGTTGGTCACTCCTCTGTCGTTTGGTCGCACAACCGGTCGTCGCACCTCCAACACGTGCCCGATCACCCGGCGCCCAACCGTCGCACAACTCTGAAGGTGTTACATGCACGAACGTGCACAAAGCCAACCTCGGGTCACAACTTAGAATTTTTTGATACGGGCTCATTCGCCCAGGCGTGCCCTCGCCCAAATGAGTTCAAAAGGACGCCCCCAAATGGCCCGCCCGAACAATTTTGCATGGGTACCTGCACGACCGAAATGAAGCGATAAGGGAGAGCCAGACAAACGAGCTGCACAAACATGCACAAAGCCAACCTCGGGTCACAACTTAGCATTTTTGATACGGGCTTGTTCACCTGGGTGCGCCCTCGCCCGAACGACCCACCTGAACAAGTTCACACGGACGCCCTCAAACGACCCACCCGAACGATTTTGCATGGGCGCCCGAACGACCGAAACGAAGTGACAAGGGAGAGTTGTGCAAACGAGCTGCACGAACGTGCACAAAGCCAACATTAGGTCACAACATAGCATTTTTGATACGGCCTCGTTCGCCTGGGTGTGCCCTCGCCCGAACGACCCACTCAAATGAGTTCACATGGACGCCCTCAAAGGACCCACCCGAACGATTTTGCATGGGCGCCCACACGAACGAAATGAAGTGACAGGGGAGAGCCGGGCAAACGAGCTGCACGAATGTGCACAAAGCCAACCTTGGGTCACAACTTAGCATTTTTTGATACGGGCTCGTTCACCCAGGTGTGCCCTCGCCCCAACGACTTGCCCGAACGAGTTCACACGGACGCCCTCAAACGACCCACTTGAACGATTTTGCATGGGCACCCGCACGACCGAAACGAAGTGACAAGGGAGAGCCAGGGAAACGAGCTGCACGAACGTGCACAAAGCCAACCTCGGGTCACAACTTAGCAATTTTTGATACGGGCTCGTTCGCCCGGGTGCACCCTCGCCCGAACAACCCGCCTGAATGAGTTCACACGGACACCCTCAAATGACCTGCCTGAACGATTTTTCATGGGCGCCCGCATGACTGAAACGAAGTGACAAGGGAGAGCTGGGCAAATGAGCTGCACTAACGTGCACAAAGCCAACCTCTCGTCACAACTTAGCATTTCTTGATATGATCTCGTTCACCCGCGCGCGCCCTCGGCCGAACGACCCGCCCGAATGAGTTCACACGGAAGCCCTCGAACGACCCGCCTAAACAAGTTGACACGGACGCCCTAGCCTAACCCGCTCGAATCAGTTTGCATGGATGCCCTCGCCTGACCCACCCGAACGACCCGCCTGAACGGGTTTGCCCAGACGCCCTCGCCTGACCCGCCCAAACGAGTTTGCACGGACGCCCTCGCCCGACCCGCTCGAACGGGTTTGCACAGACGCCCTCGCCCGACCCGCCTGAGCGAGTTTACACGGGAGCCCTCAAATGACCCGCCCGAACGAGTTTTTACATGGCAAATGACCTGCTCGAATGAGATTACATGGGCTCCAACACATGACCAAAACGAAGTCAGGGAGATTCGGGCAAACGGGCAGCACAATCATGCACAAAGCCCACCCCGGTCAATCCTTAGCATTTTTTATACGGCCACATGTGCCTGGGGCGCTGTCACACAACACGACACAACACGACCCGACCCAAACAGACCCGTTTGCATGGGCACCCACACACGACACGTCCCGTCCCGCTCGAACGAAATTTGGGGTTTCCATGGGTGCATGACCCGAATGAAATTTTGGCTTTTTCATGAGTGCACGACCCGAACGAAGGCATGAGGGAGAATTAGGAAAATGGGCCACATGAAAGTGCAGAAGACACACGGGCGGTCATGACTTAGCATTTTTGGCACTGCCACGTGTGCCCGAGCACCCACACACTGCACGACACGGTCCAACCGGCCTTGTGCGAGCCGACCCGACTAGCCTGAACGCGTTTGCACGGGCACCCACACATGACATGACATGACCCGACCCAAACAAAATTTGGGGTTTCCTTGTATGCACAACCCGAACGAAATTTGGGGTTTCCATGGGTGCGCGACCCGAACGAAGTCACAAGGTAGCATCGGGGAAATGGGCCACACGAACGTGTAGAAGGCACACGGGGGTCATGACTTAGCATTTTTGGTACTGCCACGTGTGCCCGAGCACCCACGCACGGCATGACCCGAGTCGCCCGAATGAAATTTGGGGTTTCCATGGGTGCACGACCCGAACGAAGGCATGACGAAGCATCGAGAAAACGTGTCGCGCGAACGTGCAAGAGGCACATGGGTGGTCATGCCCTAACCTTTTTTGCATGGCCACATGTTCCTGAGCACCCAAAAAAGGCACGACATGACCCAACCCGACTCGACTCGCCCGAACGCGTTTGCACGATCACCCACACACGACACGACCCGACCCGCCCGAACGGAATTTGGGGTTTCCAGGTGTGCACGGCTCAAACGAAATTTTGGGTTTCCATGGGTGCACGACCCAAACAAAGGCCCGAGGGAGCATCGGGAAAATGGGCTTCATGAATGTGAAGAAGACACATGGGCTGTGACGACTTAGAATTTTTGGCACGACCATGTGTGCTGGGACACCCACACACGGCATGGCACGACCCGTCCTGCCCTGGGCGAGCTGACCCTAATCGACCGAATGAAATTTGGGGTTTCCATGGGTGCACGACCCGAAAAAAGAAGGCAAACAGGTGGTCATGGCTTAGCATTTTCGGCACACCCACGTGTGCCCGCGCGCCCCCACACATGGCACGGCACGGGATGACCCGGCCCGCCTGAATGAAATTTGGGGTTTGAATGGGCGCACAACCCGAACGAAGCCACGAGGGTAGGAATATCTTTGACTCTAATACATAAATATACCTGGGGTAACATGCCCTTAAGGTCTTCAACATTTTCTTTTGACTCTTTATAACACTTTAACATGTGCTAGACCTATTTCAATGAGCAAGAAACTCAATGATAAATATAATATATATCTATATATATATATATATATATATATATATATATATATATATATATATATATATATATATATATCTATATATATTTATTTATTTATTTTCTTGAATAAACACAAATATCAAAAGTACATTTATGAAGACCAAACCCAGTTACACTTTCTTCAACACCCCCTCTTAACTAGGGAGGTATTCATAAATAATTACAAGGTGTTTGGCTATTTTTCAATCTTGAATAATTCACATAAGAGAAACCGGATTGGCAACCCATCTGTTATAGCATCATATTAGCCAACATTGTTCATAGCAAGGCCTTGACTAATAGCTTTATCTCTCATAAGATCAGAGCACAATGTTGGCGAGGCCAATGGTGTATAAACACCTTGGTCATTGTCTCTAAAGGTACATACCCACTTAGGTGTTCCTAGAGTATGAACTTCTAGGACAATTCTTGTCTTGGGTTCCCAGCCCTCAAAGAATATTATTCCTCTTGCCTACTCTTGTCTTGGGTGCCCTACACATCCTCAAAGAGCATCAGATGCCAAATGATTACCCAATCCTCCCGTTATTTCTTGCCAAGTGAAGACAAGAATGTTGTGTCTATCTCTTCCCCTTGATTGGGGAAGACATGCCCAAGTTTCCTCTGACAAGGAACTTTCCCAAGCTCCTTTGTAGTTGGGAACTTGTTATAACTTCCTCTTAGATAGGGACTTGTCCATTCATCAACAACGTCTTCTTTGTGGGTCCTTCAGCCGCTTGATCTCCTTCTTTCCTTCGATGTCATGAAGTCTTTGTTTGAACTTCTTCTTGGTAGGGTACCAGCCATCGATCACTTTCCATCCTAGTTTGTCATGTCATGGCTCCCTTCGTGGAAAGTGGCCTTCTTGATATATATCAGGTCCTTTTTGTCATCTAGCTACTCCTTTGTCACCTTGTCTATCCTTCATAACACTTATCACATGGATGCTTAGTTGTACTCGCTTGTTCCCGTACTTTGATTTAGTGGCCCTTCATGACTTCATCGTGATATTTCTCTTCATCATGACATATTTGTAGAGTTGAATCAGTTATCTACACCTTACTATCTCCAAGGCCTTCGTAGGTGTCAAGGGTCCTTTATCTTTTTCTTCCTTTGTTAGAGTTGTCGTGCCTTCTTTCGAGAGATGTTGAGGAATCTTGTCAAATAGTTATTCTTTGTGACCGCGATGTTCTTCATTTGCTTCTTCTTGGATTGATTGGTCAACCACCTTATACTCCTTATGAGAGCACTTCTTCATGTTGACCTTTTACTCCACTGTAGCACATGCCTCCGAGCATGTTGTTGGTGAAAGAGATCCTTTTATTCTTGATCGTGATTCTAGAACTTTTCCCATGACCCAATCAATATATATGATGACATGAATTAAACTTTGATGCATACATACCTCATCTTGATTATGCTTTTATCATCGTTGCTTTATTTGATATTTCTCCTCGATTGGTGTAGCCTTTCTTGCTTCATCTACTCTCGCCTGTATATCATCCTCTCTTGAATCTCATAAATGGGACCCCCAATGAGACCTCTACCCCCTTTGAAAGAAGACTTTAAGCAAAGAGGTTTACTTAGTCATAGGAGGATCTTCCTTCTTTTGCTTCTTGTTGTCTACTTTCACTTCTTGAGTTACATGAGCTTCTTCCCTTTTTCTCTTGTTGTTGTTGTCCTTCTTAAGTTTAGGACAATCCCTTTCGTAGCATCCATACTCTTGGCATCCAAACCATTGGACTATGGACATGTAGTGGTCCCAACCAATTTGTTACATTCCTTGCAAAAAGACACTGAGGTATACTCAGAAGGGGACATATACTTACTTGATAGAGTTTGAGATGTAGTGAACTTGCTTTCTTCTTGAAGACTTGATGGCTTGCCTTCCTTAGATCTTGATGTTGTTCAAGTTGCTTTCTTCAAATGGACTTGCTTGATGACTTGACTCGTACTGCCTTGCATTCTTCAAGATGGTGTAGCTTGATGTAGGTCCCTCTTTGATTTGTTCTTCTTGTATGTGCCTTTATACAAGGCGTTTCTTCTTGATTTGTAGTCTTCCATGATGAACTATAGATGGTAGACCTTCTTGTCCTTGATGTGATTGAGACTTCTTGGCTTGACGCTTCAACCTTGCGGATGTTCTTGAGGTTCCATTCCCTTGATGTGTCACCTTAGCTCCGATACCGTGTTGAAGAATCTGGGGCAATGGGGTATAGCGGGATTCTTCCAGACTTGATAACAATTTGTGAAGCTCTTTTGCAATTTATCATGTTATCTTAATCTTCTTCTCTTATTATTAATGAATGTGTGTTTACCTTCATAAAACTAGTGCCAAAAACATAAGAACAAGAACACAAGATGTTAGCTCTCTGCGAGGGAAAACCCCTCTCTCTCTCAGAGAGGAAAACCCTTCTGTAAATTTCTCTCGTTGAAGATTCTTATTGGTCATTGCGAAGCCCTAGACCCTTGACAATAATATCCCCCAAGCACAAGTCGAGTCCTTCCTCCTCTCTACACATTGTTTCTTCGGCGCTTCGTTCCCTGGCACTATGTCCTTCTTTCAACTTTTGATAGTCCATGGTGGACTAGTTCTAGAAGAGACTCCAACCTTTGATCCTTAGCGAGATCCTTTACCAATAAAGAAACCTTCATTCTCTCGACCAACCGAGCCTTTTTCTTGATGTGAGGCTGCAGGGTCGATGTACACCAAGTTTACTACACCTGGGGTGATTTACATTACGACGAGACATGGAAACCCCAAATTTCCCGCACTGGGGATTCTTTCGACAAGGCGGGACATGGAATCCCCGAGTTCCCTGCAATTTGGTAAATTTTTTCGAGGAGGGACTGGGAGACCCCATGTCATGCACCTATCCTAGTGGTAGTATTTGAACCACGCATAAGTGGGTGCGGCATCGCCGTACTTTTTCCTTTTACCAATACTTGAGTACACGGTCTACGCCTACTTCAACACACGGTCAATTTTCCAATAAGTGTTCTTAACAATGCAGCAAAAATAACTTACCATAACTTTATCTTCTTCAATTATTCTTTCAACCTGTCGTGTCGTGTGGTCGTGCTGCACTGGCCTGCGGCCTGCACAACACAACTCCACACCTGAACTGTGAACCTGTCCGCCCAACTTTCCCTTCCACGGTGACCAAACTCTGCCCGTCGAAGCGGTCCATAGTGAGGGCGCATGGCCCAAATGCAGTGCGGCCTGCCTGCCCAGACGGTAACCCGCCCCGCTCTACTTGTCCTCGCTATGAAGCCCGACCCGCCCTCTGTAATCCACTCGCTAGTGCGGCTCTCTTACCTGTGTCCTCTTCTTCCTTCCATTTTCGCCCAACTCCTTCCTTCGCACTTGTTCTGCGATGTGGAAGTCTGAGTTCGATTGCCCTTCGTCGAACGCCATCCTCCTTACTTATATGCATCCTTTCACCCAAGGGTCGTGTCTCTCGAGGATAACAAGGGTCGGCTCCATCAACATGCATGCCCGGCTGACCTGCCACATAACCTTCAAACGCCCCATTCCAACGAACTGGTGCGTCCCTTCGTGTGCACTGTCGCACCCATGGGTCGGCTCCAACACCTCGCCAATTACACCAGTTGCCACACATCGCACACCTACCCACATCCTAACACGTCCGCACATGGTCTCCTCTTTCATCCGGGCACGCAACAAGGGTCGCCCGCGCACCTTTTGTCAGTGGCTCGCCCATCGTGCAGGTATCAAGGGGCGTGCGCCATGCCCAATACGGCGCGAGCGACATGGGAACCCCGCGTGTCATGGCGCCAGGCCTACAGTAGTCATTCAGCCGTACTTGGCGAGGTGCAGCGCCACCGAACACTTTCTTTTCACTAATACTTATGTTCATGTACTACGCCTAACCATTAGTCTACTTAGTTTGTTTTTCGCAACCAAGTATTATTATGTTTCCTTTATACCAATGAACACTCATACACATTCATTGTCATCAGCAATTATACATAAAGAACACAGTTGCATAGTATAAAGGGAGGGGAAACTCCCTGAACAATGAGTCTGCCCGAATACAATATATTATTCAACTCTACAATGTTTACGAGGCTTTACAAGTATACTTGGGAAACACCAAGTTTCATACTTAGCCAATTTTACAAATAGGAAACACCTCCGTGTGCCAACCGAGTTCCTTGCCCGAGCTGGGTGGGCACGCCCTCACACGAGCTGCCAGCCATACTCCTCGACCGAACCTCATTTACCACTACACGATGGATGGGCGACCTCACCGAGTCACCCTACGTTTCCTTTTGCACGACGGGCGGGCGACTTACCCGAGTCACCCGAGATACCTCCACGTTTCTTCTTCCACGACGGGTGGGTGACCTATCCGAGACACCCCGTGCCACACTGAATGGCGGGTGCCTTACTTACCCGCGCCCTCACCTGATAACCAAAACCTGTGCGTATCATGTGTGCTCACCCAAGAGCGGGCAAATATATGCCCGCGCCTCTTTTGCGATCTTCTCCACTACTTCGCACTTTTTTCTTGGTCACCGAATGCTCATGTTAGAATGTCCATCTTCGAATGAATGCCAAATGCTCCAACGCCTTGCCATATTTATACGAGCGGTTGGGTGAGTCGCTGCCCAGGCCGACTCGACCACCGCGTGCCAAAACGCACTTACACGTTGCAAACTTGTCATCCGATTATTGGTCGGCAAACAATCCTTCGTTCAAGTCAGCTCGTGGGTTATGTCAAACGCTCCCACACTATAAACCAACCATCGCTCCACCTCTAATGCGCATTATACTTATGTCCCTTCGCACATTTCGATTGTAGAGTTTGCACTTCGCACGGATGGGGAGAAATTGAACCACAGGTCCTTACACCGCGTTTCCCAGACTTGCGTAGCAATTTTTGTTGTGACGCGAAATGGAAACCCCATGTGTGTCCGCTGACTTGGGTAGCAATTTTCATCACGCCGCGAAATGGAGACCCCGAGTTCCCCGAACTTTGGCGGCTCTTCGTGGCCCCAAAACATGGAAATCCAAAGTTCCACAGACTCTCCGGCGATTGAGGGTGTGCTGTGACATGGAAACAGTGAGTTCCCCAGACTTGGGCAGTGGTTTCGAAACACCCCAAGTTCCCGAGACTTGCGAGCTGGTTTGCATTGTCATGGAAACCCCTAAGTTCCTGAGACTTGCGAGCTAGTTTGCGTCGTCATGGAAACCCCGTGTTGGGGCATTGTTGAAAACCCCGCGATTCCATCGTGCTGTAAAATGCGGAAACCCATGGTTCCATCAAGGGCGGGACATGGAAACCCCAAGTTTCCCAGGCTTGGGTGCCAGGGTGTGACATGGAAAACCCCGAGTCTTCGCAGGCTTGGGCACCGCCGGCTTTGGTCGTGGCACAACATGGAAACCCCAACTTTCCCCAGGCCTGGGCACTGGGGCATGACTTCGAAACCCCTAGTTTTCGCAGGCTTGGGCGCCGCCGGTTTCGGTCATGGCACGACTCAGTAACCCCAAGTTTCCCCAGGCTTGGGCGTTGGGGCGCGACTCGGAATCCCCAAGTTTCCCTAGGCTTGGGTGCCGCCGGTTTCGGTCAGGGCGCGACATGGAAACCCCAAGTTTCCCCCGGCTTGGGCGCCGGGGCGCGACATGGAAACCCCAAGTTTCCCCAGGCTTGGGCGCGACTTGTAAACCCCAAAAAATTTTGCGCCAGGCAGAAACCCCAAATTTTAGGCGCGACATGGAAACCCCAATTTTTTTTCTACGCCGGGCGGAACCCCCAAATTTTAGGTGCCAGGTGGAAACCCCAAATTTTTGGCGTGACATGGAAGCTCTGAATTTTAGGCGTCCAGTGGAAACCCGAAATTT
>CM062809.1:800811809-800818646 GCA_031772625.1 Pinus tabuliformis
CTTACCAAAAATGGCCCACTTGGAGCTCTCGATTCCACAGCACACCTCAATGGAGCAGCCGCACCCTCTTACCTATTTAAAGTTTGAGAATAGGTCGAGGGCGTTACGCCCCCGATGCCTCTAATAATTTGCTTTACCTGATAAAACTCGCACGTGAGCTCTACCTATCCTGAGGGAAACTTCAGAGGAAACCGGCTACTAGATGGTTCGATTAGTCTTTCACCCATATACCCAAGTAAGATGAACGATTTGCACGTCAGTATTGCTACAAGTCTCCACCAGAGTTTCCTCTCGCTTTGCCCTGCTCAGGCATAGTTCACCATCTTTTGGGTCCCAACAAGTGTGCTCGCACTCGAACCCTTCACATAAGCTCAAGGTCACTCGACGATGCACCACCCTAGAGTGGGGATCTCTCCTGCCAGCTTCCTTGTGCCTCGCAGGTCTTCAAACCCATCGACTCGCACACATTTTAGACTCCTTGGTCCGTGCTTGAAGACGGATAGAATGGAAAGCCCGCTAACCAACACCACGAGCACGCAGATGCACACGACTCGCCACAAGGGCACACGCTTTGTTCCTCAACCACCGTAGCGCAAAACCGACAGGAAATAATCCACCCGCGCTTGTGACGATGCAACAGCCCATGTTGGTTTGCACCTAAAGTCAAGCGGCGGACTAGCCTAAACCGTTCCACATTCGACCGAGACACATCGACAGCCTCCATCCGCTTCCCTCCCAGTAATTTCAAGCACTCTTTAACTCTCTTTTCAAATTCCTTTTCATCTTTCCCTTGCGGTACTTGTTCGCTATCGGTCTCTTGCCCGTATTTAGCCTTGGACGGAATTTACCACCCAATTTGGGCTTCATTCCAAAACAACCCGACTCGCTGACAACGCCTCGTGATGCGGCAGGGTCCCGGGCCAATGGGGTTGTCACCCTCTCAGGCACCCCCTTCCAAGGGACTTGGCCCAGGTCCGCCACTGAGGACGCTTCTACAGACTACAATTCAGGCGGCGCCGCCACCCGATTTTCATGTTGGGCTCTTCCCGGTTCCCTCGCCGCTACTAGGGGAATCCTTGGAAGTTTCTTTTCCTCCACTTAATTATATGCTTAAACCCAGCGGGTGTTCTCGCTTGAGATGAGGTCAAAAAGTTGGAGCTAAATCTGCCCTACCCCATGGGAGGACAAGAGAGAGCAAAGCAAGTTCAAGCGATGCCACACAAAGCCCGCATCAGCTAACGCCGACTGCCCATCCAAGGGGACAAGATAACCGCTCACCGACGCACGCCATGAAACATTGCTTGAGGTATTTCAGTTGACCACACCGCATGGGGCATAGACGACCAGCTCCGCTACTCCCTAGCATATTGCAGGGAGTGCATTTGAATGGGATTCGACACCCAGACAGATGTGCCCTCGACCAAGGCCTCGGGCACAAATTGCGTTCAAAAACTCGATGATTCATAGGATTCTGCAATTCACACTAAGTATCGCATTTCGCTACATTCTTCATCGTAACAAGAGCTGAGATATCCATTGCCGAGAGTCGTTTCCACATATTACTGAAAAATCGGCCACAAAACTGAATAGGGGCACCCCCCACAACAAATGTAAGGCCAAGGGGTAAAAGAAGGAAAAGCGCATGAGAGAAAGAGAAACAAAGGTCTCTAACAGAGGACAATCTCCCCCAGCCCCATGCCCTCGCAAAAAGGGGGGAAATGCGTGGAACAATGATCAAGAAGGACTAGGGTGGCCACCCTAGGAGCTCGCACTGCTTTTAGCCCTTCCCCAACACTAGCCCACAACAATTCCCCCTTTTCTCCATAAAGCTAGGGACCAAAAGGAAGAAAAGGGTAGAAAATTAAGCACAAACAAAGCACAAGCCTCCCAAGCCCCGTGCCTTTAGTGAAAGGGGGGAATTGAAGGGGACGATGATCGAGAAGGACTAGGGTGGCCACCCAGGGAGCTCACACTGCCTTTCGTCCTTCCGAAACACCAATCCACAACAATCCCACCTTTTCTCCATAATGCTAGGGGCCACGAGGAAGAAGGGAAGAAAACAATAAGAGAGAAAGGGATATATCAATCGTGACTACCGGCTCACAAGGGGAGGCTTCAAACAGAGAACAAGATTCCCCAACCCCATGCCTTCGCAAAAAGGGGGGAACTGCAGGGGACGACGATCGAGGAGGACTAGGGTGGCCAACCTGGGAACTCGCACTGCTTTTCATTCTTCCCAAACACCAATCTACAACAATCCCACCTTTTCTCCATAAAGCTAGGGGACGAAAGGAAGAAGGGAAGAAAACAAAATGAAAGAAAGAGAGATATCAAACATGTCTACCGGCTCACAGGGGGAGGCTCAAACAGAGAACAAGATTCCCCACCCCCGTGCCTTCTCAAAAATGGGGGGAACTGCAGGGGACGACGATTGAGAAGGACTAGGGTGGCCACCTTCAGAACTCGCACTGCTTTTCATCCTTCCTGAACACTAATCCACAACAATCCCACCTTTTCTCCGTAAAGCTAAGGGGCGAAAAGTAAGAAGGGAAGAAAACAACAGGAAAGCAAGAGATATCAAACGTGGATACCGGCTCATAAGGGGAGGCTCAAACAGAGAACAAGCTTCCCAAACCCCACGCCTTCGTAAAAAGGGGGGAACTACAGGGGACGACGATCGAGAAGGACTAGGGTGGCCACCGTGGGAACTCACATTGCTTTTCATCCTTCCTGAGCACCAATCCACAACAATCCCACCTCTCCTTCGTAAAGCTGGGGCCGAAAGGAAGAAGGGAAGAAAACAACACCAAAGAAACAAAGATCCCAAGAAAAGAGAGAAGTTCAACAGCACGCCGAGTAGATGTCTGCTAACCAAAAACAAATCAAACAAGGCACCCAATCAAAAAAGTTTCCCACCTCTTCACACCCTCCCAGATGCATTCAGCACAACACCCTTTCTAGCTTTAGAACATAGCAAACAACCAAGCAAATAAATCACAACCTAAAATTGACCAATAGAAAAGACAAGGGCCACGATGAGACTAGTGTCTGGAGCACGTCACTGAGAGGCAAACAGCCCCCCAACCCAACGGCACAAGGCTTGAAATGAAAAATAGATTGCTGCCAATAACACAAACCCACACCACTATTGCACCCATCTATGTACAAAACACCCAACAACCTTTCCAGCGAGAAATTCAACGGGGGTCAAAGAATCAAACTCCAAGGAGGAGTTTTCACGGGCCGAAACTCAATGCTGGAGAAAGCTGCGGGCCACAAATACATCGATGGTGCAATGCCACTAGAGAGAGGGATGTTCGCAAAGCGCACAACACGAAACAAAGAAATGACACAAGTCCCACAAAAAACTCACAATCCAAAGGGAGGAACAAAGACACAACTCGCTACTTCTTTTTCCCTTAGAAGGGGAGTGGCTCACGAGAGGATGAGGAATTCCCTTGATGGCAAAGGCATGAGATAAGATTGCCACCCTCATGCCCGTCAGCAGGGAAAATTGCGGTCTCGATGGAGCTCAGACTGAGGGATGGGGTTTTCATTACCTAGACACCCAACCCTTCCACAAGGGCATGTCGAGGAACGGTCAGGAGGGACTAGGGTGGCCAGCCCAACGGGTTGAACCGCTCTTCATCCATCCCATAATGACTGCACCCCAAAAATCTCCCCTCAGAGAAGGTTTGAGCTACTAGGCATGCATGCAACCACTCCCTCGACCCAACCACCAGCGAAAAATATCACCCAAGCAACACATCAACCATCACCGCCTTTTCGAGAGAACCAACTATGGAAGCCTGCACCCTTGGCGCATGCCTTCCAAAGAACAAAAGACTGAGCACCATTGTTACGAATGAGTTCGAATTTATCCATCGTATTTACCAAGCACCTCAACTCTATAGCAACCATGCCCGCCTGAACAGATTGTCGGAAGGGCTCCCAAGAAACAAGCTTCCGAACCCCCTACAGAAACATATTGGGGGGAAGAAAAACAAAGGATGGGTGGGAGGAGGGATCGGGCAGCTTCGCACCCCACGCACCCTACGTAAAGGCAACCTAGGATATTTCCCAGAGCTTTACCGACTAGACAATGAATAATTTTCCCCTACGGCCACCTCCACGCAAAGGAGGGAGGTCGAAGCGTTCCACCTCGAAATCCTTCTTCCAGATAGCCCCCACCATCGATGTAGCAAGCCTCCTCCCCGTTGGACCATGAGCGCATACACAATTGAAACAACAAGTGCCCCCCAACCCTCCCCTCCCCGCAGAGAGGCCACCTAGGAGTCCACCCGGACAGCAGCAACGATGGACCTCGATTGCATGATCGCCTGCGGTAGCCTCAATGCAAAGGAAATGGAAGGAAACAAAACAACAAGACCAACTGAGCCCACAACCTCTCTTAGAAATGTGCCCCCCAACCCTCCACGCCACACACTGAGGCCACCTAGGAGTCCACCTGGATGGCAGCAAGGATGGACCTCGATCACTTTACCACCTGTGGCAACCACGATGCGAAGGAAAAGGAAGGAAATAAATTCAAATCAAGAGGCTCGATACACAATGCAAGAACATATCCAAATAGGAGGAGGGATCGGGTAGCTCCGTACCCCCCGCATCTTACGTACAGGCAACCTAGGATATTTACCACAACTTTACCGACTGGACGATGAATACCTTTCCCCTACGGCCACCTCCATGCAAAGGAGGGAGGTCAAAGTGTTCCACCTCGAAATCCTTATTCAAGATAGCCCCCACCATCGACACAGCAAGCCTCCTCCGCATTGGACCAGGAGCGCATACACAATTGAAACAACAAATGCCCATAAATGTTGTGACTTAACATTTCCAACCACAAAAGCCTGCCACGCACGCAAGATGCAAGGGAAAAGCTGACCCCTTGATCAAACATATGGGCCAACACATCTATCAAAACCTCAAAGCCAACGCAACCACAAATGATGTGCACTTTGAAAGGAATGCCAACCCTTGACTTTACAATAAGGAGAACAGCGCCTCACATCACCCGACAAAAAAAGTAAGCAAGAGGGAGGGGTAGGTGGTTTACAACCAAAACCCTTCCACATCCCTCTTAAATGTATGCATCTCAACCGACAATTCCAACACGGAAAGAGTAAAAGCACAAGACATCGGCACCACAAACAACCGAACAATGAAGAGGCTAGCCATCACAAGGAACCCACCACAACAACCCATACAACTCCCAAAACTTGGAGCAGAGGGGAAATCGTTCACATATGCCTCCCAGGACAAGCATGGCCAACATTACCACTCATGCGCTACCGAGTGGGTATGGAGAGAAGATGAAAATCAGCCACCCTACAAATGACCTAAGGCCATTCTTGAGGCAAACACAAAAAACCAACTCAATTACCAACCCACCTTTCACACAAAAAGAAAAACCCTCCGCACCAAATAGGGAGGAGGTGAACAATATAACGAGGAGCCAATTTCAATGGAGCCACAAATGGCTGCCCAGCATAATCAAAATTCTCTATTCGCAACAACCAAGGGGCAGATAGCGACATAGGCACGACGGAGTTTTTGGGCTTCCATCTGGGACCGCAATAATGAAGGCTCAAAGGAGCGCCGAGAAAACTTTCAACATTCTTATCATTGGGATGGGAAAGAGGGATGGCGATGAGCATGGCCCACATTACCGCTCATGTGCTACCGAGTGGGGATGGAGAGAAGATGAAAATCGGCTGCCCTACAAATTACCCAAGGCCATTGTTCAGGAAAACCCGACAAATCAACTCGATTACCAACCCACCTTTCACACAGAAAGAAAACCTGTCACCGGTATCTTCTGGAGGGGCACGAGGGGGACCAGGACGAGCCAAGGAGCCACACCACAACAACCCATAGAGCTCCAAGAACTTAGAGAGTAGAAGGGGAATTGTTCACATATGCCTCCCAGAATGAGCATGGCCAACATTACCGCTCATGCACTACCGAGTGGGGATGGAGAGATGATGAAAATCAGACACCCTATAAATGACCCAAGGTCGTCATTCAGGCAAATGCGAAAACACAACTCGATTACCAACCCACCTTTCACACGGAAAGAAAACCTATCACTGGTATCATCTGGAGGGGCACAAGGGGACCAAGACGAGCCAGGGAGCCAAACCACAATAGCCCCTATAGCTCCAAGAACTTAGAGAGCGATTGTCCACATATGCCTCTCGGGACGAGCATGGGCAACATTTCCGCACATGTGCTACCGAGTGGGGATGGAGAGAAGATGAAAATCAGCCACCCTACAAATGACCCAAGGTCATCGTTCAGGAAAACGCAAAAACACAACTCGATTACCAACCCACCTTTCACACGGAAAGAAAACCTGTCGCTGGTATCATCTGGAGGGGCACGAGGGGGACCATGACGAGCAAGGGAGCCACACCACAACAGCCCATACAGCTCCAAGAAATTGGAGAGTGGAAGAGGAATTGTTCACATATGCCTCCTAGCACGAGCATGGCCAACATTACTGCTCATGCGCTACCGAGTGGGGATGAAGAGAAGATGAAAATTGGCTGCCCTACAAATGACCCAAGGCCATCGTTCAGGCAAACGTGAAAACACAACTCGATTACCACCCGCCTTTCACACGGAAGAAAACCTGTCGCTGGTATCATCTGGAAAGGCACGAGGGACCAGACAAGCCAGGGAGCCACACCACAATAGCCCATACAGCTCCAAGACTTGGAGAGCGGAAGGGAATTATTCACATATGCCTCCCAGGACGAGCATGGCCACATTACCACTCATGTGCTACCGAGTGGGATGGAGAGAATATGAAAT